>OY970823.1:21910112-22510112 GCA_963853835.1 Calendula officinalis
GGGAGAAAATCGACATTCATTCGTCAAGGGGGAGCATTTTTCTGAAACTTCATAGGTAAAGGGGGAGCATACTCATTGTTAACCCATTTTCTATTCATTTTTCAAATTTTTCAGAAACTCAATCTCAAAATGTTAAAATTTTAATAACTTGAGTTTCATTGTTTCTGTTCAAAAAATGTTTTCCTCACTCATATGTTGCCAACGTAGGATACAAGTTTCTGTCAAATTCGTCGATCTCTCTACTAATTTCGATTAGTATTGATTGCATCTGTTTATGACACACTCTTGTCTCTTGCGTTGATGACATCACTTTCAATTTTTTTTTCCTCCAAACAAGAAAATCAATTCTTTCACCGGTTTTTCATTATTTGAATTTAGTTGATGCCACACAATTTGGCATGCTTTTGACCATAATCGTAACTTTTTACTCTCAATGAGTTGTTATCTATGTAGGATACAATTTTTTGTCAAATTCGTCGATCTCTCTACTAGTTTCGATTAGTATTGATTGCATCTGTATATGACACACTTTTGTATCTTGCGTTGATGACATCCTCTTCTTAGTTTTGCTTTCAAACTTAAACTCAAACTTTTTCAAAGGCTATTTGAGTTTTAATGTTGCCATACCTTGGACAACTTCTACTAAATTCAAATTTTTTAATCAAACTCATATGTTACCAATGTAGGATACAAACTGTTGACAAATTCGTCGATCTCTTTACTAATCTAATTAGTAAAGATTGCATCTGTTTATGACAACCTTTTGTCTCTTGCATTGTTGACATCACACTCTTCTTTTTCATATTACGTTGAAACTCAAATTTTTCTACAAAATTCAACACTTTGAGTTTCGTTATTGCCATAACTTCGGCACAACTCAGTCTTAACTGTTAAATTTTTTTTTAACTCAACACCATGTGTTAACTACGTAGGGTATAAGTTTTTGGCAAATTCGTCGACCTCTTTACTAATATAATTATGTCAAACTCTTTTCTCTTGCGTTGTTGACCTCATTTTCTCATACAGAGTTGACATTATATGCTCAACATCTGTATATTCCTCACAAAAATTATACTCATACTTTGTGCTCACAATGATATGTTCACAATGTAGGATATAAATTTTGGTCAAATTCATCGATCTCTTCACTAATCTGATTAGTAAAGATTGCATCTGTTTATGACCAACTTTTTTCTCTTGCGTTCCTGATATAATTTTTCAAACCTCATTCTGATTTTGCACGACTTTTTAATTTTTCAAATACTTGTTTGCAACACTCAACACAATTTTTACAACTCTTGGATTGATTGTTCTTACCATCTTTCAAACAATTTTTACAACTCTTTATCAATGGAGATATTCTTTTAATTTTTCTCCATATGGTTCAGATTTAATTCAGAATTGTTCATATGATCTCACACACAAAATCGTTTTTGTGCACTGATCTTTGATCCACTTCAAATTGATATCTTTTAAACCTCATATCTTTGCTTAACAATGTCTTCAATCATCCTGTCTGTCAAATTCGTCGATCTCTTTACTGAAGTTCTTCAATAAAGATTGCATCTGTTTATGACTTCAGGTGATTCTTGACACTGTTATTCTCTATTTTTCAAATATTTTTCTCCAAGATTCTTGGCTAAAATCAATTTTTATCTGGGTACTAATTGAGTACTACATGTTCCTGGTTCTTGATTTCGAAATGCAACGTACAACTATCGATTCCTGGCTCTTGTATTACAACGACATACAATTTCCTCTCTCAGTTTCAAAATTAGCATGAGGCTCCTGGTCATGATCCTCATGAGGGGGAGAAATGAGCAAGAAATAAATGAGCAAGAAATGTACAACATTAAGAAGAACCACAAACATCTCATCAATGAAGAAAATTCATGTCTCTCGTACTCAAATCATCGGCAAAATCAGAAATAGTTTATATCAAGTATTTCAGAGGAAGAGAAGGTGATAAACAATGTGTTAAAAGGAAAAACAAGTGAAGAAGAAGAAATCGACATATTTACAGAAATTTCTCTCAAAAATCTCAACCATGACATTAAAAACCCAACCAGTTCAAACTGAAACTTAATCGTATAAATCTTTCTGTCCAAACTACAAAACATCCATATCAATCCAAAATTCCAAATTCCGTAACAACCACATACATTCAAAAGCTTAACTGTTTAAATCATTCTTTCCAAATTCCATAACAACCATATCCATACAAAAGCTTAACCGTTTAAATCCATATTTCCATACCGAATACAAAATTATCCACATTCATTCAAATCCTAAATGTACATATCATTCTTTCATACATACAAAACATACATACATACTTATCCAAAATTTTTAACTTTCAAATCATTCTTTCTAAATCAAACACACACATCCAGAACTTTGTCTGACAAATCATTCAAATACATTATCTTTATATCCTCAATATAATCCTCTACCACAAAAATTCCGAAAACAACCTCTCCATTATCTGAAAACCCAGTCAAATCCTTACTTAACTGATATTCCCTTTCCAAAATTTTCAAATCTTTAGTAAATCAGTTATAGGATTTCTTCACTCAAACAGTATCAACGAAAAACATATTCTCTTTGAGTATCTTAAACTTCCAGATTTCTGAAATGTTTTGATCTTGAAATTCAGAAAAACATTTTCTTGCTAAAGACAGATTATGAGAAGAATCTGAAGTCTGCAGACTGGGATGACGTGTTAAAGATAAAAAAGGGGGAGATTGTTAGGAACAATTCTGTAATAGGTTTTGACCTTTAAGTCCGTTAGTTAACAATTTCCTTGTTAAGTGGTAGATGGTATAAATACTTATATGTTTGTCTTTCAATGTAAGCTTTCCCTCACTTTTACAGATATACAATACTGAAAGTTTCATCTCCATCATTCTCTCTCATTACACACACTAAAAACACTAAGAACACACACACACACACTTGATCTTCAATTTCTCATCTAAACATCATGGATTAACTTGATTTTAGCCTCATTCGATCTCTCAATACCAAAATTACTAAGTTGGCATTGGTTCTATAACTATTAGTTAATTTTGAACAACTAAATTATAAACTAAGTATAAAAATATATTTTTGATAATTAAGCGGAGTGATAGATCAACTATGCAAATTAACATCAACCTGAATATAACCCGTTTAATAAACATGTCAGTTGAGTTACCCAAGACCGACTTGAAACTTCTTTACTTCAAACATAACCTTTTTATTGTCTTGTCGATTTCAGGTCCAATTTTATGTCGAGTCAGAAAATTGTCACCCTTAGTATATATGGACCTGTTTTGCCCAAATTGACGATGTTTTACGATAAGTTGTTACGTGAATTGGTTTACTAGTTATAACAAAGTTTTAAACTGGCCGTTGGACTGACTTTACCAATGAGTGTGTCCAATTTTGAAGGTGTAAGTTCTTTGATGTTTTTCTATCGAAAAAAATATCATCTTAGCCTGGATATAGTTTATTATTTGAAGTATTGATGTTTAGTGTTAATCATTGTTTAAAAGTATTAGTTCAAGTTCTAATATGCACAAAATTGAAAGTAACTTTAGGATTTGTTAAAAAAATTGTAAAAAAATAAAATGCAAATTACATTTTAACATTAAAATCTTTTTAAACAGATACAATAATTAACTCACTATTTTTTTTTACTATATCTAAGTATCTTTGCATTTTTTTAACAAGAGAATACACCTTCTAAACTATTTATAAATATACACCATATGGTTGATAATAAGACTTGAACTCATGATTACATGAAAATAAAAAATATCTTCTAACACATTATACCATTATGCTACAATTCATTTCGTAAGCGTTAAATTTATTTAAATTGGATGGTTGATAATTCTTTTCGGTGGACCATAGATTTCAAATGTTTGTGGAGATACTACATCGGGAGTTTTCTGGTCGATGTCTTTCCATTCTAAAAGCTCAGTTTTCCAAGGTTTTGGATTTTATTGAGGCGGCCGCATAAAAGTCAGTACAAGCTTTTGCGATATAGTTACTTATTAACGGCCAAATGCAATAACAGAAAAAAAACTAGCAACAAACTAGTAAGAGTATAAACAGACAAAAAAATCAAATAGATAAAGGAACACGTACAATACCAACAATCCAATTAGACAGCCCCCAACCTAACCTTAAAATATACTTAATCCAAAAGAATGATTGAAGTTGAGCTTCCGAGACAATCGATTTCTTAGGTGTTCTTGAGAGATCGAAATATGCTTAATTCAAGCTAATTCATGTTAATTATGCTAAGAAATGAAGATTAAAGTGTGTGAATGGTGTTTGTGAGTTGAGAGAGAATAGAGATGGTGATGAGCTTTCAGAAACGTGTATTAGTCAAATGTGGGAAAGCTTACAAATCAAGTTAAACTTACAACATTATATACTTTTACCACTTAACGAGAAAAGGGTTAACTAACGAGATTATAGGTCAAAACCTTATTAGAAAATTAGTTCTAACAATCTCCCCCTTTTTGATCTTTAATACGTCATCCCAGTCTTGAGACTTCAGATTCTTCTTATAATCTGTCTTTGGTAAGAAAATATTTTTCTGTATTTCAAGAACAAAACATTGCAGAAATCTGGAAGTTTAATATACTCAAAGAGGATATGTTTTTCGTTGATAACGTTTGAGTGAGGAAATCCTATAACTAATTTACTAAAGATTTGAAAACTTTGGGAAATGGAATATCAGTTAAGTAAGGATTTGACTAGGTTTTCAGATAATGGAGAGGTTGTTTTTGGAATTTTGTGGTAGGGATTATATTGAGGATAGAATGATAATGTATTTGAATGATTTGTCAGTCAAAGTTTTGGATGTGTGTGTTTGTTTTGGTAAGAATGATTTGAAAGTTAAAATTTTGGATATGTATATATGTAAGTTTTGTATGTAGGAAAGAATGATATGTACATTTAGGATTTGGATGAATGTGGATAATTTGTATTTGGTATGAACAACAGATTAGAACAGTTAAGCTTTTGAATGGATATGAATGTTATGGAATTTTGGAAAGAATGGTTTAAACGGTTAGAATTTATTTATGGATATGGATGTTTTTGTAGTTTGGAAAGAAAGATTTATACGATTAAGATTCAGATGAAAGTGGATATGAATTTGTGGTTTGACATTTCAGTGAATGTCTTGGTTTCTTCTTTTTCACAAATGTAAATCGACGAAAATGTAGACCCATAAATAGAGTTGTTTTGTACCGGAAGTCTTTTGTAGAAGTTGTGGCTTTGTCGATTTGTGAACAATTATTTCTTAACGGATCTTTGGTTCTTGTTTACTCCCCCTTAACCGGTGCATATGTCTTTTCAATGCGGAGTAAACTGAGCTCATGAAAATTCTATCTTCTAAATGTATCTTTATAATAAGAACTTCTATAATATTTTCTCCCCCTCATGATGATCAAGATTTATCGGAATCATCATGTAAAATAAGAAGTTCTTCGAGTTGGAATTAGAAAGAATCTTCGAAGCTCAAGGATTAAAATGTGTTGAATAATGATATATTCATATTTTGAATGAATCAATATATAACACATTTAATCAGATAAACCCAGATCGTTGTTGAGTATGAAGAAATACGATCAAATCTTTTATCGTTTAATCTCAAGGACCGTTGTAGATGACATAAAAGAACAGTCTTGTGTTTATCATCTGATATCCAGACTGTTGTTGATAGCGATGAAGTACAGTCATCATAAATGTACATGGAATCGAATAGGGTAAACCGAGATCACATAGATTACCCGTTAACACAACAGTTATACAAACTGTGTGACCTACATTCAGTGTTGGCTTAGATGTTAGCACTGGTAGGATTTCCATTCAACCATTGTGAAATATCAACATATGAGATATCACTATGAATGTTTCGGCTATATCACACAGATAAGCTTGGTATTTTTCCTGTGTCCTAAAAGTGTATTTCGGTTCTAGACTCAGTTAGTGGACAAACGAAGGCGAGGACTGGAGAGGCTTGTCCTCTTGTTCAATATCAACAATCTCCAAGTGAGATGTCGATAGCATATGAGCTAGTCTCCGTGGAAATGAAACAAGTATTGTTTAAGAAATACTTGAGTGGTTGGGGGGTTTGTGCATTGCATCACTGGGTCATTTCAATATCAGAGAGCAACACATGCAATCTGATAGAGACGTGGCAACCCGGTTTTTTATCAGTTTGGTAAGGGTTTTTTCGTTTTCTTTAACCCTGTCACACCCTCCTCACTCAAGCTTACTAATTCATTTTTCGACTACTCCCTCATTTCATTTTACCATGTTTAGCTGAATTGCACCCCATACTACATTCCCCCTCTCAAATTTTATCTCAGCGCACCCCAATCAAGATCCCGTGATACTTGATTCTGCTCACCTAGACCTATGTACCCTTACATATTGTCCTATATTGTAGGTGGCTCCTAGGGAAGATCATGCCGGTTATAGCAGATCATAGGAGTAATTTGAGAGTGAACTATAATGCTCATGTTCAATTGATCAGCATATATGATGTTACTTTCTAAGAATAACATGGATTGTTCATCGGAAAAGTATGTGTTTCCGGCATAAGTTGTTGCCTTTATGATTTATAAGATTAGGCACAACAACTTGAACTATTTAGGTAATACCGGACTCACATAGAGTATCTGTTAACACACCGTATGAATCGATAGTCGTTTGCACAACCGTTGAATCAAATGTGTGACCTGCAGTTAGAGTTGGCGCGATTTTAGCTCTAGCAGGATTTCCACTCAATCCTCGTGAAACACCAGATCGTGATGCCACTATGAGTGTTCCGATGAATTGACGGAGGTTCATTTATAAAAGTGTATGTGTCCTAAATTGGAAATATTTGTCGGTGAGATCTAGACACATTGTGCATTCAATTGAAGACGTAACCCGGGGCAGAAGGTTAATGATTTCAATACCAACATACTCCGAATGAGCAGTCGATAGATTATGTGCTACGTCCCCTGATGAATTGAAACAAATTCCTATAGAGAGGAATATGAGTGGTTGGTGGTGGAGTGCAAATGCTTGACTGGGCCAGTTAAGTCTGGGAAACATTCAACACATGAATGAACACATTTTAGTGAGGTTGCCTGGTTTATTGATGGTTTGGATGCACTCAAAGGTGTGTTTTCTTGATATTATCATGTTTTCACATCACTTTGCACTCACCTAAATCTATACCCTAGACGTATACCCTCACATTTACCAATTTTGGCTAAAAAGTATTTCCCTTGGAAGGTAAGGCCGGTTCTAGCAAACCATGGGAAGGTATTGTCGTTTGATAAAAAAAATAAAAAAATGTATCATTAAAATAAAATTCAAACGGGTATAAAAGTATTGATATAAGAAAGTTTCTCCCCCTGGAAATACTAATACTCCCCCTAGAATTAATATTTCTCCCCCTTGACAAAATAAAGGTAATGAAAAATATACAGTTTAAGAGGGGTGGGAAAGAGTTTTTACATTTATGTGTAAAACTGAATAAGAGCGGGTTTCAAACTAATGTATTTGAAAGCCATTTCGTTGAAGCTCGGGTCATACACTGAAGTGTGTAAGAGCCATTTCTTTGAAATGCGAGTTATACAATGTCTTGTGTATAAGTCATCTGGATGAAACGCGAGTTATACACTGAATTGTGTATAAGTCAATCACGATGAGGCTCGAGTTATACACTGAAGTATGTATAAGTCCTTCTCCTGCAAAACAAATTTTGGTACCCATCTTTGTTTGGGTCCGACAATGTTAGTGTGGGAATTAAACCACCGATAAGTTGTATCAATTCGATCTATAAGATTGAAGTGAATAAGTTGTGGATTGTGAGATCCTTTTGGTAACAGGTTTTGAACATTCACCGATGCAAATCTTAATCGGAACTTGTACTGCTTGTTTTCCTTTGACAAAGATTTTAGATTTAAAACTTTCTTCTAGCTTAATTTTCAAATCTTCATTCGTATTTTGAGACAAAGAAAGATCTGTTTCAAGAGATGTAATTTTATCTAGCAATTTTGTTTCTCAATATTAAAAATATTGATTTATTTTTGTAAATCAGATCCAAAATTACATTCAAGTTGTTTGATTTTATCAGTCAAAATACAATTTTCAGCACAAACAGAATCATATCTTTCGATATTCAAACTATTAATAGTATTTGTGTCATGAAGTTGTTTTGTTAATTCAGCAATCTGAATTTTCAAGTTCTCAGAATCTGTTTCAAAAGTTGTAATTATAGATTTGAAATTTGCATTTTCAGATTCAAGAGTTTGAACTTTATCAATTAAAATATCAACTTTGCAATTTCCGAAATATTCATTTAGTTTCTCACTTTTCTCCAATTTTTCTTTGTATTCATTACTTAATCGTAGATTCTTAACATTATCATAAAACGATTTCTCAAATAAAGCATAATTTTGTGTACTTGTAGTTTCCCACAACTCAACTGATTCTTTTAATTCACAAATTTCTTTTTGATAGTGTAATTGATGAGTTTGCAATCTAGACATTTGCTCTTTTAGCTCCATGTTTTTATTTTGAAGTGATTTTATTAAATTGTCATCCATTTTAGCTCTTTTATTTTCAAAATGTGCAAATATCAAGTGAAAGTGATATGACAAAATATTTTGGACCTAAAAATTCTAGCAATTAAAAATTAGGTTTATTTGACACAAATTGGTGTTTGATTTCAAAAATTTTGTGGTCAAATGTTTATTTGATGAAAATTCGTCCAATTGCCCTTCAATTAACACTTGAAGTATCGAACCAAAAAAATAAATTTGTTGTGACAAATTACTAGATGAAACTATTAAGTGACAAATTGTATGATTAGTAACAAATTGTGGAATTTGTTTAATACGCGATTTTAAAAACAACTAGTGTATTGAACTTTTAAATGTAGGAATTTTATTGGACTTGACACAAATTGGTTTAAAAAAAAATTGTTATTATCTACGTAATTGATTGATAACAATTTTGAATTGTAAAAAAATTATTTTGAGGAATTGATTAAAAAAATATTAGTTTAGTCAATATTGATGGCCCACCAAAAACAAACAAATCAGTTTTGTTAAAAAAAAATTCTAGCTTACTGAATTGGGCCTTTAATACAATTGGGCTTTTAAAACTGATAAGTCTAAATCAGTTTGAGACGAAAACACATTTTGACGGAACAACACAATGATCGGCACAGAATGAGATCGAAGATGAGCAAGCAAGCAATCGGAATAGGATCAGATCGGAAATTGTATGAGATTGGAAACTGTATGAGATCAGAAACTGGATTAACAATTTCTTTTATTAAGATCGAATGAAGCAGCCGAACTCTCTTTGATAATGTCGAAATCCTTGAGATCAATTGATGAAATTGCTGGAATTGAGATCAATTAATAAAAGTTGAAATTGAATCTGGTAAAAATTGATCTTTGTCGATATCTTGGTTCAATCAGAATTGTTGATATCGGAAACTCATCTCGAGTTGGAATTCAATCATAATTGTCGTCTTCGGTTTCTTCTAGAAATCATGAAAATCAGAATTAAAAATCAATTGCTTTGTTGATTGAAGTTAAGATCGAAATCAATTATTCTTTGATTGGGATTTGGAAGTAATCAGAAATTGAAATCGGATTCTGGGTTTTAAAGCAGTTGAAGTTTATTGATATGAGCTGAGCCGAACTTTGATGTTGGGCCGAAGATATGTGAGTTCGGGCCGAGCTTGTTGGGCCGAAGATCTATGTTCGAACATTTCATCATCAGGGATGGGGAAAATATGGTTATAGGAGATTCCGGAATCTTGGGCCTGGCCGAAGTCTAGAAAGCCGAACACTTAATTGGCTAGTGTTCGGGCCGAACACTCAAACTGGGCCGAATATAATTGAGTTCGGGCCGAACTATCAATACCCGAACATTGTATCGAACTTTGTTGGTGTTCTTGAGGCCGAAGAAGTCGACGGGAAGAACAATAAGTACTTTTCTTCACTCTTTTGATCTGATTTCACTCAATTCTCAATCAATTTCAGTGATTCCAATCACAATATGCTCAAAATTGATTTCCTAATCATCTGATCCGATCAAATAACCCAAAACATAACACATCTGATCGAATTTTGCAAATTACAGTCACTTTTTGAGTTTTTCACTTTTTCACAAAAATCACGAAATTGAGGTGATTTGTTGACGGATTTGACTGAAACTTGATTCTATTCTGATTAGAATCACTAGAGAAACATGATTCTTCAATAAAATCTTCAATTCGAAACAAAAATTTACAACATTAATTTCACAGCTCACGAACAAACGTTTTTCTTCATTTTTCCAGATCTTGATCGATTTAGCTTGAATTTGGATCCACTCACAGAGAGTTTTTGCTCTGATACCAAATGAGAGACCGAAATATGCTTAATTCAAGCTAATTCATGTTGATTATGCTAAGAAATGAAGATTAAAGTGTGTGAATGGTGTTTATGAGTTGAGAGAGAATAGAGATGGTGATGAGCTTACAGAAACGTGTATTCTGTCAAATGTGGGAAAGCTTACAAATCAAGTCAAACTTACATTCTACCACTTAACGAGAAAAGAGTTAACTAACGAGATTAAAGGTCAAAACCTTATTACAAAATTAGTCCTAACAGTTCTATCGTGAGAAAACACATTTTCAGTTCTCCGCATTCAAATACACCACAAAGTAAAAAGACGCTTGCATTGAACACCTATAAATCCTATTTGTTTTCAACTTTAAAGGCTCCGATTTAAGTCTTGGTCTAAACTCTAAATATTATCCAACGAGACACGCCACCAACAACAAAGGTCTAACCACGTTTGACGGGTAACCGAGCAGCCCCAAAAATATGATATTCTTCCTCGAAGAAGCGATCACAAAAACACCAAACAACGGAGATTAATACGTATTTTTAGCATTTTGATGTGTGAGGTAAGCCGCCTAATAGCCAATCTCTAAATAAATACTTCCTCCGATTTAAAATAAGTGATACACTTTCCATATTTAGGTGTATCAAAATAAGTGATACACTTTCAAATTTTACCTTATTTAGTAAAGGCTAAGTCTAAATGGACCCTTAGTAAATTTATTGGGATCAAAGAATATAAATTTTTGGCAGCCTTTTATTGTTGCATGGAGGGGCGAGAATCATTAGATAGAGAAAGATGGATATTTTATTTTTATAATTAATTTTGGATATATAATTAAAATCCATGAAATATTATACGTGATTCTTTAAATAAATAT
This sequence comes from Calendula officinalis, assembly GCA_963853835.1. NCBI lineage: Eukaryota > Viridiplantae > Streptophyta > Magnoliopsida > Asterales > Asteraceae > Calendula > Calendula officinalis. The sequence continues at coordinate 21,921,400 of OY970823.1, forward strand.
GTTTCCTTCTAATTTAAATTTGTTAATAATAATCAAGGTTCCAGAAAGCGTAAGGTATGGTGTGGCAGTACCATCAAGCCTCAAGTTATGGCGAGCCATGACAGGCCGTGACGTACGTGACTTAACGCGGCAATTTTCTTAAATAATTCGTATATATACGTATATCATAATTAATTTTTTTATAGATCTATTTATTTATATGACAATTCATATATAAAGTTCACAAAAAGTGTTACATCTAAATTTATAATTTTATATGTCATCATTTTTTTAAAAAAATTTCAATTTTTCCAACCGTCTTACAAAAAACTCGTCATAAGGCGCGCCTTATCACGACATATCTCACGCCATGCCTAGCCTAGCTTCCATGGTCTGTTACATAACGTCGACGACACGCCTCACGTCTTGGCGCCGCCATGACGCGTTGTTTAGAACCTTGATAATAATTAGGTTATATGATAACAAATACTATTGATATAATTATAAATAAAATTTTGAATACAGTTCTAATATAAGATTTCCATAAAATAATTAGGTAAGAACATGTATTTGAATTTTCAGTTATGTAGGAGCATAAATGAGTCGATCCGAGCTCGAGCTCAACCAGGTTTGAGCTCGGTTCGTTTAATTTTAAAGAGTGAGCTCGAACTTGTCTCATTTCGAGCTTTATCTGTAAAGATCGAGCTTAGTTCGTTAAGACTTTTTGCATGCTCAGCCTCAGCTCGATTAAGCACATTTAAACTCTCATATACATGAAATATATAATTATTTTATTTAATTATAAAATTCTGTATATATATAAACTGGTCATATTTGCATCCCTTAAAAATATATATAAATACTTATACTTATTTATAAATATCACTATATTCATTTTAGAAAATAAGATACGTTATATATATATATATATTAAATAGGATAATTGTCAAATAAAAGAAAAAAATGTTAGCCTGATAGGAAAAAGTAGGGTGATGGGAGGCAATAATGGCTCACGTCATAATTACCCTTTTAAAATTAAGAAAGCATTGAAATTTGCCAAGATTTTGGAATGAGTAGGGTCTTTTTAGTAGGACCCTTTGGTAAAAAGTAGTAGGTCCCACACCCAATAACTAACTACTTTAATAGAGTGTAATGACCCATCTACCCTTACTTTTACTTTTAAACATTATTAATCTTACTTTATTCAAAAATTATGGGTCTCATTCTCCACTAACCATCCAATTAATCTAATTTAATCCTTATTACCATATTTTGCCTCAAAACTCGTGAAATCAACAATGTATCACTTATTTTAAATCGGAGGAAGTATATACTAGCTTCGTAGCCCGCCAGATGGGCGAACATGCTTCGAAAGATTAAACATAATATACAAACAAAAAAAAAGTTAAGAAATAAAATAATTAAATCTATTATTGAAATAATGGTAAATGTGTTTCGATACATATCATATGAAAAAAGAATTTAAGAGATGGATTAAAACTTGTTTGTATACGACGTTTGTTAATGAGTTCGTGTAATTGCCATCTTGCTCTTTATGTGTGGCTGTAATTTTAATTTTTGTATCAAAAATATGATTTCAGAATTTATTTTAATTAATTGTAAGTTACCAATTATCACATATATAAATTTAAGGAAGATATGGAGCAAATTCAAAATGAAATATTTAGGAATGTTTTACGGAAAAATGATGATAGCATTACACATTGACTAAGGCATATTTACGAAATATATAGGAATGTTTTACGGAAATCAAATATTTGGATCAAACATATCTTAGTGTTTTACGGAAATATTTAGGAATGTTTTACCAAATTGCCCTTTGACAAGGCATTACACATAATCATTTGTGGGTCGCTGAAAAACATCCCTCATTGAAGGGATTTAATGAAAACAAAAAGATAAATATTTAGAAGACAATCTGAGGATTAGTTCCCAAGATTATGGGTAACTGAATCTGATCAGTTCGGATTTCAGTTACCCAGCTACACTATCTGATCACTATCTGAAACAACGATCAGTTCCCTGTGCGGAATCAGATATTGGTTAACACATCATATAGTTGTAGCAGGTTCAACGCACATTGGACAATAACGCTGAACTAGGGGTGTTAATGAGTCGAGCTTTTAACGAGCTACTCGAGCTCGAGCTCGAGCTCGTTTATATCGAGCTCGAGCCTATACTAATTCGATCTCGAGTCGAGCTCGAACATAAAACAAGACTCGATTAATTTCGGCTCTAATAATTTAATACTCGACTCGGATCGTTCGATAGCTCGTTTAACCTCGATCCGAACGAGCCAGACGATCTTAACGAGCCGAACAAGTGTTTTATACAATAAGTACAAGTGTTGATACACTAAGTACAATAATATTCATATATTAATAGGGGTGTTAACGAGTCGAGTAATTAACGAGCTTTTCGAGTTTGTAAATTAGTTATTTTAAAAATATATATGGAATCATAAACGAGTATCGAGCTCGATCACTATATATATATTCGAGCTCGATCTCGAGCACAATTTTAAAAGCTTATTCGAGCTCGAGTCGAGCTCGAGCCGAGTAATTACTAAACGAGCCGAGCCCAAATTTCCAGATATTCGACTCGACTCGAATCGTTAACACCCCATTGAAAAGATACTTCTATAACCAAACTTTTAGTGAAGGTCACTTAAGCTGAAAACCATCTAATGGAACATGAGTATCCGAAGACTCATAGTTACCCAAAGCGTACATAGGCCCGAAGTTTCAGTGTTATAGAAAGACACAAGTAAAGCACAAGTTTGTTCATCGCTGATTATGGGAATATCTTGCAAATCTTCTATAAGATATCGGCGATCACAAGACGACAGAAACAACTGTCAGAATTCCGTTACTCGTGCTCGTCCCATGAAATATCCTCTGCACCAACGGAATTCTCACACGTGGAATCGATCGATCATTCCTTTGGCACTACGTGTCCCAATGCTATAAACTGATGACTTAAGCGATCGATTTCGGTGTGCACCTAACAAGGTTACACGGTGCTGAAATTACTCCAGGGCTTTATTACGTTGAGGAGAGTTTAAACCACCAGTTAACCTTAGTTATCTGATTCGAGAACTGAATTTTATAACAAAGGTGTCTGGTCTTGTGCTTGATCATTTGTTGATAAAAAACTTGTCTTAGATAATATCAGTTGTTGTCTATCACATGCAAACAGTTTAGATATGATTTGTTCTTATCTATTTCGCAAACTGCTTGCATCTTTATTGTATCATTATTTAATTAATAAAGAAAAGTTTCAATAGTGTTGAGTGTTCCCATTTATTTTAATTGATCAGTGAAAACGTATAGGTGCAATAATTCACTTATTACAGGACTAACATCATCAATCACCAATCAAATGATAGCTAAATGACATGTCATCATAAGGTGGTTATAATTAGCTCCATATATAGATGAAAGATTAACTTTGTTGAGAATTAAACGACACTCTGTTGAACAGCAAAAAAAAAAAGGCCGAGGGCCATCAATGAGATCGTCTACTGCTATTCGCAATATAGTTTCATAGCAATTTTTATCGGTGTAGTCATATACATTATACATTTATATGTGTTAGGTTTAAGTTTAATCTTATATTAGTTAAATCTAAATCTTTATCCTAACATTTAAATATTGTGGTCTATTCTTCTATACTAACTAGCTAGTGTTGAAATGAAACACAGTTAAGCTACGTATTAGGCATTTTACAGCATGTTATCATTCATGATATATATTCGTGTCCGATAAATAATCCATACGCTACCTAAAGCAGGCTGGTAATTCGTGCTATGTTCCAGATAGCACAAACCACTTGTTTCTCCAACGCCAAATTGACCACAACAAAACAATTCTAACGGCTAAAAAACATTTTATGTCTTGGTTAATTGTAATGAAAAGTTGAACCACAACTCTAGCATTTTTAATCTGTTGGTTAAAAAATATTGGCTAAAAAACGATAATCTTAGTACTATGAAGCTATCGTGGGTTTACAAAACGATTAAAGTTAACGTTTGTCAAGTGACACTTGTTTATATCTTACAGTTGAAAAGTAAATGTTCTATGAAAACGGTTTGCAATAAACAAGGGTCTATTGCTTGTGATGTTAATCAAGGGGTTTATTCCTTGTGATGTTAACATTTGTGTTTGAGGAAAAAAATAACGGTGTATTATAATTTTTGAAGATTTTTGTAAATATTCCAATAAAAAATTAAGAAAATCGGATGCATAAAACGATGTTCAATAGTTAACAATTGCCTCCTAAACTTAAGGAATTCTCCTTTTATTATTAGTGTTGTGAACACAGGTTTATAGTACATATAATATTTAAAACTTAAGAATATTGTTGCAAACTTCATAACTATTACATATGAGTTGCGTTTATGGAAGTACCCTAATATTATAAAGTCTCAAAGAACAACTTACAGCCATTAGATTAAGTATAATCAATGATCAAGATCAATCCATAAATAAGACACGGAGGGGTATTATCGTCCAAACAATTAATCAGAACTTCTTCAGTCAACCTTCTTAGCTCGAATTGCTTTTGCAATTTCCTGCCATCTCTAAGCAACAAATAAAAAAAATCAATCGCAAACGGCAGATCTGAATCTCAAACATCAAATCGACTGCAGCAATCAAATCACAAACTGCGAATCGCGTTTTTCTCGACTTAATCAAAATTGCGATTTCATAAAATCGCCCGAAATCAAACGCAGACCTGAATCTCGAAATCAAAATAACTGACGTTATCAATGAATCCGAATCTAGAATCTGTCAATAGCAATCAAACAGAGAAAAGAATCGATGATTCAGTTAATAAAGTTTAAATGAAGCTAACTAGATAAGAAATCACAAGTGATTCGCTTACGAATCACATGTGATTGTTTTATGTGCATTTATTGACTGCCCTGAGGTGACATTGATAAGTGAATCACATGTGATTTCTTTGCGTAAAATTGTGGAGATTACTAGATAAGAAATCACATGTGACTGTATGCTATGCATTATTTGACCGCGTCAGGTGAGGTTGCTAAGCGAATTACATGTGATTTTTTTGCTTAAAAACAGGGGAGGTTGTTAAGAAACAAATCACAAGTGATTCGATTTACAAATCACATGTGATTGTATATTATGCATTATTTGACTGCGCTTAGGTGAGGTTGCTAGGCGAATCACATGTGATTTCTTTGCTTAAAAACATGAGAGGTTGTTAAGAAACAAATCACAAGTGATTCGCTTTACAAATCATATGTGATTGTATGCTATGCATTATTTGACTGCGTCAGGTGAGGTTGCTAAGCGAATCACATGTGATTTCTTTACTTAAAAACAGGGGAGGTTGTTAAGAAACAAATCACAAGTGATTCGCTTTACAAATCACATGTGATTGTATGCTATGCATTATTTGACTGCGTCAGGTGAGGTTGCTAAGCGAATCACATGTGATTTCTTTGCTTAAAAACATGGGAGGTTGTTAAGAAACAAATCACAAATGATTCACTTTACAAATCACATGTGATTGTGAGAGGTTTAAAACAAGCACTAATTCAATGATCCATGGAGATTTGAAGATCAAATGTGTGTAAGTGTGTGTTTTGAGAGAGAGAGCTTGAGAGAAGATGGAGGGAATTAGGAGCTTTCAAAAGTGTAAGTTCAATTCAAATGAGGAAAGGTTACATCATCATGCTTAGAGGTATCTATTTATACCCTTTATCACTAATCACCACTTACTAGTCTAATTAAGCTAATTACATCATTTTAAGTACAAAACTAGTCCTAACAATCTCCCCCTTTTTGTGCTTAATGCACCTCATCCCAGTCTTCCTTCTTCAAATTCTTCTGTTGGCCTGTTATCCCTTTCTCACGTATGAAGGAGGTTCATGCTCTAATTGCAAACCCTTGTTCTGACCAATTGTTGATAGGGAAATGTGTAACTTTGTGGAAAGGTGAGTATGTTATAAAGTTCACGTACTCTCAGAATTTTGAAGCTTGAGACACTCAAAGGAAATATTTTTTGTTGAATCTATTCGTGTAAGGAGGTCTAGAAATAGTTCATTTAAGGTTAACAGTTCTAGGAATAGAATGTCAATTGGGAAAGATTTGTCTAGGATTTTGGTTATTGGAAATTTTGTTTTTGGATTTCGCGGTAGAGGTTTTGTGTTTGAATTTTGTGGTCGAGGTTTTGTGAGTAAAGGATGATGATGTTTTGGATTTTGAAAAGAATGATTTGTAATGTTATGTTCTGGAAATGTAATGGTTGTTTTGGATTTTAGGAAAGAATGATTTGAAAGATTAAGCTTTGAATAGATATGGATGGTATGTATGTTAGAAAGAATGATTTGAAATGTTAAGATTTTGGGTAGATATGAATGTTTTGGACTTTGGAAAGAAAGATTTGTCATGTTTAAGATTTGAATTGTGGTGGTAGAGAATTTGAGTTTTGGATAGAGTGATTTAAGAATTTAAGATTTAGATTGTGATGGTAGAGAATTTGTGTTTTTGTAAAGAATGATTTATACGATTAAGTTTCACATTGAAATGGTTGAGAATTTGTGATTTGGAAAAAATGATTTATACGATTAAGTTTTGGATTGAAATGGTTGAGAATTTGTTATTTGGAAAGAATGATTTATACGATTAAGTTTCTGATTGAAATGGTTGAGAATTTGTGATTTGGAAAGAATGATTTGTAAGATTAAGTTTTGGAGTGTAATGGTTGAGATTTTGAGAGAAATTTCTGTAGATGAATCGGTTTCTTCTTCTTCACTTGTTTTTCCGTTTAATACATTGATTATCACTTTCTCTTCCTCTGAATCAATTGATATAAACTATTTCTGATTTTGCATTTAATTTGAGTATATGAGACATGGATTTTCTTCTTTGATGAGATGTTTGTGGTTCTTCTTGATGTTGTTAAGTTATAAACCCAATGTTTGAACTTTTTCTTGCTCTTTTCTCCCCCTCACGAGGATCATGGTTAGGATCCTCATGTTAATGGTGAATGTTTGCCTTGTGTAAGCTGGGAGAGGAAATTGTGTGTCTTTGTAATACGTGAGCCAAGATTGTAAATTTGTGTGTTGCATTACGGTCAAGAACCAATAACATGTAGTACTCATGAAGTAACCAGATAAAAAATGATTTTAGCCAAGAAACTTGGAGAAAAATAATTGAAAAATGGAGATTAACAGTGTCAAGAATCACTTGAAGTCATAAACAGATGCAATCTTTACTGAAGAACTTCATTAAAGAGATCGACGAATTTGACAGACAGGATGATTGAACACATTGTTAAGCAAAGATTTGAGATTTAAAAGAAATCAATTTGATGGAGTGGATCCAACATCAGTGCAAAAAAACTATTGTGTGTGTGTGTGATTGTATGAATAATTCAGAATCAAATCTGAATTGTTTGAAGAAAAATAAAAATTATTTCTCCATTGATGTATATTTGCAAAAATTGGTTGAAAAATGGTAAGAACAATCAATCTAAGAAGTTGTTATAAAAAGATGCAATCTGTAATAATCGAAATTAGTAAAGAGATCGACGAATTTAACAACAGCTTGTGTAGAGTGTTGCAAATATGTATTTGAAAAATGAAAAATTTGTGTAAAATAAGAATAAGATTTGAAAATTTATGTCAACAACGTAAGAGAAAAAAGTTGGTCATAAATAGATGCAATCAGTACTAATAAGATTAGTAAAGAGATCAACGAATTTGACCAAAATATATATCATACGTTGTGAACACATCATTGTGAGCAAAAAGTATGATTAACAATTTTGTGAGGAATAAACAGATGTTGAACATATCATGTCAACTCTGTATGATAAAGTGAGGTCAACAACGCAAGAGAAAAGAGTTTGACATAAACATATGCAATCAATACTAATGAGATTAGTAATGAGATCAACGAATTTGTCAAAAACTTATATCCTACGTAGTAAACACATGATTTTGAGTAAAAAAAATTGAACAGTTAAGTTTGAGTTGTGCCAAAGTTGTTGGCAACAACGAAACTCAAAGAGTTGAATTTTGTTGAAAAATTTGAGTTTCACATTAAATGAAAAATAAGAATGTGATGTCAACAACGCAAGAGACAAAATGTTGTCATAAACAGATGCAATAAGTACTAATTGGGATTAGTAAAGAGATCAACGAATTTGACAAGAGTTTGTATCCTATGTTGGTAACATATGTTTTTGAGTAAAAAAATTTGAATTTAGTATGGAGTTGTGCCAAAGGTGTGGCAACAACGAAACTCTTATAGTGTTTGAAAGGTTTTGAATTTTAAGTTTGAAAGCAAAACTTAGAAGATAATGTTATCAACACAAGAGACAAAAGTTTGTCATATACATATGCAATCAATACTAATCGAAATTAGTAGAGAGATCGACGAATTTGACAAAAATTTGTATCATACGTTGGCAACATTTGATTTGGGTAAACATTTATAAATATGAATCAATGAAACTCAACTTGTTAAAATTTGAAAATTTTGAGATTGAGTTTCTGAAAATTTTTAATAATGAATAGAAAATGGGTTAGCAATAATATGCTCCCCATTTACCAATGAAGTTTCAAAAAAATGCTCCCATTTGACAAGTGAATAAAGAAATTCTCCCCATCAACCAGTGAACAGCGATTTTCTCCCCCTCAACCAATAATATCATTAAGGAACGGGTTTCAAGCTGATGTACTTGAAAGTCATCTTTATTTTTACAAAAAAAAAAATAATAATAACAACAAAAATAGAAAGATGAAAAGTAAAACGGTTTAAGTCTTGAGATTTAGCATACCAAGCTTAGACACAAGAAAGTTAAAACGTTTTTTGTATAAAGCCTTAGTAAACAAATCAGCTAACTGAAAATCTATTGATACGAAGTACAATTCCACATTACCTTGTTCAACATGATCTTTGATAAAATGATATCGAAGATCAATATGTTTAGTTTTGGAATGTTGAACAAGATTGCATGAAATTGCAATTGCACTTCGTGAATCACAATATAAAGGGATACAGCTGTACGAAAAGCCATAGTCTTTTAATTGTGATTGCACCCAAATTACCTGGGATAAGCAGCTTGTAGTAGCAACATACTCTGCTTCTGTAGTTGAAAGAGATACACAATTTTGCTTCCGAGAAAACCACCTCACCAATTTATCTCCCAAAAATTGGAGACGTCCAGATGTACTCTTCCGATCCAACATACATCGAGCATGATCAGCATCAGAGAATGCAATCAAGTCAAAAGAAGTTTCTTTGGGATACCAAAGACCAAGATCCCGAGTACCCTTTAGATAATGAAAGATACGTTTGACTACTTGAATATATGATTCTTTAGGAGCAGCCTGATACCGAGCACATATGCAAGTATAGAACATAATATCTAGTCGGCTCGAAGTTAGATATAACAATGAACCTATGATACCCCGATAATTTGTGATATCAACAAGTTTACCATCAGTATCAACATGCAATTTAGAACAGGTGACATCGGTGTCGAAATTGTTTACAATCATCAATAAGATATTTTTTCAATAGATCAGTGATATACTTGGATTGATTAGTGAAGATCTCTATAGGTAATTGGCGAACTTGAAGACCAATAAAGAAGTTCATCTCCCCCATCATACTCATTTCAAATCGTTTAACCATAAGATCAGAAAATCGTTTGCAGTAGTTAAGATTTGTAGAACCAAAAATGATATCATCGACATAAATCTGAATGAGAACAATATCTTCCCCTTGTCGCATGATGAAAAGAGTTGTATCGCTTTTGTTTTAAAAAAACTAGAATCAACTAAGAATTTGGATAGCACATCATACCACGCAGTATCAAACCATATAAAGCTTTGTCGAGAATATACACATGATTAGGAAAACTTGGATCTACAAAACCTTCGGGTTGATGAATGAAAACTTCTTCATTGAGAATGCCATTTAGAAAAGCAGTTTTCACATCCATTTGATAGATTGTGAAATTTTTATGTGCTGCATATGCCAAAAATATCCGAATAACTTCTATTCGTACAACCGGAGTAAACGTTTCTTCAAAGTCAATGCCCTCCTGTTGAGCATATCTTTTCGCAACTAGACGTTCTTTATTACGAATTACAATCCCATTTTCATCCTTCTTGTTCTTAAAAGTCCACTTAGTACCAATAACAGATTTCCCGGGTTGTTTTGGAACCAGATGCCAAACTTTTAATCGTTCAAATTGATTGATTTCTTCTTGCATAACAAGAATCCAGTCTGGGTCCGAGAGAGCTTCACTGACTTTCTTAAGTTCATTAGAGCTTAGAAAAGCAGAGAATTCACATTCATCAGCAGTGGCTCTACGGGTTTGAACAGAAGAGGTAGGATTACCGACTATTTGATGTAGAGGATGATCTCTTGTCCATTTTAGAGAATGAGGAAGTGGAAGTTGACCCGGAATGACGTTTGAGGTATCAGTGAATGCAGGATGTGGGATAATTGCAGTTTGAGTATTTGATGTAGAAGGTGGAGGATCAACACGTTTAACACTGAACTTGGAGAAATCAATCACCAAAGGTGGAGCTTGAGCTGGAACTAAAGTTAAATCTAAAGTAGTGGCAACATGAGCAGGTGGTGGAGGAATATCTGAAGGAATTGTGTGCACAGTCGGTCAACCTATGATGATACATCCATGCCTACGAAACACTTAAGGGTCACACCGGTGAGTACATGTAATACGAGCAAGATAAGCAATGATACTACGAAGAGGAATGATTCATAATAGTCATTATGAATCAGTTAAGTATTAAGTTAAGTTTAACTTATTACTAGATTAGTTTAACTAACTGATTAATTAATACAAGTAGTTGTATGTTTACTAGTTGAGTAAATATACAATGTGTTAATTATAGATTATCCATGATATGATTTAAAGCTATTAAATCATATAGTAATTGGATAATATTGTTGTATAAATTATATAAAGGTTATTATATAATTAACTATTAGAAGTATAAATACAAGTATATAATTCGTGTATATGGGTACCGAATTATTAGTGTATTAATACTAGACATTTAGTAGTTAAGTGCAACAATAATAAACTAGTTAAACTATAAGGGATGGAAGTGTAAAAGGGAAGTTTAATTAAGAAATTAATCTTAATTAAACTAGAAGGGCCCTAAGTGAAAGTCCTTCTATTATAAATAGAAGGCTTGGGGTTCCCTTGTAAGGTGCTCATTCCTTACACACAAGCCACAAAATTTTGGCCTCTTTTCCTCTCTATTTCGGCCGAAGTTACAAGGGAAGAACACAAGTCTTGTGTTCTTCGTGTTCTTCGTTCGTTCTTCGTGTTCTTCAAGTTTTGAAGAACAAGTTCTTTGCTTAGATCAACTAGAAGATCGCTTGGTTTGTTCATCATCAGTGGATCTATCTTAAGCAATCAACAAGGTATGTTTTGGGAAAACCCTTTCTTCCCTTCTCCCTCTTGGACGAATTCGACCAAAGAACCCTAGGGTTCTTTGGTTGATGGTCGAACGAACCACACAAGCTATGTGTGTGTTCGGGTTCTTCGTACAAGGTTTCTTTCTTGTTAACCTAATCTAAATCTCCAAGATCCCAATCCTTTAGGGTTTAAGGATTAGGTTTAATCCCAGTTCCGCATTTAGGGATTAAATCAGCTAGTTGGTTTAACCGGTCAAGAACAAGTTCATGTTCTTGGTCAGCAAGGTTCGAACCAAGCATGCTAGGCGGTCGACCCAAGTGGTTGATCGAGTACAATGAAACCCTTCAGTGGTATCAGAGCGATGGTTTAGAGATCTAGACTAGATTAACAAAGTTGTTTGTTTACTTTATTTACAAGTTTTTTTTTTGTTTCATGTTCTTTCTTTCTTCTTCATATTTTCGAAATAGGGAAGAACCCTAAGACCAAGAACATTAAACTAGTCTAAGTTTAATTGGTCAAGAAGGTTTCTAGAAACCCTAGCAATTTTCGAAAAAGGCATGAAAGAACCCTAGGATCAAGTATATTAAACAAGATATGTTTAATTGATCAAAAGGATTCTTTCCATAAACCCTAGATTTTTCGTGACATAGAAAGAACCCTAGGATCAAGTATATTAAACAAGATATGTTTAATTGATCAAAAGGATTCTTTCCTAAAAACCCTAGAGATTTCGAAATCTAGAGGATTACTTGGACATCAAGTTTGTTAAACTAGCCTAGTTTAATTGGTGGAAAAGTATCCTAGTCTTTAAGTTTTCGAAAAACCTAGAGAAACCCTAGAACATTAAACTAGTTTAGTTTAATAGGTTAAAAGTATTAATTAAGATAATAATCTAAAACCTAGTTAATTAGACAAGTTTATGTCTAATAGGTTTAATTATTATTTTGATAGGTTTATTAAAGCTAGTTCTTTAAACCTAGTAATTTAGACAAAGTTTATTGTCTATAAGGTTTAAATTAAAAAGTTTAAATAAATCTATTAAGGATATAATCAATCTTAGAATTTAAACAAAGTTTATTGTTTAAAAGGATTGATTAAAATTAATCTTTTAATTAGAAATAATGTGTTTGATCAAGAAAGTCAAAACCCTAGTTTTGATTGGTCAAAAACAAGATTAGGGTTCATCTAATTAATTTAGGGTAATTGATAAAGAAGGGTGTTAATTTTTAAGTTCTAAAATTAACAAGATGTATTTAATTGTTTATGTATATGTATTTATTTTTCGGAATTTTTATTATTAAGAAAATTGAATTTTAAATAAAATAAGTTTATACACATTTTAATTAGTACAAGTTAAAATGTATAAGTATAAACTAGGTGTAATATTCTTATTGGAATGTTACAAGTTTATTATAAGAAATATATACATATATATATACACGAATTATATTAAATACAAGATAAAATAAAAACAATTAAAAAGGATAATGTTATTTTGATCATGATACATAATATTATAATTAGTTATTGTATAAGTTATGATATAATTAAGACTAGAATGTACAAAGTTATGATCTAATTATAACTAGTAATTGTACAAGTTGAAATTATATTATTAACTAGAAATATACAAAGTTATATCATTATATATATCAAGGTGTATAAAGTTATAAGTTATTATAACTAGTTAATTATACAAGTATGATATAAGTATTTTACAAGTTATGTAATATACTAGATTAATGATCAAGTATAAATAACAAGAACCTATATTTAACTAGTCAAGTTAAATGTAAGAAAGGTTAAACAAACTAAAGAATTATTATATATAATCTTTATATAATAGGTTTATTAGTTTCACCAAGTATAAACCGGTGATTGTGATAGCTTAAGTTTCATCATGGTTGTTGAAGCTAGTGGGAGCTACACAAGAAAATCACAAAGTTTGTAAATGTGTCGTTATGGCATAAGTTGTGGTAGAAATTAATAAGTAAGAAATAAATGTTTAATTTTATTATTAGACATATGAAAAAAAAAACTAGATGTGTTAAACTAGGTTTATGTTTCAAGTTTATGAATCATAAAAGTTTTAAAAGTTTAACACAAGTTTTATAAGTTTTTCAAGTAATATAAAACAAGTAAGTTTTATTAGAAATAAGGTTTTTCACAAAACCTAGTAAAACGTTTTGTACACCTCGTTTTAGGTATACATGTAAAATCGTATAAATTCTTGAAACTATAAGTTTTAGAGAATAGTTCTTATGTTTTAAAAAAGGTGTCTTGTTGGACGTTTCAATCCTTCAATGTCACACATTTTAAACAAGGATTAAGATTGGAATAAAGGTTTAAGTTTAGTTTAAGACTTAAACAAACCCAAGAAAATCTTAGATCGAAGTACTATCCATCTAATGGAACACCTCACTTGTTAAACGATATTCATATTGTAAGGATAAAGAACCTTAGATATGGATTCAAATCATTGCGAGTGTTAGGGTGCGTAAGGTTCTGTGATAATCGGGAGTCCCGGCGCAGAACATCGCACTGTCTTAGATGGTCGGATCTATTTTGGTGATAATCGGGAGTCCCGGCCCAAAAAGTACTTGAGTAGAATAAACATACTAGACTTTATTACTAACTTAGAAATGTACGATTAGATTGTACAAAGTTGTAATAAGTTATAAGTCTAAAGATTCTACGACCCCTAGGAATCGTGTCAAGTCTTGATACGATCGGTAAGGAAGTTACCTACCAGAAATAGCATGTCTCGTCGGGAAGTGCCCAAACCTTGCGGCGAGAATGTGACATATGGATCCTAGGCCTAAAATATTAATTATGGGTTTATAATATATTTTAGAGAATGTTTGTTGATGATTACTAATTAAACTGGGTTTGATTTGTAGATGGCAGCAACAACCATAACGACACGTACCAACAATCTCTCACTACGCTTGTTTCTAGAAAAGGACGAATTGACTGGGTCAATGTTTCTCTATTGGAAGCGTGATCTTCGGATTATGCTTACGCATGAGAGAAAAGGAAATGTCCTAGAAAAAGAAATGCTAAATGCTCCTACCGCAAATGCTAGAAATGAACCAGGATAAGCATATTACGCTTATAGGGTGTTCAAATCTCGCAAGGTGGTTAAAGGAATCATCGGTAAGTACTCATGTCATGAAAATGAAAGAGTACATGGATCATATTAGGTCACCCAACATCATTGCAGTTGGAAAACAGTAATGATACTCAACTCGTTGTTAGATGACTATAAGTCTTGTGTAGTCAACTACAACATGCATAACATGGAGCAATCCATTGTTGAGCTACATTCCGTGCTCAAGACTACTGAGTTGATTTGGGGACCAAGTTTAAAAATGATCTCGTAGTAACCGATGATGGTAGTGATCAGAGAAAGAGGCGCAGTGGAAAGGGAAAGGATAAAACCGATCCCAGCCACGGCATGCCTAAAGGGTAATGGAGTCAAACAAAAGGGTCAAGAAGGTAAAGCCAAACAAGAACCGAGAAACGGTGTCTTGGTTGTGGCAAAGGTCAAAGGGTAGGACGCAATGCTTGCTCCTTAGTTGACCTGACCAACTTCTAGATACTCGCTTCCTACTTGTAAAAGTTTATTACAAGTAAATCAACTTTAGCAATCGTTTATTGCAGAAGATGATAAGTGAGATGACCGGCATGAGATAGTGATGATCCCACGAGCACCAAGTTTTTATAATTCAGTTTTTACAGTGGATTCGTTTTAAACAATTTTAGTTTATTGTTTTTGGATAATTTTTATTTTTTATGTTAAAACAAGTTTCATTTTGGTTTTAATTAAATTATCGAATCCATGGTTGAATTATAATGTGTGCATGTGTGATAATTACACTAGTCAAGGTTTATGACTAGATTGTAAGTCAAGTTTTGATTTACTTATATTTCATGTTTTTTGTTTACATATTTGTTTGATTGTTGTATAAATAATGTCTTGATAGCTCAAGGTATTTAGATACTAGTAATTAGAAAGTTTTTCTAAATGAAAGTATTTAAAAGTTTTTATGGAAGCATAAGGTTCAATGGTTATTGAACTTAGTTAAAACATCTTAAGTAATAGTCATTACTTATGATAGAAAGTTTTAAAGTATTAGTATTAATATAGTATGATTATATTGGATATAATCAAGGTATGCTTTAAGAGTATTATTACAAGTCTTTTACACTAGTAATAAAGGTTTTGATGAAGTCATAATTCCCTAATAGGAATAAATTAGATATTCGCATAATCCAAGTTAAATGACTTAGACATTAAATGACTCTTAAAAGGGGACATAACTATATTAAAGTATTTAAGAATTAAATGGTATTATTGCAAGTCTTTTACACTTGTAATAAATACACTATTTAATCAAGTCATGATTCCCTTATAGGAATAATGGATATTTGAGAAATCCAAGAAATGACTTTGGCATTAAATAAGATTCTTAAAAGAATACTAATGTATTTAAGAATTGATAGTATCATTCCAAGTGTTTTATACTTGCTATATACAGTAATCAATAAAGATCATGATTCCCTTAAAAGGAATATTGGACATTCGCAAATCCAAAGGATGATCTTAAATTGATAGAATTCTTAAAAGATTAAACTACAAGTTATTGACTAAGTCAACGTAGTAGTTTAAGAGATGCTTAAGTTCCATAAAAGTAAGTGGGAGCTAAGACTAACGTAATTCATTAAAGGTGTTAGTGAATTCAGTAAGTTAGTAAGACATTAACAACAAGATTTTACCATGTCGTTAGCCAAAGAGTTAAGAGAAATAATAAATGATCAATTAGATTATTGCAAACCTAATAGCGTGATCACAAGTCTTGTGATTAATTATTGCATATCTAATAGGTTGTTAACACTTCAAGTGGATAACACAATCATTTAAGGAAATTTCTTTAACTAGTAAAGAATATCTACAAATCAAGTAACTAAAAGAGGCTTTAGTTACAAGGATGATTTTATGGATTCAAGAAACTAAGGAGTTAATTTCCAATCCTCCTATGTTTACCGAATTACATAAAAGGCAAGACTAGAATATGTTCTAAATTGTTGCAAGAACAATATCTAGCAAAGACAAAAGTAATAGTATTCCTAAATACTCGTCTTATGTCTTTAGTTTAATAGAAATGATTGGTTTAGTGATAAAATTACAATCTAGGTTGTAAGAATCATCAAGTAATCAACACGAACGAAAGGAATAAGTAATGATCCAGTAATAATTCAGTATCTATGTCCAGTAAGGAATAATACTTGAGTTAGTATCATTTTTATTCAGACTTTGTATGTTTTACAAGATCCACGAATAAAAGTATATTTATTCAAGAAGACACAAAATCCGTGACTACTCGTCTTGGTGGGAACCTCGATGGGACGTTAACGTCATCGCGGTATTTGGTGGTAGATTCGAAAGTTCTTCGAAGATAGCTACACAAGTTTTGTGTAAACCAAATATCGGTGATATTCTGTTGGATGCTCAACGAATATTGGATTGACCACCGTGACAATACTTCGTGGTTGAAAAGTTCAAAAGTATTGTTCACTAGGATTGTCCTTAAGCCTGAGGTATTTGGTTTAGGATACAATGACTAATGTGCTTTGGTTCAACTTAGACAATACGGTAATACGTTTGTCATACGAGGCGATACTGGGTACAAAGGAAGTTGTATTTTTAAATCGAAATATAACAAGATGGTAATTGCACCTCCTTTTTAGGAGAGATATTTATGGGTCCCTTGACATGATGATAAACTGAAAATGCACGGCCGTGCTCAACGAACTGATCTGTTCTTTGTCGTTATCACACAGTTTTAAATCAAGAGGTCAAGAAATGATTTCGAGTACAGGAGTTGATAATTTCTACCATGCTCGTATTCGTTATCACAAATATCGTGCTGCAAGGGATGAGCCTAACATAGTTTGCCCAAGAAGTAGAGACAAAGTGTTCTTTACTAGGAGACGCTATTAAAGAGTTTTTCATAAACCATACCTGGGTTACGTAAGCTGTTTTTATGGGGTTGGTTACCTACATGCCCATCTAGAAGGCCACTGTAGCTCGTATCATTAAGATAAAGGTTACAGACTTGCACAAGTGGGAGTCTGAAGGAATTGTGTGCACAGTCGGTCAACCTATGATGATACATCCATGCCTACGAAACACTTAAGGGTCACACCGGTGAGTACATGTAATACGAGCAAGATAAGCAATGATACTACGAAGAGGAATGATTCATAATAGTCATTATGAATCAGTTAAGTATTAAGTTAAGTTTAACTTATTACTAGATTAGTTTAACTAAGTGATTAATTAATACAAGTAGTTGTATGTTTACTAGTTGAGTAAATATACAATGTGTTAATTATAGATTATCCATGATATGATTTAAAGCTATTAAATCATATAGTAATTGGATAATATTGTTGTATAAATTATATAAAGGTTATTATATAATTAACTATTAGAAGTATAAATACAAGTATATAATTCGTGTATATGGGTACCGAATTATTAGTGTATTAATACTAGACATTTAGTAGTTAAGTGCAACAATAATAAACTAGTTAAACTATAAGGGATGGAAGTGTAAAAGGGAAGTTTAATTAAGAAATTAATCTTAATTAAACTAGAAGGGCCCTAAGTGAAAGTCCTTCTATTATAAATAGAAGGCTTGGGGTTCCCTTGTAAGGTGCTCATTCCTTACACACAAGCCACGAAATTTTGGCCTCTTTTCCTCTCTATTTCGGCCGAAGTTACAAGGGAAGAACACAAGTCTTGTGTTCTTCGTGTTCTTCGTTCGTTCTTCGTGTTCTTCAAGTTTTGAAGAACAAGTTCTTTGCTTAGATCAACTAGAAGATCGCTTGGTTTGTTCATCATCAGTGGATCTATCTTAAGCAATCAACAAGGTATGTTTTGGGAAAACCCTTTCTTCCCTTCTCCCTCTTGGACGAATTCGACCAAAGAACCCTAGGGTTCTTTGGTTGATGGTCGAACGAACCACACAAGCTATGTGTGTGTTCGGGTTCTTCGTACAAGGTTTCTTTCTTGTTAACCTAATCTAAATCTCCAAGATCCCAATCCTTTAGGGTTTAAGGATTAGGTTTAATCCCAGTTCCGCATTTAGGGATTAAATCAGCTAGTTGGTTTAACCGGTCAAGAACAAGTTCATGTTCTTGGTCAGCAAGGTTCGAACCAAGCATGCTAGGCGGTCGACCCAAGTGGTTGATCGAGTACAATGAAACCCTTCAATATCCAGTGGTGATTGGTTTTCCAAGGATGAAGCAGAATCTGAATCAGATAAGGTTGTATTGTGAGCATCAGAAGTATGAGATTGAGAATCAGTAGAACTTGAATTTTGCATTTCAGGTACAGTGATGGATTGAACATCGGCTACTGATGGAAATGGAGCGCCAGCCTCCTCAAGTAAGGTCTGTTTGATGTTATGATATTCATCATAAAAATGTTCAAACAAGACATCAAAATCATTTTCAGAGGTGGAAGGAGACGACGAGGGTAAAGGAATTTCAACCTTTGTAGTCAGTTAATCCAGAGGAAAAGTCTCATCAAAAGTAACATTGACACTTTTTCTTATCGTCCGATTTGATCGATTATATATTCTGAAAGATGCAGATTCACGTGAGTACCCGACAAAAACTCCTTCATCAACTTTAGCTTGAAAATTATTCAATTTGTCTTTATCATTAAGGATGAAGCAACGACTCCCAAAAATATGGAAAATTTTAACATTTGGAATTCGGTTATTAATGAGTTCATATGGAGTTTTGTTGATGATGGAACGATTTTGAGTGAAACATGTCGTACTTATAGCTTCAGCACAAAGAGATAATGGGAGTTTTGAAAATGAAAGCATGGTACGAGCAGCTTCAACTAAGGTACAATTTATTCGTTCAACAACCCCATTTTGTTGAGGAGTTCGGGCAGTGGAAAATTGATGGCATATACCAACTGATTCAAGGAAAGAATCTAAAGTTTGATTTTAAAATTCAGTCCCATTGTCAGTACGAATGGTATGGACTTTTAATTCCAAATTTGTCTGGGTTTTCTTGATGAAGGCAATGATGATATCAGCTACTTCATCTTTTATACGTAAGAAATAAACCCATGTATAACGTGAATAATCATCAACAATCACCAACACATACCGTTTGCCGGCTATTGATTGAACGCTCATTGGACCACATAAGTCCATATGAAGTAATTCAAGCGGTTTTGAAGTACTTTGAACTGGTTTGGACTTATGAGACTTTTTAGTCATTTTGCCCATTTTGCAAGACGAACAGATATGATCTTTATCAAATGTAACATCTGGAAGACCAGACACATGGCCACATTTTACCAATTTGTTGATAGTTTTGAAATTAAGGTGTGAAAGACGACGGTGCCATAACCATGATTCATTTGACGTCGCCTTTGACATTAAACATACTTCTTCAAGTGGGACCACATCAATTAAATTGATTGTAAATAGATTCGTCTCACGAGATCCGGTAAGAAGTTCTTTACCTTCTTAGGTGTGAACAGCACACTTCTTTGTTCGAAAATTTACTTCCAAATTTTTATCACAGAATTGATCAATACTAAAAAGATTGTGAGCAAGATCTTCAACATAGGTCACATTTCGAATGATTAAATTTTGATGAATTATATCTCCAATACCCATGATAGCAGCTAAATGGTCATTCCCAAACCGAACATTTCCCAAATATTTTTCTCTAAAATTCGTTAATAAGTTCTTGTTTCCGGTCATGTGTCTCGAACATCCGGAATCAAGATACCATATATTCTACAAAAAAAAATTAAAACAAAAAGGTATCCAATCAGATATGGGTCCTACAGAATTAGTAATAAATGTTTTATGTAGAAATTTAATAAGTGATGAAGTATTGGAGAACTGCAAGGAGGCAGTTCTGTCTTTGTTAATTTGATATTCCATTTTAAAGATTTCTCAGGAGAATGTAAAATCCATTTTGATTGTTCATTTTTTATCCATTTGTATTTAACAAATGTGGATTGTTCGGCATTCATCTTGTGAGATTTCGTCGGGGAACCAGAATTAGATAATTTAGGTGCGGAAACTTCCCGATAGACGAGACGACGAAGTGATGAAGATTTTTCAGAGATTGGTAGGTTTGATCGTTTTAGAGTAGATTGAAGTGGACGAGAAACAAATGTCTTGCATGGATGTGGAAAACAAGTATTGCACGATTTAATGATTTTGCCAGATTTATGAAGAACATCGTTTCAGGTACTACATGGAGCATCAATCTTAATAAAATATCTTTCATCATACAGAGAAATTGGTTTATTCGTCTTTTTATCAAACTATATCTTGCTACCATTTTATCATTTTTAACAAACATATTATCACAATTAAGAGAGTAATTAATTGGACGGTAAACTGCATCATCATAAACAATTTCATAAAGTTGTTTCGGAGAAATAAAACCTTTTGAGTTATTACATTTATTTGAATTAGATAAAGAAGAACCTAAAAACAAAGGGGATATAGACTTCTTAAGCTCCTTGGACTTAAGCATACTAGACTTAGTCGTATTAGACTTCTAAAACTGCTCAACTCCTTTGACTCCGAATGGCATGGGCTGCTTAAGCTTGGATTCCAAGGTTCTATCTAAAACATTTAAAACAGTTGAATTAGAATCTCTTTTTAAAATAACTGGAACTTTAGGAGTAGAAAAATTATCAATAAGAGACTTTGATTTTGGAGAAGCACTTTGATTAGAAATGGATTTTATTTCAACAATGTTATCTTCTAATTCATAAATTTTGGTTTGTAAAACTAATTTTTTTTAGTCAAATGCCTTGTGTGTTTCATCTATTTCAGCTTCCAATTGACAAATTTTCTTTTCTAGTACTAGAGATGGTACGTAAATCTTTGGTGTTACTTTTTGTTGAAGGACACCATTACCTTTAATCTCAAATTCTTCTGGTGTAACAATTGGAAAATATTCATCATTTATAAATTTGGACTTTTTAGTTTCATATGTTTAATTTAATTCAGTGTAGTTGGAACTAATTTGTGCATTCTCCTTCTTAGCTCTATTAAAATTCTCAATTTCTTCTTCTTCATTTGTCATTCGAATAAAACTCTGCCAAATATCTAGATGCATGTATTTGTAATCATATAATGTTGGAAGCACTTTACACGCCTTTTTAAGATATTCTGGGTTATCAGCTCCTAACCCTTCTTTTGAATTGAAATATTTGAACTCTTTAGCCTTATTCAAATGGATGGTTTGATTAGTATGTCATCTTTTGGCAATCAACTCTTCAAGATGATTGATATGAGAATTCAATTGATTGTTTTCATTTTTAAGTTTATTTATAAAATTCTGTCTACAATTTATTTCTTGTGATGTATTAAGGTGGTTATCATTAAATCTTTCAGATAATTTTTAAATTTGAGAGTTTAAAGATTTAAAGTGTTTTTCATTACCATCAAAGTCTTGTTATTTACGTTCCAAACAGTTTTTAGTAAGTTGATATTCATGAAATGTTTTAATGTACAGTTTGTAATATTTATCATTTCGTCATTTGTTATTGAAATTTGTATATTTTTAATATTCTGTATTTCGAGTTCTTTTTCAGAAATTGTATGAGACAAATTCTTAATATCATTATCATATTTGACCCTTAGTTCTGATATTTGAGTTTGTAAATACAGATTCTCTTGTTTGAAAATTTATTTTGTTTAATATAATGAACCAGTTGGTCACCTAAATGAACATTTTGTTCACTTTGACATTCCAAATGTTTAAACGATCTTGAAGTTGAGTATTTAAATTTTGTTCAACTAAAAGGGTTTGTTTTAAAAAATCTATTTGAGATATCAGAGTTTGAACAAAACAAGTATCAGAATTAGTGGAATCATCAGAATTTGAGAAATGAGAATTAATTACCTTGCCGTACTCGTTGACTTCCTCATTAATTCTATCAGCAACCTCAACATTTTCTCTTCCCATAAAGCACAAGTTAGCTGCATGTTCTTCATCCTTCAGTTCAGAATCTTCCATCCACTGAAGGTCTTCAGCTAACAACACTTTTCTTGCCTCTATTTGCTTAGCCATCAACATCTTCCGTTTAAAATACTTAGAATCACGGACTTTAGGCTTCTTGCAATCACGGGAGAAATGACCAGCAACACCACAATTATAACATTTTTTCGTTGGATCCAAAGGTGTGAGAGTTGGCTTAGCAGTTAGGTTTGTAGCAGATGAAGCAGATGAAGCAGATGGAGCAGATTTAAAGTTTGATGAAGATCTTAGGTTGTTGTTTGTTGGTTTTGAGTAGTACTTCTTCTGATTGTTTGAAATAACTGACATAGCCTGAAGTACTTCTTGAAGATCTTTTTCCATATCATCTGTAACGACCCGAATTTCTTTTGTGTTAAATAAATTATGAAAAAAATATGATAAATAAGGATAAATCATTTAAAGAACGTAGGAATTGGTTCCGTGTCATTTGGACATCTTATGAGAAAGTTATGGACGAAACCGTGTCGAAAAGGGCAACAAAAACTGCAGGCCAAAGTTCACGCCTCGAACTAAAGTTCACAAACGTGAACTTTGGTCCAAAATGCTGGGTTTTTGATTTTTGGAAGTTCACGATCAGTTCACAACGAGTTCACGGCGCGAACTTTGCTGAAACAGCATAAAATCGGGTTTTCTTGTCATTTCTCTCATTTCCAAACCCTAAAACATTCTCCCAAGTGTGAGTATATGATTTTGAGTGTAAGGAGGACATTGGAACTGATTTTCACACTTAATCTTGAAGATTCTCACTCCATTGTTGAAATATAAGGTAAATCTCTACTCCTTGTAATTATGGATGATGTTTTTGGGTGAAAATGGTGAAGTATGCAAAGCCTAGTTGGAGGGTTTGTAATGGGTGATGAATTTGGGTTTATATAACTTAGACCTACAACATATTGTCAAGGAAAATGTGTTCAGAACATGGAATTGATGATTATCTAGCTAGTGATGAACTTTATTTGGGGAAAAATGGTGGTTTCGGTAACCTACCAAGTTATCTTTGGGGAAGATGACTAAGATGAGTGTAGAACACTCTTTGTAAGCTTAAGAACCTTGTGTTCTTGTTAGATTTGGGTTTTGTTGATGGAAATCTTGAACTAGGGTTTTGAGATTTCACCAAGTTGGATGAACTTGGTGGTTAGGAGTGTTGTTATGGATTGTTTAGTGATTAGTTATGGATAATAACTAGTTATGGTGATGATATTGATGGTAGGTCAAGAAGACCTAAAGATTGGTGACATTTCACAAGTTGGAAAGCAATGATTCACGTTATTAAACGCGGTTTGGAGTTAGCTTGGCTAAGGTGAGTACATGAGACTTTTACAGAGTACATAGCAAATGATTTGAAAACTATGATGTTTTATGAGTCTTTATTAATAAATGTTTTTAATACAGATATGATTAAAAAGTTAAGAGAATGCAAGTAATAGACTATTTAAGTATGTCTAAATGACTAATGATTTTTGAAAGAGATTATGATAATGAAAAGTAATTAATAATTCTTTATTAATATGATGTTTGACTAAGAGTAATGATTAAGAAAGTATGATGTTTGGCTTATTAATAATACGTATTAATAAAGCTAATAACAATGATTTTCAAGTATCAAGTATTGATTAGTGTATTATACTAATATAGGTAGTGATTGAATTGTTAAGAGAATAGATACAAAGTGACTAGTAATAAATATGCATTCTAGTCAAAGAGGAGTTAAAGTAGTATAACTTTGATAAATGATAAATATGTTTTATTTAATAAAGGACTTGGTAAAGTCAATATTGAAATTGAATAAGAAACGAGAATAATATGATAATTAGAATACATGTATTCTAATTTATGTTTGAGTATGTATTATTGGGGCATAGGCCCTTTGATAATTTCAATATGTGTTGAGAAAAGGATCCGGATCACAGATAACCCACACAAGTTGGGGGAGTTAGTGACACCTACTTGGGGCGGTACCACCCTGCGCAAGGGTAGTGTGTCGAGAAATAGATAACCCGGAAAGCGGGGGAGTTTCAGATAACCCGGAAATCGGGGGAGCAATAGATATCCCGGAAACGGGGGAGTTTACCTAGTTAACCCACATTGGGGGAGTTTGCTTCGGAGAGGTCCGTAGAATATGTGATAAAGTATGCGTAAGCAAAGGTTAGCTTACAAGTATGTGATTATGATGAGAGTAAGCTTATGGTTAGCTTACTAGTATATATGTATAAAAATGATAAGATCACGAGTTAATAAGAAATAAATGAATAAAGAAAAGTAATGAATACGACTTTTATTATATTTGAGAATGGATCGAAAACCCATGTATCTCACGAGACTATTTTGTCTCACGTACTACTTTGTTTTTGGCTATGTACTCAGGTTCGAGATTGAAGGAATAGAAGGTCGCGATAGAGGTGGCCTAGAGATGTTTTAGTTCGGGAGCTTATAGGTAGATCCCGCTATCCTATGGTTATGATATTATTTATGTAACACTGGATTTTAATACTCTGATAATCTTTTCAAAGGTTTTTGTTAAACCATATTTTTAGTATATTGGACTTTGTAATATTTTTATTTAAAATTATGATTTAAAAGGTGTTTTAAAAATTGAGGTGTTACATCATCAGTTGTAGATTGTGCAGGTTCTTCTACAATTTCTTTCATTTTAGTAGATCTATTATACTGATGATGTTGTTTTGTGAGTAGTGCAAGAGTATCCACAGTCTCTTGTCTGGTTTTAACTATGTTTCTCACCATAGGTTCATTTGGTGCAAATATTCATAACGTTCATAAATATCGATCAGACTAAGATCCTTATGTTGCATGGCACTATTTCCAAACAATTCCCACTCGGGAAGAAGAGATTTGATAAATTTGATGTTGATCTCAAGATTGTAACACCCAAAAATTTACAAGAATTTAAAAATTATTAGTTACAAGATTTTAAAGTAAAATGTCCCAATAATTCAAATACCTTAAATCCCAAAATAATAAAGTCGTTATTTAACAAAGTATTTAATGCGGAAATAGTTTAATAAGGTAAAAAGGTGTTTAAAAATAATAAATGTTGTCCACATCAGCATTGGTGAAATACAGCGGTCAACCGTCCACCTTCTCCTTTCCTTTGCTGGTACCTGAAACAATGGGGGAAAATATGGGTCAGCTGGGAAGCTGAGTGAATAATTTCAAAATGCAACAATTAAAACACGCAACACATGAGGGCACATCGGTGTACTCCTAATCAGAATCTACTCAGTTAATTACTCAAATTTAGTTCTCAGATTTTATTACTCAGATTTTAATTTATATAGCGCGCTTGTGTGATTCGGGTCGATCGCCCCTCCTCACACCTCAGATAGGCGTAAGCCAAAAACTCATACGGGAGTGATCCCAAAAACTCAGACGGGAGGTGATCCCAAGATAGGCATATAGCCAAAAACTCAGATGTGTGTTATTATGTTTTTTATCTCTTTAACATAATTATCTCAGATACCCTAATAAGTAGTAGCACATAATGACCCTGTGCCGAGCTCGGTTACCCAGGCACAATGTCTCAGATCAAAGTAAATCAACAGATGCTCAGATACTCAGATAACATATCAACTCAGATAACACATAATGTTCAACTAATATAACACATAAGTCATGCATGTACTATGTTAAAACTGAATACACGGTGAGAATACTCACCTCGAGAAAACGTAAGCTCCAAAAAATTCTCGATACTCTAAGGCGCTGCTCGGTTATTCCTAGACGATCCTAAAACATAAAATTAAAAACCCGAATTACAATCCATCCCAAGGACTTAATTTAGAAAACTGGCAGCACCCGTCGGTCTCACGGGTACTGCCATTACTCCTAAACGGCTCATTAGATTGTTCCCATATTTTTACTGCATAAATTAGACAATCAGAACTACAATTCATTGTGAGACGGTCACTGGCCAAAACAGATTCTGAGGGTCTCAAAACGGTATTGCAAGACAGACATGTCGTACAGGTCACGTTCCTAACAGCAGCATACTAAAATAGATATAACTTTTAAACCGTAATTCGGATTGACGAGAGGGTTGCGGCATTGAAAAGCTAACTCAGAAATCAAGGTCCCAACACGGGCCGAAAGCTCAAAAGATTAATTTAATTATTTCAAAAACAGTTGAGAACAGAAGCGTATAATTCTGCCAGAAAACGTTTGGATGCAATAACTTAATTTAGCCAATCCAACCCATTACCGAAAATCTCGAGTACCTCAAATTTGAATAACCATCAGTTAAAAATGTTATTGTTCTCAAATTAAGTCTGTTTCTATAAAATTTCTCGATTGGGAAACCGAGAACCTTACGGGTTCGGTTTCCCCTACCGCTATAAATTTTCGATTGGAACGATACTACAACTACAACAGGTCCATAACCAACCCAACCCAACTAAGGCTCGGTGCTGAACCATTAAAACGCAGCCCTATTAGACTTCTACATGAACAGATTAAAAAGTTTGGTTTACGGGAAAAATGAATACGATAAATTAGGGTTAGAGGACTACCGAACCAACTAACAACTCGAACAGTAGCTTGATTGTTGCTTCCAACTAGGCTGCTTGCAAACCGACTGATTACTTTCTCTCCGAATGGAACTGCGGTATCTGGCTACTCGATGGTTGATTCTGGTTCGAACACACCCGCAAACTTGCTGCTAGATAGGTGAATTAAACCCGCAATACAGAAACATGGCAGATCAGAATCAATAAAGAAGAATCAGAAACGAATGGTTTGAATTAAACGAAAAGAGGCTATGGCTTACCACTCGGAATTCCCTTGCTTGTTCCTATTCTCGGCGACGAACAGAAGGAAGAAAGGAAGATGCTCGATCACTGTAAAATTGGTGTAATTGGTGTGGCTCTGAAGAAGGAATCAAAAGAGACGCTCTTGACAGCCCACGAATGATGGAGTCATGGAAGGATATCGGCTGGATTTTTAGGGTAGGACACGACTGCTTTTTTGGTAGAATTAAAGGTTAATTCGTTTCCTAATTCTCTCTTATGTCGACATAGTGTTGACATCCTAATCCCGATCATTAATAAGTGTGGGCTGGCCTCATGAGTCCTCAACAATCTCGGCCACAATACTTCTCCCAAGCCCACCGAATTTTATGATAAAGCATTGTGGCCTTATACTATCCGGTCTCGAGCAGAAAAAGAATACAAACCCAAGAACTTATAGTAACTAGCTTAGGAGTTCGGCCCTTGGCCTATTGGCCGGGCCTCGAGGTCCTTAAAACTCGATATAAGCTTAAAACAAATCACGGCTCGGAAATCTATTCACTAAATAGAACTAACTCACATTCTCGGAAATTTAAACGTTGCGAATATGAAACCTCACGAAAATGAAGTGTCTCATAATTGATCACTTGTACAAACGAGGCGTCACGCAATAAAATCATATAAATGCGTAATGGAAACGTCACATATTATTTCGCTTAGTAATATCGACTAAGTAATACAATAATGTTTTAAAACGAAATAGAACGTAATTAAATTTAAATTATAAAAATCATGGGCGTTACAACTCAATCCCACTTGAATCAGACTTCGTCCCCGAAGTCATCGCTCGGAAATAGCTCAGGGTAGTTATCACGCATCTCTGACTCGGGTTCCCATGTCCACTCGGAACCCTTACGGTGCTGCCACTGCACCTTTACCAGCACAATCTCTTTGTTGCGCAAAGTCTTGATCTTGCGGTCAAGAATTGCAACCGGTCGCTCAATATAGTTTAACTTTTCATCAATCTAGATATCTTCTAACGGCCCAACCACAGACTTGTCTACAATACACTTCCTCAGTGGTGAAACGTGAAAAGTGTTATGAATGAGGTGGAGTTCTTCTGGTAAATCTAGACGATAAGCAACCTTGCCCACTCTGGCGATCACCTGATAAGGACCAATGTAACGAGGCCCCAACTTCCCTCTCTTTTTGAATCTGATTACTCCTTTCCACGGGGAGACCTTTAATAACACGTAATCTCCGACTTGAAATTCTAGAACAGAACGTCTCTTGTCTGCATAACTTTTCATGCGACTTTGTGCGGTGATCAATCTCTCTCGTACCATCTGAATCAGCTCGGTAGTTTTTAACACAATCTCAGTACTACCCAGCACCTTGTGCCCAACTTCGCCCCAGCAGATAGGCGTTCGGCACTTCCTACCGTATAACATCTCGAATGGCGGTTTACCTAATTCAAAGAGTTTATTAAAACATTCGCATACAAATTAAAGGAAGGAGAGAAAATTAATAAACATACGAATGCTCGAGTGGTAGCTATTATTGTAAAAAAATTCCGCCAACGGTAGGTACTTATCCCAGCTACCTCCAAAATCAAGTACACAAGCTCTCTGCATATCCTCAAGCGTCTGAATCGTGCGCTCACTCTGACCGTCTGTCTGTGGATGAATCGCGGTACTGAAATGAAGTCTCGTGCCCATCTCCTCTTGTAATTTCTCCCAAAATCTCGATGTGAAACGAGTGTCTCGGTCTGATACAACAGAAACCGGTATACCGTGTCTCGCCACAATCTCACGAACAAAAATATCTGCCATTTTCTCAGCTGAAGAACTCTCCCGAATCGGAATAAAGTGGGCACTCTTGGTCAAACGGTCAACAACTACCCAGATAGCATCATACCCTCCAGGCGTTTTTGGTAGCTTGGTGATCAAATCCATAGTAATCTGTTCCCACTTCCACACTGGAATTTCTAATGGCTGCAACATGCCGTGTGGTCTCTGGTGTTCGGCCTTGACTTTGCGACAAGTCAAACATTTCTCAACATACTCGGCTACCTCTAACTTCATACCCGGCCACCAATAGTTATCCTCGTCTAATAATACATCCTGATTACCACCATGTGAAGGAATCCAAACTCTACCAAGATGTGTCAAAAGATCTCTACTGTCTTTCACAAAACTGCCAATCACACCTACACCTCTTTCTTTCTTAGCCTGCTCAGCCTCCGAAGCCTCTATCTGTGCACCGCGAATAGATTCTAACAACGATGCCACTGCTGTCAACCTCCTACAAATACCCCAAATAGGGTTCCTGCTCAACGCGTCAGCTACTACATTGGCTTTACCCGGATGGTAAAGGATCTCACAGTCATAATCCTTCAGCACATCAAGTCATCTTCTCTGTCTCATGTTCAAATCTTGCTGATCCATCAAATATTTCAAACTCTTATGATCAGTGTAGATGGTGATTTTCACGCCGTATAAATAATGTCTCCAAATGTTTAAGGCAAACACCACTGCACCTAGCTCAAGATCATGCGTAGGATAGTTGCCTTCATGAGACTTCAACTGTCTAGAAGCATACGCGATCACCTTACCCCTCTGCATCAGAACAGCACCCAGACCCTGAATAGACGCGTCACAATAAACCACAAAGTCTTCTACACCCTCCGGCAGGGCTAGAATCGGCGCCTCACATAACCGATTCCTCAATGCTTCGAAAGCCTCTTGTTGCTGATTGCCCCAACTAAATGCGGCCGATTTCTTGGTCAACTTTGTCAACGGCGAAGCGATTTTGGAGAAATCTTGGATAAAACGACGGTAATACCCAGCTAAACCTAGGAAACTACGAATCTCTGATGGCGTCTTTGGTACTTCCCACTACATCACTGCTGAGATTTTTGCAGGGTCAACTTTTATACCTTCTTCATTCACAACATGTCCAAGAAACTGCACTTCACGTAACCAGAATTGACACTTACAGAATTTTGCATAAAGGCCCTCGCGTCTCAACGTATCTAACACTTCGCGAAGATGAACCTCGTGGTCTGCCTTGTTCTTTGAATAAACCAAAATGTCATCAATAAACACAATGACCGAACGATCTAACATACTACTACACACCCGATTCATAAGATCCATGAAAGCCGCGGGTGCATTAGTGAGTCCGAAGGGCATCACTACAAACTCATAATGGCCATAACGCGTCCGAAAGGCGGTCTTCTCAACATCTTCTTCTTTCACTCGCATCTGATGGTACCCTGAACGCAAGTCGATCTTTGAAAACCATGATGCACCCTGAAGCTGGTCGAATAAATCGTCTATTCTCGGCAGTGGATAACGGTTTTTCACTGACAACTTATTCAATTCTCTGTAATCGATACACATTCTCTGTGACCCATCTTTCTTCTTTACGAATAATATTGGTGCGCCCCACGGTGAACAACTCGGTCGAATAAATTCTTTCTCTTGCAACTCTTGTAATTGGTCGTACAGTTCTCTCATTTCTGGCGATGCAAGGCGATAAGGAGCCTTAGCAATCGGCGCAACACCCGGCACTAAATCAATTCGAAATTCCACCTGTCTCTCCGGTGGTAGTCCCGGCAGATCCTCAGGAAATACATCAGCATACTCGCTCACAATAGGAACACTCTCTATCGATCTCGGTTTTGCCTCAAGAATGGTGTCGATAACATACGCCAGATAACCCACGGCACCGTGCTGCAGATATTTTCTTGCCCTAGCAGCCGAACACAGTGCCGCCACCAGTCGGTTTATGTCGCCCTGAATTAACAATTCAATCCCACTTGGAGGTTTGATACGGATTTGTTTTTGGTGACACAGAATCTCGGCGTGGTACTCGGTCATCCAATCCATCCCCACGATCACACATAATACTCTCATACTGATAGGAATCAGATTTATGGGGAATTTCTCCCCACACAACTAGATCAGACATTTCCGGTAAACTTTTGTAACATTTAGAGTTTTATCATTGACGACCTCTATCGCTAAGGGCTCAGAAAGGTTCTCTAATTTATGGGACATCAACTTGCTAAAAGCATAAGAGACAAACGAGTGGGTTGCCCCGCTATCAAATAACACAAAAGCAGGTATGTCGTTCACAGAAAATGTACCTATTGCAAAGAGATCACAAAATGCACACAGAATTAGAATTACATGGTAGTACTCATGCAAATTCTCCTCATATTAAAACCCAGATAATAACTCAGATAATAAATTGAATAATAACTCAGAAGGTAAAAACATTTACCAGCAACAGCATTAGGAGCCTTCTTGGCTTCCTCCCCAGTCATCTGATAGGCTCGTCCCCGAGCCCTAGTAGTATCCCCCTCAGTAATCCTAAGGGTAGCCGGGGCCGGATTCATCACTGGCCCCCCTCTAGCACCACCTAGATTATTATTTATTATAAATATATACCAATACACATAGTCAATCATTGAGTATAAAGTTACGAAGAATGAAATAGTTAACAAAAAAAATTGATTTTAGCACCTCTCCCAGTATCTTTCTTCTTTGGGCAGTCATCCTTTGTGTGGCCCTCTTCCTTACAGTAGAAACACATCAGTCCCTTTAAAGTGCAAGCATTTGCCATGTGCCCAGTCTGTCCACACTTATAATAAAGTTTCACTCTCCCTTCATCTCTACCAGGTGCATCACGAGGCGTGCTCCTCGTGTCATCGCGGTGTGCATTACCATAACGCTTATTACCCCCAGTCTGACTGCTCCTACACGAAATACCCCCTTTGTAAGGTTTAAACTCGAATCGTCGCTTCTTTCCGTTACCTTGGTTGTAATTCCCCTGGGACGATGGTAGGGATCTTTTGTAATCTTTCTTCTGACGGTCTAGCTCAATCTCGCGGCCACGTGCCGCCTCTATCATCTCGGCCAAGGAATTACGGGGCACCATCCCCACGAACTCTCTAATATCACTACGCAGCATATCCAGATATCGAGCCATTTTCATCTCCTCAGTAGCAGCATAGTTGGGACAAAAGGAGGCCAGTTCTCGAAACATGGTAGTAATAGCACTAACGGATTCGTTGGTTTGTTGAAGGCTCAGAAAATCCCTGGTGATCCGTTCCACTTCTACGCGTGGTACATATTGCATCTTAAACCTTTCCACAAATACCTCCCAAGTCAGTTATTCCTCAGTCATGGATGCTGCTAGTGGTTTCCACCATTCTTTGGCTTCCTCCTTCAGTGAGTGTGACGCGTAGGTCGTCTTCATTTCTGTCGGGCATCTTGAGATTCGAAAGACGCTTTCCATATCAGCAAGCCAACATATCGCCACCTTCGGGTTAGTTTCACCCTTAAATTTAGGGGTGAACACACAGAGAAATCTCGATATGTGAAGGCTTTCGGCGCTGGCGGTTGTGGCACGACGGCATCTCTGGCAGCGAACTCGGTCTGTAGCATATGGCTGACCTGATCAGTGATCTCATCAAACATGTCTTGGAACATACCGGGTAAAATCTCGCCCAAAGCAGCAGTCATCATGGTTCTCAATTCTTGTGCAGTAGGTCTGGCTGGTGGCATCTTGCTATATATATAAAAGGAATAATATATCAGAAAAAATTTGACTCAAAATGATACTTAGACGTCAAGTTGATAACTTTCTCAATTTCTCCCGGAAACGTAGTCTTAGGTCCAGTGCGTACAATAATAGGGGCCCTTCTATTATTTTTCGACACCTACCCTTAACAGGCTTCCAACAAAACTTGGGATCGTTACAACCCTTCGTTTCCATATCAACCACATAACGCAGGTAGTGTCACAAAGTATATATATATATATATATATATATATATATATATATATATATATATATATATAGAAGTGGGATCCTGTGAGGACTCTTTTTTCGGTGAGGACTCGTGAGGACACCTTATAAAAATTTCAAAAAATTCTGAAAAAAATATATATAACCCACCATGATTATTACTACATTTGACAAAAAAAAAATTTCAAAAAAAAAATTATGATCCACTTTTTTTAGCGATTCATAACAATGATCCATATTTTTTTTGTGGATCATTATTATGATCCATATTTTTTTTTTTTGATCATTTTTGGAATTTTTTTTTTTGTTTTGGATCTTATACATAGCGATTTAGATATTTAAAAAAAGATTTTTTTGAAAAAAGTTTGTTTTGGATCATTTTTAGAGTTTTTTTTGGAGTCCTCACAGTCCTCGCGAGGAAAAGAGTCCTCACCGGATCCGGACCCTATATATATATATATATATATATATATATATATATAATATATATATAGTATTCTCAGCGTCGATGTCGCGAAATATCCTCCGACTTTCTCACGGATTTCTAGTTCAAAATTCTCGCAATTTGTCTCTCGGCGAAACTCAAAATGTATAATATTAAACAAACTCTTAACATTACCGGCAGCAGGAAAAGTGAGAGGTCGACGTGACATGCTGTATGTTTGATGTGGAAACTTTTCTTAGAAAGATATTTTACTCTTTTTTCGTTTTTAAAAACTCGATACTCAAACTTGAGTTTGAATTCGCCCATTGCGAATCCAAATCCCTCAAGTCAGGGCTTTGATACCAACTTGTAACACCCAAAAATTTACAAGAATTTAAAAAATTTTGGGTACAAGATTTTAAAGTAAAATGTCCCCATAATTCAAATACCTTAAAGCCCAAAATAATAAAGTCGTTATTTAACAAAGTATTTAATGCGGAAATAGTTTAATAAAGTAAAAAGGTGTTTAAAAATAATAAATGATGTCCACATCAGCATTGGTGAAATACCGCGGTCAACCGTCCACCTTCTCCTTTCCTTTGCTGGTACCTGAAACAGTGGGGGAAAATATGGGTCAGGTGGGAAGCTCAGTGAATAATCTCAAAATGCAACAATTAAAACACGCAACACATGAGGGCACATCGGTGTACTCCTAATCAGAATCTACTCAGTTAATTACTCAGATTTAGTTCTCAGATTTTATTACTCAGATTTTAATTTATATAGCGCGCTTGTGTGATTCGGGTCAATCGCCCCTCCTCACACCTCAGATAGGCGTAAGCCAAAAACTCAGACGGGAGTGATCCCAAAAACTCAGAGAGGAGGTGATCCCAAGATAGGCATATAGCCAAAAACTCAGATGTGTGTTATTATGTTTTTATCTCTTTAACATAATTATCTCAGATCCCCTAGCAAGTACTAGCACAGAATGACCCTGTGTCGAGCTCGGTTACCCAGGCACAATGTCTCAGATCAAAGTAAATCAACAGATGCTCAGATACTCAGATAACATATCAACTCAGATAACACATAATGTTCAACTAATATAACACATAAGTCATGCATGTACTATGTTAAAACTGAATACACGGTGAGAATACTCACCTCAAGAAAACGTAAGCTCCAAAGGATTCTCGATACTCTAAGGCGCTGCTCGGTTATTCCTAGAAGATCCTAAAACAAAAAAATAAAAACCCGAATTACAATCCATCCCAAGGACTAAATTTAGAAAACTGGCAACACCCGTCGGTCTCACGGGAACTGCCATTACTCCTAAACGGCTCATTAGATTGTTTCCATATTTTTACTGCATAAATTAGACAATCAGAACTACAATTCATAGTGAGACGGTCACTGGCCAAAACAGATTCTAAGGGTGTCAAAACGGTATCACAAGACAGACATGTCGTACAGGTCACGTTCCTAACAGCAGCATACTAAAATAGATATAACTTTTAAACTATAATTCGGATTGACGAGAGGGTTGCGGCATTGAAAAGCTAACTCATAAATAAAGGTCCCATCACGGGCCGAAATCTCAAAAGATTAATTTAAGTGTGTCAAAAACAGTTGAGAACAGAAGCGTATAATTCTGCCAGAAAACGTTTGGATGCAATAACTTAATTTAGCCAATCCAACCCATTACCGAAAATCTCGAGTACCTCAAATTTGAATAACCATCAGTTAAAAATGTTATTGTTCTCAAATTAAGTCTGTTTCTATAAAATTTCTCGATTGGGAAACCGAGAACCTTACGGGTTCGGTTTCCCCTACCGCTATAAATTTTCGATTGGAACGATACTACAACTACAACAGGTCCATAACCAACCCAACCCAACTAAGGCTCGGTGCTGAACCATTAAAACGCAGCCCTGTTAGACTTCTACACGAACAGATTAACAGGTTTGGTTTACGGGAAAAATGAATACGATAAATTAGGGTTAGAGGACTACCGAACCAACTAACAACTCGAACAGTAGCTTGATTGTTGCTTCCGACTACGCTGCTTGCAAACCGACTGATTACTTTCTCTCCGAATGGAACTACGGTATCTGGCTACTCGATGGTTGATTCTGGTTCGAACACACCCGCAAACTTGCTGCTAGATAGGTGAATTAAACCCGCAATACAGAAACATGGCAGATCAGAATCAATAAAGAAGAATCAAAAACGAATGGCTTGAATTAAACGGAAAGAGGCTATGGCTTACCACTCGGAATTCCCTTTCTTGTTCCTATTCTCGGCGACGAACAGAAGGAAGACAGGAAGATGCTCGATCACTGTAAAATTGGTGTGGCTCTGAAGAAGGAATCAAAAGAGACGCTCTTGACAACCCACGAATGATGGAGTCATGGAAGGATGTCGGCTGGATTTTTAGGGTAGGACACGACTGCTTTTTGGGTAGAATTAAAGGTTAATTCGTTTCCTAATTCTCTCTTATGTCGACATAGTGTTGACATCCTAATCCCGATCATTAATAAGTGTGGGCTGGCCTCATGAGTCCTCAACAATCTCGGCCACAATACTTCTCCCAAGTCCACCGAATTTTATGATAAAGCATTGTGGCCTTATACTATCCGGTCTCGAGCAGAAAAAGAATACAAACCCAAGAACTTATAGTAACTAGCTTAGGAGTTCGGCCCTTGGCCTATTGGCCGGGCCTCGAGGTCCTTAAAACTCGATATAAGCTTAAAACAAATCACGGCTCGGAAATTTATTCACTAAATAGAACTAACTCACACTCTCGGAAATTTTAAACGTTGCGTATATGAAACGTCACGAAAATGAAGTGTCTCATAATTAATCACTTGTACAAACGAGGCGTCACGCAATAAAATCATATAAATGCGTAATCGAAACGTCACATATTATTTCGCTTAGTAATATCGACTAAGTAATACAATAATGTTTTAAAACGAAATAGAACGTAATTAAATTTAAATTATAAAAATCTGGGGCATTACAAAAATTTTCCTTTTTCAAACTGTTTTTGCGGAGATCATTCAACAATGTACAATAACGATGATAAGTACGTTCCAAGTCTTCCCCGATTGTGGCTTTAAATGATTGATAAAAAAATAAGGTAGTAACCGTCTTTGCTTTGTTTCCTAAAACTTTCCCTCCATTTGTTTTCTGATTTCATCCCAAAGTTCCTTTCCTGTTTCAAGGCTATCAAGACTGTTATAAATGTCATTTGGTAAGCCTTGAAGTATAAATGAATTAGCTTGTAAATCGGCTTTGGCATGTCATTTTTGTTGAACATTATAACTAGCAGGTTTAACTAGATATCGACCACCAACAATTGGAGGACTAGCATCTGGAGCATCAACAACATCTTCATAAAATATCGCAACCCCATTCTCGAGAAATTCAAGAATTTCCGTAGCTAACTCCTGATTTTTAATAAAGTGGAGAAACCGTTTCTTCCACTGAGGATACTCTCCTCTGTATAAAATAGGCGGTTTGATATCAGTTCCGATTGATAGAGCATCTTTTGAGGCCATTTCAAAAAGATTTTATGTGAAAAAGAATAAACTTCTCAGGTTTGAGTCGAGATCGAGATGTATTGGGTCGAGAAGTAGAAATTCTCAGGTTTGGGATTTGGGTTCTCGGGTTTGTTTTAAATTTTTTTCAAAGTTGATCGAGTTCGAGTTTGATTGAGTCAAGATCAACCTTTGGGCTGTAATCTGTTTTTGGGCTGAATTATGATTTGTAATTTGTTTGTGTTTTGGGCTGAATTTAAAGAATAAGATTGAAAAGTTAAATTTTGATTTGGGTTGTAAAAAAGATTTGGGCCTGAATTGTTTTGGGCTTAAACTTGTACTGGTCAAGAAGCAGAAGTAGAAGCGAAGCCGAGATGATAAAAAATTATCTCGAGTCGAGATCGAGATCTGAAATCGAGAGCCGAGATCGAATTGGAACAATTGTCGAGATCCGATTGAGATCGGTTATGATGCTTTGTGTCGAAATTGAGACTAATATTTTGGACGAAATCAAGCACGGAATCAAATAAATCGAAATTGAATCTGGTCTTGATTGAGGTTATATTGGAGTCGGCATAATTAACCAAATAATCGAGACTGAATATTAGGAACAAGAAGTCGAGATCCGGGAACAACTTTTGCCGAGATGATTATGGGATCGAGATGAGTGGGAATCAATTAACTTGAGTCGGGAACGGTGTTTTTTCCGAGACCTTCAATTGACGAGATAAGAGGTTCTCGAATCGAGAACATTCATCGGATCGAGATCGAGATCGTTCATCGTTTTCATCACTGTTACGAACGCTATTTTCCAAATCTCGCTAGATTGATCCTAGTTTGCTAATCCGTAACCAAAATCAGTTACTCAAATCACAAAACACTCGATTTCACCTTTCTAACTGTTTGATTCAATCAAATTTCTCAAATCGTAACAAATCAAATCACAATTTTGATTTTACAGACAAAAACGAGTAAGTTCATATTTTTGGAAAACATTATCAAATTGAGATTAATACTTGACGGATTGCAACGAAATTTGATTCTAAAGTGCTTAGAATCAACGGAGGAATGCGATTATCCAATAAAAACAGTGATTAATTCATCAAATTTCGAGATTAAAATTCACAACTCTTTTTTCAAAAACTTCAAAATTTTCAAATCTGGATCAATTGAGCACGAATTTGGATCTATTTCAAGTGGATTGTGCTCTTATACCAATTGAGAGGTTTAAAACAAGCACTAATTCAATGATCCATGGAGATTTGAAGATCAAGTGTGTGTATGTGTGTGTTTTTTAGAGAGATAGTTTGAGAGAAGATGGAGGGAATTAGGAGTTTTCAAAAGTGTAAGTTCAATTCAAATGAGGAAAGCTTACATCATCATGCTTAGATGTATCTATTTATACCCTCCATCACTAATCACCACTTACTAGTATAATTAAGCTAACTACATCATTTTAAGTACAAAACTAGTCCTAATAGATTGTATGCTATGCATTATTTGACTGCTCAGGTGAGATTGCTATGGGAATCACATGTGATTTCTTTGCTTAAAAACAGGTTAGGTTACTAAAAAAACAAATCACTTCTAATTAAAATTATAGAAACACATGTAATAATATATTTTGATTGATTATGTCAATATGCATATTTTGACGTCAATGACACTCCAAAACTAGTTAATTCATTGTACATGAATACACCAGGAGGGTGGATATTTTATGTTCCAATTGTCGATGAGGGACTACTACCAATTAAGGGGAAAAAGTTTAAAACACTTGAGGAATGTATTCAAATGTATAGAAATTATGCATTTAATAATGGCTTTGACGTACTATTGTCAACACAGAAAAGGACATTGTCAGGTTTAGTAAAAGACAAATATGTTCGGTGTGATAGATCTGGTGATGAGATATATCTAGTTATAAAATAAAGCTCCAAATACCACTAATCTAGATTACCACATTCATAGGCAAGTATACTTAATCGTGGGTAATATAGCTTAGGCAAGTATTTGGGTTATCGATCCTCAGGGAGCAATTTATGTAATCCAATAATCAAAAGTTAACAAATTAATTATTTTGATTAAAAGTTTCATTGTTTGAATTGTAAAGATTATATTATTGAAGAAATACTTAGAAAATGTAGTGAGAATTGGTTTAGAAAACTTGTTTTTCAAGAGATTAAAGTATATTCACTATGTCTGACTTCATCTAGGTTTATGTCTGGTTATTAAGTCCCGATTACTTCCAATGTTCTAGAGGTCACGGTACTAGATTCCTCTTAATTCCGTTTAATAAACTAGACACAACTAATAGGAATTCCTTCTCTCAAAAGTTGTAATCTAATTACACCTCGGGTTGTTAATTTTAATAGGTTTGGATCACCTAAACCCTCTAACCTAGAACTCCCGTCACTACGGTTAGACTTTCAATTTACCCTAACTTATTGGAATCTAATTTCAATCCCTATTCCTAGTGAATTGCCATCTAGGTCACTTGGGTGAAAAGATGAGGGTAAAAATAACTATTCAATTGTTGTCAATAATCAACTAGTTACCTTTAAACAAATTAGACAACAAAGATCAAAGTGTAAACCGAAAGATTAATGCATTAATTAACAATTGTTCAAACACAAGATAGAAAATCCTAAAAATTAACCAAACATAACCCTAAAATCTGTCAAACATAGCAAATATTAAGATTATTAGCCCATGGAAGTGCTAATAATCATCAAACGTACAAAAGATATCAAAATACCGAACATTGTTTTGATCGAAATGATAAAAATCCAATGAATTGCTTGATTTGATGAAGAATTCTCTTGAGAACTGTTGTAGTTCGTCGCCCAACCGTCCAAAAACACAGTCACGTTCAAAGATGCTTTTAATTTTGACCAAATCAGATATAAAAAACGAATTCCCGCGTCAACTCGCGCCGAGCTCGCGGCGCGAGGACTGGAAAACTGCTTCGATTTTTGGACGCGAGAAGGAGTTTAAACGCGAGTAAGAAAAGCGAGGTTAAACAGATTGTTCCTAAGCTCGGCGCGACGTTTTCGCGTCTGGCTCGCGTCCAGACTCGCGCCCAGAAGCCTTCGATTTTCACGCATTGTCCCTTTTAGCTCCTTTTTTCGCTCGTTTTCGCAATATATTTCCTCTTCAGGCCTGAAATACAAAGGAACAAGTAAACTGAGTAATATCAAATGAAATTTATTAAAAACACGCTCAATTTACGCGATATTGACGACAAAGAATATGTATAAAAACGTCAATATCAAAATCCCCACACTTAAACTTTGCTTGTCCTCAAGCAAATCATCTTGAAAAATTTGTTAGTAAGACACCAATCCAATGCATATGACAAACATCTCAATCACAATCAATGACAATTTCAGAATTTAGTTTAA
The DNA here is from genome assembly GCA_963853835.1 of Calendula officinalis. Lineage (NCBI taxonomy): Eukaryota > Viridiplantae > Streptophyta > Magnoliopsida > Asterales > Asteraceae > Calendula > Calendula officinalis. The sequence continues at coordinate 21,961,877 of OY970823.1, forward strand.
TTTAGCAAATAAAATTTCACCTAGATTTTATATCCAATTTTGTGTACCAAACTAGTTAACTTTTCATAAACCTACTAATTTTTGGCTACCTTAATTATACTAATTTTAATTTAGAATCTCTTCATTCTTGCATAATCTACAAATATCATCTTTATGAAAACCACCCAATTAGTAGGGTTAAATTAAGAAAAATTAGTTTAAATATCATTGGCTAGCGTAAACGCTTTATTCATGAATGCTTTATTCAAGCTTATTTATTTTTGCTTATTTTCATTCTTTCTTTCTTTTTCTTTTTTCTTTTTCTTTTTTTTTTCTTTTTTATTTATTTATTTATTTATTTATTTATTTATTTGTTTGGTGGGAAGAACCTCAGATCGAATGTCACCCGCGTAGCAGACTTTCCACCAACATCTCTAGATCAGTTGACCTTAGAATGCTAGGTTTGAAGGACCCCTCGGGCTTACTTGTCCGAGTGACACACGTCCGGTTGTTTGTTCTTCCACAATATTTGATTAATAACTTTTTAATATATTTTTGTTTATTATTCACAATGATGTGCACCGTAAACTAAAGGCCCTTATCTTAACCTAATGTCATTGGGAGCTAGTAAAACTAACCTTAATTTTCTTAAAGATGATTCTTATATATTGTGCAAGGCATTTCCAATTTTCTACGTTAAAAATTACCATAATCAAAGAGCTAAAATTCTTAAATCTATGAAAAGCCACAAATATTGAAACATAAAAGCTAGCTAAAATTTTATCATTTAAATTAAACTTTGTCTCCCAAAATTGTTTTCAAAAGCATCGAGATGTGTCATAAAAAAAAAATTAACCATTAAATCGGTTTTCTTACTTAGATGATTCTTTTCGAAGATTTCACAAATTTTAAATGGTGGATTTCTTTTTAAATACACCCCCTTCACACACTTAAGTGTTTGCATTGTCCCCAATGCAATAAACTTGACAAAATTTAGGAAATCGAGGTCATAAGAAAGTATACGACCTGAGGATGTGTTGTGTCCATTCCCGGTGAAGTTTTGAATTCCGGAGCAGTTTACAAGATTCCGCAACAAACAGCAATCACGACGAACACCTAAACAAACAAACAAAAACAAAAAAAACTTTTTTTTATTTTATTTTATTTTATTTTTTTATTTTTTTTTATTTTATTTTTTTTTACTTTTTACTGCTGCTGCTTCTTACTGCGGTGGCGGGTCCCGACGATACCCATCTGTGTAATGATGGTTCCAAGTGTCATAATCTGGGTACCCGGGAGGAAAATTTCCGGATGTCCAATCCATCATAGGTGCAAAACTGTCGGGTGGGGGAACATCGTTATACAACAAGCTACTAATGCCACGAGTTTGCCAATCTGTTTCATATCGTTGTTGCAGATTCTCGTAATAAAAACGTTGCATGCGAGAATGTATCGATGCATTTGAAGCTTGGAAATCAACCCGTAAGGCACCCATCGACTCATTTAACTGTTGATATGAGTAATAAGGATCAAAAGTCGATGGGCCTGCACCGGGTCCCGATGGCCCTGCATGACCCGTACCTGAACCGGAAGCACCTGCAAAAAACTGATCTTGCCCCGTAAATGGTGGTATTGAATCCATCATCGGTTCATCACCCATTTCATCACCCAGTTGTGCATCTTCTTGTTCCTCTTCGTCAGATTGTGGAGGTGGTACTCGCCATTTTTCGGCCAATACAGGATAGTCCACCCATTGATATTTGTTATTTTGATCGCGGTTTTGAACTTTCATTCGGGCCAATAAAGTCGCATCGATATAACCCATCTCTAAGGGGGTCAAAGTGTCTAAAACTCGGGGTGGAAGGCCACCGTGTGCCTTAGCTAACCTCGTGATGTAATGGCCACCACATAAACCACTCTTGGGTCGAAAACCCTTGGCACCGTCACTTAAAAATTCAGCCAACACATAGGGTATGTTAGTGAATTTATGATGGTGTCGGAGTTGATCGAGTAACCACATTTCGTATTTGTTCACTTTTTCCGACCCGTCTTTTCTTTGACAAATCGTATTAGAGATCATACGGTGTAAATACCGGTAATCACTAAAGAAGATTCGGGATTCGGTAGTGTCTGACCCATCATATCCACCCGCTCCAATTTCACTCCATAATGTATCAACATCCTTAGGAGCCTCCCAATCACAGCTTCTTAAATAATGCATGAAAGATGAATCAGTAATTTCGTCTGCCGTGTACAAACCCATGCTAACGGAAAAATCACGTAGAGAAGTGTTATACCAATTTCCCGCGATTCGGTATTCCAAACAAAGTGCATTTGTATTATTTAATGCTAGGGTCCCTTGAATCGTATTGTGGAAAGAAATTCGAAAACCAATTCACCATAAACCGGTTCACGCATGGTGAGAACCCGTTTCCATGCATGACACGTAAATAAAATATCCCCGTTGACATGTGTGAATTTACGTGAAAGATATTCCACAATGTCGTCTTTCTTGTCATACTTGGCTAACAATCTCCAATCGGGGGTTTTCCCCGCTTCTACCGGTTTGCCAGTGAAATCACTGAATTCTTTTTCTGCATGTTGTCTTTGCTCTAATGATGGTGCATTTGAGAAATCTAAAAACACATGTGTGCCTCTGATTTCAAGATTAACAGGAAATCCATCATCAACCATCGGTGGGGGCGATGGTGGTGCATAAGGTCGGGATGATGAACCTTTAGTTCGCTTTGTACCCTAAAAAAAATAATCAATCAAACGTGTTAAATTGTACAATATAAAATATGTAAGGGTGTTAGAATAATAAGTGATACAATTAAAATGAACATTACCCTTTCCCACACTTAGTTTTTAAAGTTATGTAAAATTTTTAAATTAAGTATAATTAATCCATTTCTATCTAAAAATTTAGTTATTAAAACTAAGTGGTGTATGTATTAACACTTTTGAGATGATTAATTTGACAATAAATTTGTATTTCATTATACAAGGAAGCATAAAAATATGAAGTACCAATGTTACCCAAACCACCATTTTGAACTAGTTGTTCTAAAAAAAAAAAATTAACAATAAAATTAGTTGCACTAGTTCACAAATATCCCATTTATGTATCTTCCCAAAATTCTTAACCAATTTCTAAGAATCAACCCAAATAATCAACAAAAATCTGAAAATTAAAATATTTTGACAATGTAGGCTATGATTTCCAAACTCAAACTAAGGGTTTGTCTAAGAGCAACTAGAGACTAACTTAAACCTAGAATCAACAACAATTTCTTCAAAAAGCCCTAAAATTTTCGGAATAAGAACAAGCATTCAAAGAAAAGTGAAGAAATAAGCAGGAAACTTACCCTAGGAGGCATCTTAGCACGATATTGGAGAGAAAGAAGGAAGAAATCGGCCGGAAAAGCTTGAAAGATGGAAGAAATCGCCGGAGAGAAGGCTGGCGTCGAAGTCGCGTCGAGTGGCTAGGGCTCCAATTTTGAAATGAGCAGAAAAAAAGGGACCGATCGGTTTAAGTAACGCAGCTCTCGCGTCGAAATTAAACGCGACCCAAACGCGACCCGACACGGACCCGCGAGCTGAACTGGGTCGAAACGGCTGAAACGCGACCTGAAACGCGAACAAAACGCGAGAATCTCGCGTCGAGTTTACAAACCTACTGTTTGACTTCGCGGAATACCTCGCGTTGAGCTCGGCGCGAGCTCAAACGCGAAACAGCCCAAAAACGGATTTTTTTCCAGAAATAAGCATACAACAGTAGATAAATGAACCTAAACAACTAAAAAAATGCAGAAAGGAAAAGGAAACAAACCACAATACACACGGGTTGCCTCCCGAGAAGCGCTTCAAAGATTTACGAGTCTAGAGCTTGACTCGGATTTCTCTTAAAAATCACAATTCACCAACTGAGGTGAAATTAATCACCTCCACCTCATCACTTCTCATATTCTCAACTTCGTCCCCAAAATAATGCTTCAAACGGTGACCATTTACTTTAAAATGATCACGGTAACCAATGAGTTCTACATACCCGGACGGGTATTGTTGAAAAACGGTAAAAGGACCAACCCATTTAGATTTCAATTTTCCGGGAGAAAATTTATACCGAGATTGATAAACAAGAACTTTATCTCCCGGTTTGAAGCATTTTTGAGCTCTCAATTTCTTATCATGCCAAAGTTTGGTTTTTTCCTTATAAATTTTGGAATTTTCATAGGCAAGAAATCGATCTTCATCAAGAATATTCAATTGATACTTTCTTTCGGTACCCACAAGATTCACATCCATATCACACTCCTTGATTGCCCAATAAGCTTTATGCTCGATTTCTAACGGGAGGTGACATGCTTTCCCGTAAACCATGCGATACGGGGTATAACCGGTTGGATTTATGTGAGCGGTTCGGAATGCCCAAAGAGCATCATCTAACTTTTGAGACCATAATTTCGGATTTCTCTCAATAGTTTTTTCAAGAATTCGTTTTAGTGCTCGATTTTTATTCTCAACTTGTCCACTTGTTTGTGGATGATATGAAGTTGAGAATCGGTGATGGACACCATATCGCTGTAAAGTTTTCTCCATGAGGTGATTATCGAAATGTGTACCCCGGTCACTAATGAGAGCACGGGGACAACCGAACCGACAAAACAGAGATTGCACAAATTTGACTACAACCCGGGCATCATTTGTTGGGAGAGCTTTTGCCTCGGCCCATTTTGATACATAGTCAACGGCAACCAAAATATACCTATTAAGTTGGGAATTCGGGAATGGACCCATGAAGTCGATACCCCATATATCGAAGATTTCACAAACTTGGATGCCATGCTGAGGCATTTCATCCCGTTTGGAAATACTCCCTGTTCTTTGACAGGCATCACAAGTCTTGACCAAACCATATGCATCTTTAAAGATCGTATGTCAATAAAATCCCGCATCTAAAACCTTTCGGGCTGTGTAATTAGGACCAAAATGACCCCCGGTTGGTCCCTTATGACATTCGTTGAGAATGTCGTAAGCCTCCTCACCGGAAACACATCTCCTATGCACAAAATCTGCACCGACCCGGAAAAGGTAGGGATGTTCCCAATGGTAATGCTTCAAATCAGAGAAAAATTTCCCTTTTTGTTGATGAGTCATGCCTTTTACAAGAACACCCGCTGCCAAATAATTAGCCAAATCAGCGTACCACGGTTCATTTGTGTCTTGTAAGGCATTCACTACTTCAAAGAACTCATCGGGAAATTTATCATTTATCCCGTTTTCATCACATTCCTCCAAATGAGGATTTTCAAGCCGGGATAAATGATCGGCTACAAGATTCTCCGCCCCTTTCTTATCCTTGATCTCAACGTCGAATTCTTGCAAGAGGAGAATCCAACGTATGAGTCTCGGTTTGGCGTCTTGCTTAGCAAAAAGATGTTTTAATGCGGAGTGATCGGTGTACACAATGGTTTTAGACAACACGAGATATTGTCTAAACTTGTCAAAAGCAAACACAACAGCAAGTAATTCTTTTTCGGTAGTTGTGTAGTTTACTTGAGCACCATTTAGTGTTCCGCTAGCATAATAAATGGGTTGAAAATGGTTATTCTTTCGCTGCCCTAACACCGCACCGAGTGCATAATCACTCGCATCACACATTAATTCAAATGGTAATTCCCAATCGGGGGAAACCATGATAGGAGCTTCGGTGACTTTTTCCTTTAACAAATTAAAGGACTCCACACATTCACTTGAGAAAATGAATGGTGTATCCTTCTCTAACAAATGGGTCATCGGTCGGGTGATTTTAGAAAAATCTTTTATGAACCGACGATAAAAACCCGCATGTCCAAGGAAACTTCTCACGGCTTTAACATTTGTAGGAGGAGGTAGCTTAGATATAACATCGATTTTAGCTTTATCAACCTCCATTCCCTTTTCAGAAATTTTATGCCCTAACACGATGCCTTCACGCACCATGAAGTGGCATTTCTCCCAATTCAACACCAAATTGGTCTCCTCACACTTCCTTAATACTTTTTCAAGATTTGCTAGACATGAATCGAATGAATTCCCGAATACCGAGAAATCATCCATGAATACTTCCATACAATCTTCTATCATGTCTTGGAAAATAGCCGTCATGCAATGTTGGAATGTGGCCGGAGCGTTGCATAAACCAAACGGCATTCTCCTATAAGCAAACGTGCAGTCTTTTCTTGATCAAGGGGGTCTATCGGGATCAGAAAATAGCCGGAGAAGCCAGGAAACAATAGAGGTTGTTTCCCGCGAGTCTCTCCAACATTTGATCGATAAACAGTAAAGGAAAGTGATCCTTACGGGTGGCATCATTTAGCTTGAGGTAATCGATACACACACGCCAACCTGTGACAGTTCGAGTAGGGATTAATTCACCCTTTTCATTTGTGATAACTGTCATACCCCCTTTTTTTGGCACAACTTGTACCGGACTCACCCACGGACTATCGGAGATAGGGTAGATAAGTCCTGCATCAAGAAGCTTAAGCACTTCTTTCTTGACCACATCTTTGACATTGGGATTTAACCTTCTTTGCCTTTGTACACTTAGCTTGAAATTTTCCTCCATGAGGATTTTATGTGTACAATAAGCGGGGTTAATTCCCGGGATGTCAGCAGTTTTCCAGGCTATGGCCCGTTTGTGAGATTTAAGGATCTTAATTAATTTGAGTTTTTCGTTGGAAGATAATTTGGATGAGATGATAACCGGAAGATCGGATTTACCTTCTAAGAAAGCATACTCTAAATGATTAGGTAATTGCTTAAGCTCTAGAGTAGGTGGATCTTCTTAAGATGTTTTGATACGAAGATTATCATTAGGGTCAATTTTTTCAACTTCTACATCCCCTACCTCGGACTCCTCATCCTCAACATGAAGCAAATCCTCGAACTCTTGGAGATCGCGGATTGTATCATCGGAATCAAATGTGAAATCACTTTTCGTGGTGATTTCATCACAATCGAGATTTAGAAATGAAGTAACCTCCTCATCGATACATGAATCGATAACATCAGTGACATAACAAGCGTCATCGGATTTTGAGGTATGCTTCATGGCTTTTTCTATAGAAAAGGTGACCGTATCATCATCAATTCCCAGACTTAGTTGTTGTTTTTGCACGTGGAACATGGCATCCGCCGTGTTCAAAAAAGGTCTTCCTAGAATTAATGGGACTTTGGGGTCCACATCCATTTCTAGGATAACGAAGTCTACGGGAAACACGAATTTATCTACTCTAACCGGGACATTCTCCGCAATGCCAATGGGATATTTGTAAGAAAGGTTTGCTAATCTTAAAATCATCCTAGTCGGTTTAAAATGGGTTAATCCTATTTTTGTAGCTATCGACAAGGGCATTAAACTTATGCTAGCACCTAAATCTGCTAGACCATTACAAATCGGTAAATTATCAAAAAGACAAGGGATTATGAAACTCCCTGGGTCTTCTAGCTTTGGTGGCATCTTTGCTTGTATAATCGCCGAGCACTCTTCACACAACACAGCTGAAGATGCTTCCTCCATTTGAGCTTTGTTTGACACCAAGTCTTTGATGAATTTCCCATAATTTGGCATACCTGCCAACATATCAACCAAAGGCACGTTAATGCGTACCTGTTTAATCATATCAACGAACTTACCGTATTTTTCTTTGAGTTTTTCCTTTCTCAACCGTTGTGCGAAAGGGACTTTAGGTAGGTAAGAACTTGTTGCTTCCTCTTTCTTTGACTCGATCTTTTCTTTTTGCTTCATCTTTTCCGGTTCATCTTTCTTGATTATCTTTTCCACAAACACCTCATCTTCATTTTCCGGTGTTTCATCTTCTATCAAAACCTGTTCATCAAAGCCATTAACATTAGTTGAAACTAATGGAGAACTTACCTCTTTACCACTTCGTGTGGTGATAGCTTTTAGATCCCTTGTATTGTTAAATTCTCCTTTTGGGTTTGCTTGAGTGGAAGGAGGTAGATTGCCTTGTGGTCTATCATTCAAGGCTTGTGCAATTCTACCTATGTCTCTTTCTAAGTTTTGTATGGCGGCTTGTTGGTTTCTCAGGTTTTGTTTCATTTCGTTGGAGTCTTGTTTAGTCTCCTCATTTGTCTTGGCTTGACTAACCAAGAACTTCTCAATTGCACTTTCTAAAGGTGACATTTGATTTGCGGGTCTTGAGCTTGATTCGGGAACGTTTGTGTTGTTTCGAGGAGGGTAATTTGATTGGTTATTTTGGATATTTTGGGAAAAACCAGGTGGGTGTGTTGGTCTAGGAGGATAGTTGTTATGGTTGTTATTGTTATAACCCCTAACATTGTTATTGAAATTGTTGCTATACCCTTGGTTCCCACGTTGGTAATTATTACCATATCCTTGGTTCAAGTAATTAACCTCCTCTTCAGTTGCCATCGGTTGATGTTGTAGACACTCTTTGGTAAGGTGTGGTCCGCCACAACTGTCGCATCCAACCTGTATTGCATGTAAAGAAGATGTTATTTTGTCTAATTTACGTTCTAAAATAATTTGGTTGTTTTTAATGGATGCCACTTCATCGCTTTGTCTATCATCAACCGCGTTCAAGGAACTCGTTTGTTTCCCCACTCTTCGATCGGTCGCCCATTCTGCATTGTGCATGGCCATATCCTCCAAAAGTTGGTATCCTTCCGTAGGGGTCTTATACATGAATATGCCACCACTCGATGAATCGAGGGTGGATCGTGCATTGTTGGACAAGCCCCCATAGAAGAGATGGACAATATCGCTCTTCTCAAATCCATGATTTGGGCATCTTCTTAGCATATCTTTGAAGCGTTCCCATGCTTCCGTTAATGTTTCCCCTGCTTCCTGTTGAAAAGCCATTATATCAGTTTTCATTTTATCCGCTTTCGCGGGTGGAAAATAACGGTGAATAAATCGACTTCGGAGTTCTTCCCAAGTCGAAATGGAGTTTGGCTCAAGAGACTTGACCCAAATTTTTGCCTCTCCAATTAGACTAAAAGGGAAGAGTCGAAGTCGTATCGCATCTTGCGAAACGTTAGGTATTCTAAACAATTGGCAAATGTCATTAAAGCACTCAATATGGTGATTTGGTTCATTTGTGAGTCTACCATCATAACCCAAATCACGAACCATACTGAGGAATTGGCTTTTTATTTCAAAATTTACGCCATTTATTTCCGGAAGTCTAATTGCCGGAATGGAATCAACCGGGGCATTTAGCCTCGTTTGCCACATCGGACGTTCCGGTGGTGGGTCTCGGTCACCCATTTGGTTATCAAGAATCGGCTCTTGATTATCGACAATTGGTTCCGGGATATCAAGAATCGGCTCTTGACTTTCAAAACTTTGGACTTGAACTTCAAAAAGTGGATTTTGATTTTCAAGACTTGGTTCTCCAATATTTTGAGATTTCTTTATGGTTGCGGTGTATCTTGCTTCTAATTGAGTCCTCTTTTTCTTTCGAAAAAATTTCTCCAGATCAGAGGATGGTGAAGGTTGATCAGGTGTAGACTTTTTACCTCTAAGATTAATCTTATTGTTCATGCACCTGCACACTCAATGCAAAAAGATCAAACGCAACTAATATTCAAAGTAAAGAAAAACAGAAAATACAATAAATAACTTGTCTAAGAATAAATTCTCAGACAAGGATCAATTAACAAATTAACTTTCAATTATTAAACACATAAAACCGCTCCCCGGCAGCGGCGCCAAAAACTTGATGAGATATATCTAGTTATAAAATAAAGCTCCAAATACCACTAATCTAGATTACCACATTCATAGGAAAGTATACCTAATCGTGGGTAATATAGCTTAGGCAAGTATTAGGGTTATCGATCTTCAGGGAGCAATTTATGTAATCCAATAATCAAAAGTTAACAAATTAATTATTTTGATTAAAAGTTTCATTGTTTGAATTGTAAAGATTAAACTAATTGAACAAATACTTAGAAAATGTAGTGAGAATTGGTTTAGAAAACTTGTTTTTCAAGAGATTAAAGTATATTCACTATGTCTGACTTCATCTAGGTTTATGTCTGGTTATTAAGTCCCGATTACTTCCAGTGTTCTAGAGGTCACAGTACTAGATTCCTCTTAATTCCGTTTAATAAACTAGACACAACTAATAGGAATTCCTTCTCTCAAAAGTTGTAATCTAATTACACCTCGGGTTGTTAATTTTAATAGGTTTGGATCACCTAAACCCTCTAACCTAGAACTCCCGTCACTACGGTTAGACTTTCAATTTACCCTAACTTATTGGAATCTAATTACAATCCCTATTCCTAGTAAATTGCCATCTAGGTCACTTGGGTGAAAAGATGAGGGTAAAAATAACTATTCAATTGTTGTCAATAATCAACTAGTTACCTTTAAACAAATTAGACAACAAAGATCAAAGTGTAAACCGAAAGATTAATGCATTAATTAACAATTGTTCAAACACAAGATAGAAAATCCTAAAATTTAACCAAACATAACCCTAAAATCTGTCAAACATAGCAAATATTAAGATTATTAGCCCATGGAAGTGCTAATAATCATCAAACGTACAAAAGATATCAAAATACCGAACATTGTTTTGATCGAAATGATTAAAATCCAATGAATTGCTTGATTTGATGAAGAATTCTCTGGAGAACTGCCGTAGTTCGTCGCCCAACCGTCCAAAAACACAGTCACGTTCAAAGATGCTTTTAATTTTGACTAAATCTGATATAAAAAATGAATTCCCGCGTCAACTCGCGCCGAGCTCGCGCCGAGCTCGCGGCGCGAGGACTGGAAAACTGCTTCGATTTTTGGACGCGAGAAGGAGTATAAACGCGGGTAAGAAACGCGAGGTTAAACAGATTGTTCCTAAGCTCGGCGCGACGTTTTCGCGTCTGGCTCGCGTCCAGACTCGCGCCCAGAAGCCTTCGATTTTCACGCATTGTCCGTTTTAGCTCCTTTTTTCGCTCGTTTTCGCAATATATTTCCTCTTCAGGCCTAAAATACACAAGAACAAGTAAATTGAGTAATATCAAATGAAATTTATTAAAAACACGCTCAATTTACGCGATATTGACGACAAAGAATATGTATAAAAACGTCAATATCAGCTGGTTTCCCAAGGAATGTGTTTGTTGACACCCTCAATGGAGTAGAAAATGTTACAAGAATTAGAAAAACACGCACACCTGAAAAACAGGATGCACGGCTCATGTTAGGTTTCTATGGGATGATCGATAAGCAAATTTTTCACTTGTTGTCTTCGAGGATAAACACAATCACGAGTTGGTTCCTCCATACTATATGCATTTATTTAGGAAAAGTAGACATTTGATGTATGTTGAACAACTATTTGTATTCAATGCTGCAAATGCAAACATAGTATTAACGAAAGCACAACTTCTTTATTGCAATATGAAAGGATCCGAACAGAATGACAATGGAACATTAGATGATTTCAGGAATTGGAGGAGGGATATAAATGTCTATATAAATAAAAGTGATTCACGAATGCCTGTATATAAGATGGAAGAAAGGATGAAATACGCACCCGATTACGCATTTGAATACAAGACTTGCACTCAATATATAAAGAATGTAGTGATGTCATGTTATTTGATGCAAACATGTAAACTATTTATTTAAAATCACATGTGACTTAGAATAAAATCACATGTGATTGTGAATTAACATTTTTAGAATTGATTTATTAAGAATAAAATCACATGTGATTTATAGGTACAACCTCATGTTTGTGCCTTAACTGGAATAGATAGTCATCGTAGGTGTGTGACTTTTGTTGGGGCATTGATAAAAGATGAAACAGCAGAGACTTACACGTGGATGTTTAACTCATTCATGAAGACTTTTCAGAAAGAGCCAATTATGGTTGTCAAAGTTCAGGATAGATCTATGAAGAAAGCTATTGAGAATGTATTTAAGACTGCTAAACATCGACTCTGCATTTGACATATTACACAAAAGTTGCCAGCAAATGTATTAATAAGTCGTTAAATTCATCATTCACGTGATTTGCATATATATCCTTGAGTCACTAAACACATGTGTTTCACTAAATCTACTGGATCACATGTGATTCATATTAATTATGCTCCCCTGTAATTTTGATATAGGTATATGATGCAATTCCCGGAATTGAAGCGGAAGCTGAAAGAGATTTTAAGAGCAGATTTGATAAAATTGTTTGGAATATGTACATCGGACCTGATAAATTTGAGGAAAAACGGGAAAAGTTTATGAATGATTTTGCTTTAAAGAATGATAGTTGGTTCAAACATATGGTTGAGATTAGATCAACATGGATTACTGCATATTTCATTGAAACGGAAATGATTGGTTTGATGAGAACAATTTCAAGGTCCGAAAGTGAGAATGCATTTTTTTCAAACTTAATGAAACAAGGGACAAATCTAATAAATTTTATGAGAAGCTTTGATTCAGCAATGTTAAAACAGAGGTCAAAGAAAGGAGAAATGGATGCAAAGTCAATCGAAAGTTGTGCACCAAACTGAAAACTAAAGAGCATGCATTAAAATTGTACACAAATACAATATTTGACATCATACAAAAGGATAGAAGCGGCTCTATATAATTGTTCATTGCATAAAATGAATACAAAGGAGGATTGTAAGATTTCTACTGTTAACGAAACCTCAAAGGAATATGAATCTGATCTTCCATACAAGGTATAATTTTTAACAAAAAATGATTTATATAACAGAATCACATGTGAGTGTATGTAGAATCACATGTGATTGTTAGCTTACTAAAATTGAAACTATTTTTATTTCCAAAGGTACTTCATAATCAGAAGGATGGAGTATTAGTGTGTACATGTAGACATTATCTTCGATTTGGACTCCTATGCCGACATTGTTTTTAGGTTTTGAAGAATTGCAATATTGATAAAATCTCTAATCAATACATAATGAGACGTTGGAGAAGAAACATAATACCACCTCAGTTAAGAGCAAGAAGAAAACAGATACGGCAATGAGAATGTTGGAGTTCAAAAGTTAGTTAATGAAATCACATATATTTTTGAAGATTGCGTGGAGCTACTTAGTGAAGAGTTTCATTGTACCTGATCGACCACTTGGGTCAACCACCTAGTATGCTTGGTTCGACCATACTGACCAAGAACATGAACTTGTTTTTGAGCGGTTAAACCAACTAGCTGATTTAATCCCTAAAAGCGGAAGTGGGATTAAACCTAATCCTTAAACCCTAAAGGATTAGGATGTTAGAAATCTAGATTAGATTAAAAAGAAAAGAAACCTTGTACGAAGAACTCGAACACACACATAGCTTGTATGTGTTCGTCGACCATCAACCAAGAACCCTAGGGTTCTTGGTCGAATTCGAACAAGAGGAGAGGAAGAAAGAGTGTTCCATGAATCATGCCTTAGGTTTAGCTTAAAATAGTCCGTTGATGATGAACACGACGAGCGATCCTCTAGATGATCACTTGCAACGATCTTGATCTTCGAAACTCAAAGAACACGAAGAACGCACGAAGAACATGAAGAACACAAAGAGTTGTGTTCTTGGTTCGGCCAAAAATCGAAGGGAGGGAGGGGGGCGATTTTCATGTGGTGATGTTAGGTGTTTTAGGGTTACCCTAAGCCTCTTATTTATATACAAATAAGTAACGCTTAGAACCCTCTAGTTTATTTAATATTAGATCTTTAATTAAACTTTCTTTTAACACTCACATCCCTTATAGTTTAACTAGTTTATCATTGTTGCACTTAACTATTAAATATCTAGTATTAATACACTAATATATTTCGGTACCCATATACACGAAATATATATACTTGTATTTATACTTTTAATAATTAATTATATAATAACCTTTATATAATTTACATAGCAATATTATCCATTTACTATATGATTTAATTGCTTTAAATCATATCATGGATAATCTTTAATTAACACATTGTATATTTACTCAACTAGTAAATGTACAAATACTTGTATTAATTAGTTAGTTAAACTAATCTAGTAATAAGTTAAACTTAACTTAATACTTAACTGATTCATAATGACTATTATGAATCATTCCTCTTCGTAGTATACTTGCATATCTTGCTCGCATTACATGCACTCACCGGTGTGACCCTTAAGTGTTTCGTAGGCATGGATGTATCATTATAGGGTGACAAACTGTGCACGTAAATCCTTCAGACTCCCACTTGTGCAAGTTTGTAACCTTTATCTTAATGATACGAGCTACAGTGGCCTTCTAGATGGGCATGTAGGTAACCAACCCCATTAAAACAACTTATGTAACCCAGGTATAGTTTTTGAAAAACTCTTTAATAGCGTCTCCGAGTAAAGAACACTCTGTCTCTACTTCTTGGGCAACTATGTTAGGTTTATCCCTTGCAGCACGATATTTGTGATAACGAATACGAGCATGGTAGAAATTATCAACTCCTGTATTCGAAATCATTTCATGACTTCTTGAGTCAAACTGTTGTGATAAACGACAAAGAACAAATCAGTTCGTTTGGGCATGGCCATGCACTTTCCAGTTATCTCATCATGTCAAAGGACCCATAAATATCTCTCCTAAAAAGGAGGTGCAATTACTATCTTGTTATATTTCGATTTAGAATACAACTTCCTTTGTACCCAGTAAGACCTCGTATGACAACAAATGTTTTCATGCATAAACTTAATACTTCCTCGGATTCAAAATAAGTGCTACATTTTCTTTATATGTGTGATTCAAAATAAGTGCTACACTTTCCTTATTTGGTTAACTTTTTGTATATAAAATTATCATTCTGTTGGGTCGCTGAAAAGCATCCCCAACTGAAGGAGATTTAATGAAGATAAAAAGGCAAATAATTAGAAGAAAATCTGAGGATCAGTTCCTCAGATTGTGGGTAACTGAATCTGATCAGTTCGGATTTTTGTTACCCAGCTCCACTATCTGATCACTATCTGAAACAACGATCAGTTCCCCGTGCGAAACCAGATACTGACCAACCGATTAGATAGTTGTAGCAGGTTCAGCGCACACTTGACAATAACGCTGAGCCTTGAGAACAAATACTTCTCTATGAAAAAAATTTAGGGAAGGTCATTGAAGCTGACTGCCATCTGAAGGAGTATGAGTATCTGAAGACTCATGGCGATTTGAAGCGTACAAAGGCCTGAAGTTTCAGTGTCACAGAAAGACACAAGTAAAGCACAAGTTTGTGTGTCACCGATAAAGGGAATATTATGCAAATCTTCTAGAAGATATCGACGATCACAAAACGACAGAAAGTACTGTCAGAATTCCGTTAGTCGTGATCGTCGCATGCAATATCCTCTGCACCAACGGAATTCTCACACGTGGATTCGATCGTTCATTCCTTTGCGACCACGTTTCCCAGTACTATAAATTGAGGACCTTTCGGACGAATCCTATGTGTAGGCCTGTAAACGAACCGAACGTTCAACGAACCGTTCGCGAACCGTTCGGCGGGAGTTCGTTTATGTTCGTTCGTTAAGCTAAACAAACGAACACAAACAAGATTTTGTGTTCGTTTAGTTAAACAAACGAACACGAACAAAGGCCCGTTCGTTCGTTTACGTTCGTGAACATCCGTTCGTGTTCGTTTGTTTACGTTCGTTTGAGTTTATCTATGTTCGTTTGTGCTTGTTATGTTCGTTTGTGTATGTTTGTGTTTGTTTATGTTCGTTTGTTTATGTTTGTGTTTGTTTATGTTTGTTTGTGTACGTTTGTGTTCATTTGTGTTTGTGTTTGTGTACGTTTATGTTTGTTTATGTTCGTTTGTGTTCGTTTATGTTTGTTACCCTCGTTCACGAACCGTTCGTGAACACTAAATATTCTTAACAAACGAACACGAACACAAAATTCCGTTCGATAAGTGTTCGTGAACCGTTCGTGAACACATTTTTTCCTTAACAAACGAACACGAACAAGGCCCGTTCGTGTTCGTTCGGTTCGTTTACAAGCCTACCTATGTGCATCCAACAACTTTTCACGCTGCTAAAATTTCCTCAGACATTATTCTTTGAGCAGAGTGTAAACAACTAGTGATACCTTAGTTACTTGATTTGAGAATTGAAACTCTGTAACGAAGGTGACTGGTCTTATGCCTGATCATTAGTTGATCAGAACTTGTCTTAGATAGTATTTTTTATTGTTTATCTTCTACAAGTAGTTTAGTTAAGATTTGTTCTTAACTATTCCGCAAACTACTTGTAGCTTTGTTATATCATTATTGATTAATAAAGAAAAGATTAAAAGTGTTGAGTGTTACCTTAATTTTTATTTGGCCAGTGAAAGTGTATAAGTGTATTAATTCACTTATCACGGGACTAACACATTTTATCCTTACTTAACTTTATTAAACCTCATTAATTATTCTCTTGTTTCTCTTTCTACAATAAAGACAAAGATATAGAGGGATCCTTATTCACTAATTATCTTCTTTAATTTATCATAATCTCTATTACAATGTTTTGCATCAAAAAATGTGAAAGTAAAAGTGTAACACTTATTTTGAATCGGAGGAAGTATATAGTTATAGTTATATATAATGAGAAATGATATTGAGTTCTACCCTTTGTAACTATACATGTGATGATTATAAGTGTCGAAATCAAAAGATAATATGAGAAATGATAATTAGTGAATTGCACATGTCAAGTTTAGAATTAAATATGCATATGAGTAAACACAAATAGTAAGACTTAATACCATTTCTCACACTATCATCTTTTAAAAAATTAGTTATTTTATAGAAGTTAAATCAATGTTAAGTATATATTATAGTATTAGTTAATTAGTGTGCATTATAATATCTAGTGAAATGTCCTGATTTGTAGACAAATAATCTGTTTATGTAGAATAAAAAACTCAAAAATGCAAAGTCAAAACTATTTTTAAACTCTAAATGATTTTATAAGATGGGCGTCCAAATATATCCAAAATATTTATTGTATGGATAACATCAGTAAGTGGCTTGCTGGCTGACTCAGCCATTTTCAAATCCATTAGAAATCTCTTCTAGAAGATTATAACAGTGGTCGCTCCCTATTGGACAGGCTTGGGCCCCACATGCTGGTCCCACACGATCGTTACCGTTCCTTCCAATCTCCTCGTATTTTGCTTCATTTCCGGTTGTTCTGCTTGTCACGTATCTTTATTCATAAATCTATTGTATTTGATCCATATCAACTATATATTTTTATAATAGTGGGTTAATAATGTAACGAATTGACATATCAAATAAAGAATAACCTCTTCTATTATGCATCTAAAAAATAGTATATTGGTACTTATAAGTATTTATATATAAAATTCGTACACATTTTATTCAATTATTGATACTTATATCTTAATAGCATATTTTGCAATACATTTGATAAATTTATACCTTCTATCATATTCAACTGCTTAAACCAATTTACTGAACCGTTACTGACGAAAATAGCACCCAAATTAGATTTATGAGTGTGGTCACGTGGTGGCACAAGCCAAACCATCTACCTTGGCGTCAACTCGGTATTTTTTTTTTTTGTTTTCTTTTTCATAATCACACTTCAAATACTCATTTTATAACTCAAAATATTACATCCTTTTGGAATCTAGTAAAATGTCCTCTTACTCACACTACACACCAAACAGGCAAACACCACCTAAAAATACATCTCTCTTTATAACCACGAGTAGGGTTTGGGCCGTTTGGCCTAAAGGCCTCGCAAGGTCATGGCTTGAGTGTGGTGGCATCAAGGTGATGCCACGGAGGATGGCGGCGGCTCCCGCATGAACACACGCAACGCTCTTATTATCTTTATTTTTTTATTGTTACATTACTTTTAATACTAAGTATTTTTATTTTGTGACAAATACAAAGAAGATACAGGTAGAACTATAGAAGTTAAAGAATTTTAAAATCTATTACCTCATTAAGACATACATATTGTAAATATTTGGTTGTTAGGAGAAAAAGATAAACTTTATGTGAAGTCAATTTATACTTTCGTTTTGTTATGGAAATGGAAACTTTTTTCATTTTTTTAAGACAATAAGTTACTAAAAAAGCTAAAGGCACAAAAACATACAAAAAGTTCAGGTACTAGTGTACTACAAACTACAAAGTGGACCACATGCAAATGAAAATTTAAAAAGCCAACAAAACATCAAGATTCAAGAACTAGATTAATTGCTACTTAGCTTTTTATCGATCTTTAAATGACAATAAAAGTGTCCTTGTTATTAAATTTTTCATATGATAAATACTTGTAAAGATACTTGCAAAATAGATATTTCCTTAAAAACGTGCAAATTAGAATGTGAATAACACTGCTACCTATGATGGTAAGGGAACGTGTAATTAAGAAATAAACTACATCGTAGGTCGGTTATGGGCATGAACCAAATGTCTACAAATTTTAGAGG
Organism: Calendula officinalis; assembly: GCA_963853835.1. Taxonomy (NCBI): domain Eukaryota; kingdom Viridiplantae; phylum Streptophyta; class Magnoliopsida; order Asterales; family Asteraceae; genus Calendula; species Calendula officinalis. The sequence continues at coordinate 21,980,335 of OY970823.1, forward strand.
TTTATTTTTTTTTCAAAAAACTAGCTTATATAACTTGGGGATGTGTTTACGTGGTATTATGGTGTATTTGGAAGAGAAGGAACACTTTTGTTTTTGTCAAAAAGGTGGCTGATGCAGTTCCGGTTCTCTCGGAAGCCCAAGCTCAATGTTTCTTTTAGATTAGACATAAACCAAGCTTCAATTGGTCGTTGTGGTGTTCTTGGTGTTGTAATCCCATGTCATTGTGTTGATGTTCTTTGTTTTGTATTGTTTGTATTATCTAGCATTTTGCTAATTTTTTTTATAAAATTTGTATGCTGCTTCGAAAAAAATAAAATAACTTGGGGCCAACTAAAGGGTATAAAAGAAGAAACCTAATATATAACTTGGAGATTGAGATGATATTTTCAATTTGAAGAGAGATATTTATCTATTTAGAAAAAATATTACTTTAGGAGAAATCTTTTTTTGATATTCAGATTTTTATATTTTTGAGACTTTGTTTAAAGCTCAAAAATTGATTGAACATACATGATTAATGAAGTATCCTACCCTACCGTCATAGTAAACGAAAGGTCGCCTGTACTTAGCATGCAGGACGGTAGGGACTCACGAATCCCCACGACAATGATCTAGGATGGAGCGGATATCCCGGGAAAGTGGCTTCGAGCCATGGGCGCATTTAATGTGGACAAGTTCCTAGGGGGATGTTGGCGTTACACTGTGCTACGGCGTGGTGGGAAAGGGACTCAGGCTTATCTCCTTTAACCTCAAGACCCCTTGACGGACCGGTCCGAAGCCGTCCATTCTCCCTTTCCCGCTCTTTTCGATATGATTATAAATAGCCATGGACAGGTAATAGGAAGGGCATCTAACACTTGGTACATTTATTACTTACCCTTCACTTTCAATACGATTCTTCCAATTGAGCATTAATCACCCGATAGACCTCACGTCAGAAATACTAACTTGAGCGTCGGAGTGTTCCCACGAGGATCACCCTCAGGGAGCAACTGACTCTGGGTTTCCGGTTGATTGCAGGTTCTATACTCGAGTTCTTGGAGGAAGCTACCGTTCGTCCATACTTCCGGAGAATCGGTTTCAACATTTGGCGCCATCCGTGGGACCACGAACAAAATGGTCCAAGAAGCAGCGTTGAATGATCGTCATCAAACGACGTCGGTCCGATTTGTGGAACCGATAGAGGGAGTGCTCACTCCTGCGTCGGTCTCCGCATGCCCGCCTCCGGAAAACAGAGGAAACGAGCCCACTCAAGAAGAGTTAGAAGACTACAATCTCTTCTGCAGATTCCGAAAGAAGAGACAGATGGAAAAAACTAGAGCGAAAGCCAAAGGGGAAATGCTCGGTGTGGAGAGAAGCCTAACGTACTCCAGCGATGATGAATCTGTAGAAGTGGTGTACAAGGACCCCACTCCTCCGAGAAGAACCCAGAAGGAGGTGCCCTTTCGACCTGAGAAGCGGGAGGAAGAAAGGCGACCCACGCAACGAAGGGAAAAGAGGGATCAGGGTCGCCAAAAGCCATCAGAGGAAAGGGGTTTTCGTTCTCCTTTCACGGATGACATCAACGAGATGCCCATACCGCCCGGCCTGAAAAGGACCTCGAGTTAAGTCATATGACGGGACGGGGGACCCAGACGACCACGTGGCCAGTTTCCGTTGGGCTGTGAAGATGATCCCTATGGATTCAAGGTTATGGTGTTTGTACTTTGCGGGGACTCTCGAAGGATCCGCACGGTATTGGTTGTCTAGCCTTCCTCAGAGAAGTATCTCTAATTTCGAAGATCTGGTGGCACAGTTCAGTCACAGCTTCATACAGCAGAAGAAGTACCAACAACGGTCCCAGTCAATAATGGCATGTAGGCAACGAGAGGGAGAGTCCAACCGGTCGTATTTCAAGAGGTTTAACGAACAGAGCCGAAAAATGCCCGTACGGGAAGACTCCCTCATCATTGCTGCGTTTACATACGGATTGAGAGAGGGCGAACTGTTCAGGGAACTGTCGAAAAAAGACTTCTACAAGGCCGATGATATGATCAATGTTGTCAATAAGGTGCTGAAACAGGAGGAGGAGAGTGCGGAGAAATTACGTTTCGAGGCACAAGAAAGGAAGGGAACCTTCGGTTCAGCCACGAATCGGCATCCCGAAAGGCCTAAAAACTCTTACCGATCACCACTCCCAGGAAGGATGCCTTTCCGGGGAAGGACGTCCGGGGGAAGAGCGTCGGGTGAAAAGTATGAACCGTATCGTCAGGAAGCGTTTGCGGCAAATGAATCGAAGGAAGACAAGGAAGGAAGATCCCTCCGGAAGAGGTATCCGAGAGACCCCAATGCTTATTGTGAATTTCACAAAATAATGGGTCATGCTACTGCCACCTGTGAAAGTTACAAACGGGAGAAAGAAGCTCAGAGGAAGGGGAAGGGAAAGGAAGTTCAGACGGAAACCCCGAAGGCTAAGGAAGCTGTTTACGATACGGAAATTCTCGCAATTGAAGGGGCAGGACCTTCCTTCCCCCCTTCAAGAAAGAGAAAAGAAGTGACTATAGAGTTCGGAAGGGACGAGCCGATCCCGGAAGGGTATGTCGGGATGGAACCACTCGTAATCTGTGGGGCTATCGCTCGGACGATGGTGCGACGTATTTATGTTGACGGAGGAAGTTCGGCGAACATCATGTACGATCATTGCTTTGATAGGTTCCCTCCGGACGTTAAGGCGTTTCTCAAACCCGCTACCTCCTCGGTAATAGGATTCTCCGGAAGGTCCGTATGGCCGCGAGGGAAAATCCACCTCCCTTTGGTGTTGATCGATTGGAACACACGTCGCAACAAAACCATTGTCACCGAGTTCATTGTCATAGAGGCTCCATCCCGATATAACGTCATACTAGGGCGGACTGGAATGTGGCAGTTACAGGCTATAGCTTCTACTATCCATGGTTTACTTAAATTCCCCTCGGATCATGGGATACTCACCATACAGAGTATGCCCATGCCGGTGGCGGAGTGTGGAAGCATCGTGCATCAGGATAGCTGGACAGAACAGGAAGAGGTTCAAGTGGCCATAAATCCTGAGTTCCCGGAAGCGACGATCCGGATGGGTAGTGACCTTCCGCTCAAAATAAGGAAGGAGCTGGAGGCTCTGTTAAAGAAAAACAAGCATGTGTTTGCATGGGAACCCAAGGACATGACGGGTGTGTCGAGAAACGTTGCACAACACAGGCTCAACATCAACCCCGCTTTTACACCCGTTAAACAATCGAAAAGAGGGATGGCAGCCGATCGGAACAAAATAGTCAACAAAGAAGTAGACGATCTGGTATCAGCAGGTGTCCTGTGAAGTACTCAGTACCCAGAATGGGTAGCTAACCCCGTGTTGGTCAAAAAGGGGGATGGATCCATGCGGATGTGCGTGGACTTCAAGGATCTTAATAAAGCATGCCCCAAAGATAGTTACCCCCTCCCGGAAATCGAACAGGAGGTGGAAGCGTTGGGGGGATACAAGTGGAAGTCCTTTCTGATGCTTACAAGGGTTACCATCAAGTTCACATGGCCAAGGAAGATGAGGAGAAGACGGCTTTCCACACGGCTAGAGGTACATATTGTTATGTCAAAATGCCGTTTGGGTTGCGGAATGCCGGTGCAACGTACCAACGCTTGGTTGACAAGGCTTTCGAAAAACAGATAGGACGTAACCTAGAGGTATACGTGGATGATATGGTGATCAAGAGTAAGGAAGACGGGGACCTAGTTAAAGATGTGGAGGAAACCCTCCGGCAACTGCAGAATATTAACATGAAGCTAAACCCAAAGAAGTGTTCGTTCGGAATGAGTAGGGGGAACTTCTTAGGCCATATTGTCACCCCGTCCGGAATACAAGTTAACCCAGAGAAGATAGATAATTTGCTGAAGGTGAAAACCCCGCGAACGGTGAAGGATGTGCAGGCCCTAAACGGAAAGCTGGCTGCGCTCGGGTGTTTCCTAGCCAAATCCGCTGAAAAATCCATCCCTTTCTTCAAAACATTGCACGGATGTACTAAGAAAGGAGAGGTGGAATGGACGGAAAAGGCCGAGAAAGCGTTCCTGGAGCTTAAACAGCATCTACGAACCATCCCAACCATGGCTAGCCCAAAAGCAGGGGAAGCCCTCGTCATGTATCTCTCCACTATTGAAGAGGCCATCAGCTCGGTCCTTCTCGCTGAAAGAGAGAGGAAACAGATTCCGGTTTATTTTGTCAGTCGAGTATTACAAGGGGCGGAGTTGAATTACTCTCTCGTCGAGAAATTAATTTTGAGCCTCATGTACTCAGTCAGACGCCTGAAAAGGTATTTCCAAGCTCACTCGATAACGATCCTGACCAATCAACCAATCAAGAATATTTTGCTCCAACCCGAACGGTCAGGACGCATGACCAAATGGGCAATCGAATTGGGGGAATACGACATATTGTTCAAGCCTAGACCCAGTATCAAAGGTCAAGCTTTGGCGGATTTCCTACTAGAGATGCCAGGGGAAGAAAAACCGACGGGGGAAAGTATGCGAATAGAGCAAGGTGTCCTGAGAGGAACGCTTCCCAACGGGAGCCCCTCCTAATGGAGGATGTACACTGACGGAGCCGCCGGCGCGGATGGATGTGGGGCAGGAGTGGCTCTGTCGGGACCGAATGATGAGAAAATAATGTATGCTTTGAGGTTCGACTTCGCCTGCTCAAATAACGAAGCCGAGTACGAGGCACTATTGGCAGGTCTGAACCTAGCTGAAAGCATGGAGATAAGGGAGCTAGAGGCATTCGCAGACTCAATGCTAGTTGTGAATCAAGTCAACGGGTCCTACGAAGCTAAGGAGAGTCACATGAAGTGTTACCTGAAACAAGTAAAAGCAAAGGTGGCGAGGTTCAAAAAATTCAGAATAATGCAGGTGCCTCGCACCCAGAACAAAGAAGCAGATGCACTTAGCAAACTGGCATCCATGTTGTATCAACACCTTACTAAGGAAGTTTTGGTGGAGGTCCTCCCGAAGAGAAGTATTGAGCAAACAATAAACAAAGAAGTGGCAGAGATAGAGGTGGACGAAAGCTGTTGGATGAGGCCGATCGTAGGTGGACGAAAGCTGTTGGATGAGGCCGATCGTACGATACCTAAGGGAAGGAGCGCTCCCAAGTGACCCGGGCCAGGCACGAAAGGTGAGAATGAATGCCGGAAGGTATACTGTGAAGAATGGAGTGTTGTACCGAAAGGGATATTCGACTCCTTGGCTGCGATGTTTGGGGAAAAGAGAATCCCAAAAGGCTGTAGAGGAGGTGCATGAAGGTCTATGTGGCGCACACGTAGGGTCCAGGGAAAGCGCGAAGGGAAAGCACGGCCTTACGACAGGCTGCATACAAATCCAGGACGGACGGGTATTACAACAGGAAGGTGCGGGAAGTGGCATGTGAGGTCGGGGATCTGGTACTCCGAAAGAACGAGGCCAGCCTACAGTACAAGCCAGGTAAGCTATCCCCCAATTGGGAAGGCCCCTATAGGGTGAAAGAGGCAACAAGGAACGGCTCGTACATATTGGAAACGATGGACGGGTCGACAATTCCTCGAACTTGGAACATGAGGAACCTGCGCAAGTTCCATTTCTGAGCGGAACCCCCGAACACTCGCACGACCCGAAAGACTCCTATGAGTCTTAGTTTTTGTGTTTTGTATCTTTTAAAGATGTAGCCAGCGTTGCGTGCGAGTTAATAAATAAAAACCTTTTCGATAAAAGGCTTTTTGCAATAATAATTGATGTCGAAACAATCATTATTCAGCGTTAGTTAACTAATAAATTGTAGCTACAAAACAGAGCGCCCTGACTCCGGAAGGAGTTGGTCGATCTGTTTCCGACGAACAAACGAACGAACATACAAACTATACGAAAATTCTAAAAGGGGGACGCCTCTATATGAATTCAATAATAAAAGAAGCAACTATTACGAAAAGATAATGCATAACCATTCAAAATAAAAGTCCGAAGGGCGGTACAATTGTTGATTGTTCAAAAAAGAAAGAAAACAACAAAACTAGCAAAAGAAAATCATGGTGCATGGGGAACGTCTCCCCGGTTCGAGCTTTCTCCTATGTCCTCCACATTGGCAAAGGATTTTGCCGCAAGTTTCTTCAATTCTTCAAAAGGAAGGGCTCCGGAGTTGATCGATCGAAGAAGGGAGTAGTTTGGGGATACCAGCTCGCCAAAAAGAGACATGATATTGGTTTGTGCTTCCGGGTAATCATGTACAAGCGGAACGTCCCCAAGCAACTCGGAGTACTCCCTGTGAGTATCCATGCATCCTCGATATTGCCCGAACCGAACACTCTCCATTTGAAGTTTGGAGTTCCGACCAACAAACTCTGCCGAGTTTAACAAAGAGCTACACAACCCAGATATGCCTTTTCGGATCAACCAGTCCATGTTTTCACGAGTTGTGCCGAGTTGATGTGATTGGATGGCAAACTCCTCTTTCAACCTATCATTTTCCACGTCGAGATCATTGTGACAATGCACAGCTTCGTTTAATTGGGAATCCTTCTCCACAAGAGACGCTTCGAGCTCGGCAATACGAGAGGAAAGGGAGCTTTGCTCTGCGTTTAGGTCAATGATACGAACATCCTTAGCAGCAGCGGCACGCCTCATATCTTCTATACCTGCATAAAGATCTTTGTTCTCCTCCAACAAACGCTCATTCTGCTATACCAAATTTTCTTTTTCCTCCAACTCCTGTTGATGCAAGGTCTTCAACTTACCCATTAACTCTCCCATCCGTTTAAACTCCTCGGAGTGAAGAGACACCGCCTGCCTATTGCGAATACCCCGCATCTGCAGCTCAGATAGCAGCTCGACGGCACGGAGGAGATCTGTTCGGGCACGCAAAAAAACCCCTTCATCAGATACATCGGCAACATTGAGAAAGACCGAAGAGGGAGATGCGGAAGCGTGCACGATCGGTGGGGTAGGAATGGTTGTCGCTTGTAAGCTCTGCTCTCGGGATATGGATGTTTCAGGAAGGCTTGCATGCCCCGGAAGGCTTCCGGTGGGCAACCCCCTCGTGGACTCTGAGATAGTGGTGCGAACCTGTCGAGCTACAGAAAACGAACACAAGTCAGCAAACACAAAAAGAAAAACAAACAAACAAGTACAAGTACTTACGTCGGAAAGGAAAAACAGGCAATGATGATTGGGGCCGAGCGGGTGGAACCACTTGGGCGGACCTTCCGGTGTGTGGTGTCTGAAGACCAGAACTAAAAAGAAGACTGCTAAATAAAGCTATAGCTGATGGGTCAGGCGGTTCCGATGAAAGCCCGAATGAGGTTGCTGGTATGGTAACACTGGAGGTAGCCACGGTAGGGATGATTAATGATGATGGGGTGAACGATACGGTTACCGGAATCTCCTCAGATTGCGAAGCAGTAACGGACACATCAGAAGTGGTTTCTGCAGCGAAGATAACAACATACGAAAATATAAGACATGTAAATAAAGAAAGAAAGAATAGTCAAACTTGTTACCTTCGATACGCAGACGTTTGTCGGGTGATGAAGGGGCTCCCTCACGAATTCTCTTAGAAAGAGACCGAATGGATCCTACCTTTCGGGGTTCTAACTAATCGGATTGCGAGTCATGGATCATTGTGTCCTAAGTCCTGAAAGTTGAAGTTTCCACGACTGTTGTAGCGATTTCTGAGGTAGTCTCGGCACCACGCTCTGGAGCGTCCGGAGTGCCCTCTGAACTCAGAATCTCTTCGAAGGGGGGAAGGAAGAGAATTATCTCACCTTCGACAACAGATATAACCCCTTTCGGGGGCTTCGACATCCTTAAGCGACGTAGCAGCGAGACGTCATTCCCATCAATTCGCCAAACCGGTCGACCCTGACGGACGAAATAGAAAGGGCTCAAGTCAGCCATACCAAGGAACACGTCATCAGGATCTTCCCACTCCATCTCCGCGTAAGACAAAGCATCAACATGACGGCTTTCTTCCTCAGAAAGCTCGGGAGCGGGCTCAGACGTTCGCCCGGTAATCTTCCCCCAAGGAAGAGAGGTGTCATTAAAAGCCAAGCGATCAACAAAGAAGAAGGCGTATTTCCAGTCACGTATCGAATCCTTCAACCCAGTGATTTGCTCGGTTCGACCAGGGCGAAGGGTGAAAACGGCCCAATCTCCCCTACCCGTAACCACGTACAGGTGACGAAACACCTTAGTAGAAAGGGGAATCCCAAGAGAACGACTAAGCATTATGAAGCAGATGATTTTGCGGAAAGAGTTTGGAGCAAGTTGGGCTAGATGGAGGCCAAGATCTTGAAGGAGCGTGAGGATGAAATCATCAACGGGAAACCTTAGACCGCCCAGAAGATACTGAACGTATACCGACTCAAACCCACTAGGAGCGGTACGAATAGTGTCGGAGGGACCAGGAAGGATAAAGAGGTAACATCGATCAATATGAAAGTCATCATAAATGGCGGAAAGATCCGGGGGAGTAAGATTGGTATGAGTATTTGCGGCGGTCCGTTGGGTAGATTTCTCGCCTTTATCCTTTGGTGCTTTATCTTTCTTCATGACAACAAAATCGTTAAAGAAGGGAAAGGCGCAAAAAGAGTTTGAAGGAACAAAAATTGAGAAGAGGAATAATGACGAAGTCGATACAAAGGCATATATATATATATAGGAGAGGAATTTAAAGAGCCTTTGTAATCCGCCAAGCCAGCGGAAAGGTCTAACGGCCAAGAAAGGCCAACGGTTACTTCCCTATAATGGGACGGCTAGTGATTTGACAAGTTAAGAAGAGTTTCTAAGCATGAAGCTCTTCCTAACTTGAGGGACTTAATGAAGTATCCTACCCTACCGTCATGGTAAATGAAAGGTCGCCTGTACTTAGCATGCAGGACGGTAGGGGCTCACGATTCCCCACGACAATGATCTAGGATGGAGCGGATATCCCGGGAAAGTGGCTTCGAGCCATGGGCGCATTTAATGTGGACAAGTTCCTAGGGGGATGTCGGCGTTACACTGTGCTACGGCGTGGTGGGAAAGGGACTCAGGCTTATCTCCTTTAACCTCAAGACCCCCTGACGGACCGGTCTGAAGCCGTCCATTCTCCCTTTCCCGCTCTTTTCGATATGATTATAAATAGCCATGGACAGGTAACAGGAAGGGCATTTAACACTTGGTACATTTATTACTTACCCTTCACTTTCAATACGATTCTTCCGATTGAGCATTAATCACCCGATAGACCTCACGTCATAAATACTAACTTGAGCGTCGGAGTGTTCCCACGAGGATCACCCTCGGGGAGCAACTGACTCAGGGTTTCCGGTTGATTGCAGGTTCTATACTCGAGTTCTTGGAGGAAGCTACCGTCCGTCCATAACTTGGGGCCAACTAAAGGGTATAAAAGAAGAAACCTAATATATAACTTGGAGATTGAGATGATATTTTCAATTTGAAGAGAGATATTTATCTATTTAGAAAAATTATTACTTTAGGAGAAATCTTTTTTGATATTCAGATTTTTATATTTTTGAGACTTTGTTTAAAGCTCAAAATTTTATTGAACATACCTGATTAAATGTGGTATGTTATTTATTACACTCTCTCTTACAATTATAACTTCATCCGTTTCAAATACTTCATCCGATTCAAAATAAGTATTACACTTTGGGTTTCACGGTTTTTGAGGTAAAAGATTATAATGATGGTTAAATTAGATTAATTGTATGGTTTGTGGATAATGGGTCTCACACCTTTTGAATAAAGTGGATTAATGATGTTTAAAAGTAAAAAGTAATGGTAAATGTGTCATTTCACTTTGTTAAAGTAGATAGTTAGTGGGTGTGAGTCCTACTATTTTGTTGCCAAATAAGGTAATATAGCACTTATTTTGAATCACTCATTTATGGAAAGTGTAGCACTTATTTTGAATCGGAGGAAGTATGAGACTCTATAATATCACTTTGGCTATAACCATCAGGGAAACATTTTTTCCTTCCTATATTATACCCAAGTTATAAGCCCAAAATTTGCTATAACATGTCTATAACATGGTTATAACTACCTAGGGGTGTGCTCGGTTTCGGAACCAGATCGGAACCGGTAAACCCGGTTGCCCCAAAAATAAAAATTCTAAGACCGAAATCAGACCGGTTTAACCTGTGTCGGTGCCGGGTCAGGCCGGTCTTCGGGCGGTTTAGAACCGGTAAACCCGGTTTATTCTAAACTCATTACAAAAAACACATTGTGATACAAATAAGTGAATAACTCATTACGGATGGACGGGTCATGATAACAAAGTTATGTTCCATTCGAGATAATTGATATACATATGAATGTTACCTGAGTTTCTTGCGTATTAACCCAGTTATGATCCATTCTTGAGATGATTATGAGGATTTTTTATTGAAAGACGATGAGGAACCGATGTCATATGTCGCACAAACGAAGAGCCGAAGAAGTGAAATCGTCGGGCTCAATTGAAAACGGGATACATTCAATAGAGAATGTCAATTGTCTTTAAAACGGTTAGGATATCATTTAAAAAAGACCCATTAAAATACCGGTTTTAAACCCAGTTAAACCGGAATCAGTTGTTATTTTTTGATCAAATCTAAGAACCGGAAACCGGACCGATTAAGCCGGTAACGGTTTGGTGCCGATTTGGTTCTGATTTTCCGGTTTTTATACACACCCTATAACCACATTTGGTTCTTACAATGAAAACATAGAAAATAACGCTGCTAATTTTGTTTTTTCCATAAGCATGATGCATGAACCGTTGTCGTCTAGCCACAATATGTTTTTGAAGGACATAATAAAAACTTCTTTTTAATGAGGTTAACGTTACATCCGTGTTTGTATAAATTAGTCATAAGAATACAAATAAAGGGTATTGAGCTTAACTTATGTCATGAACAAATTGGCTTACTAGTTTCAAAACAAAATAAAATAAATTAATGACGTTAAAAAAATCTTTATTTTAATAGAAAAATATATAACTTATAAGTTTTCTATCTTGACGTTATACATTCTTATTCAAACTACCACTTTACCATCAGTGATATTTCCTACGACATGTTATTGTGAGTCTGTGAACGCTCTTATAACAAATTACAAATTAATAAATTAGACAGAGCAATATCAGTATAGCCATCAGTGGCGCTAGGAAAGGAGGGTAAGGTGGGCCATTGACCACCCCCAATTTCTAAATTTTTTTTAAGGTATAAATTATAATATTGGTATAATTGACCACCCAAATTTTAAAAGAAAACGGGTTTTATGCGGCAGAATGTGGTGAACGTCGACCTTAGCTCCTCTCAATACTCTCAATCTCAGTTGTTCAGAAATTGAAGCCTTAGGCCCTTAAGCTCTCGCCATCCGCATCTTATAAATAAGTTAATCATGTATCTTCATTTGTTTTTCTATTTTAATTAGCACATCATCCAGGGACAGTTGGACATGGTCTCAATTTCAATTCTAGCCAGCACAATCTGCTCCTCGCCCCCTCTCAATTTCAGTTGCTCAAATCTCAATCTTATTTGTATTTGTTAATTATCATTAGTATATTTTTATATGCTTTTCTAATTTGCTAATTGTTATTAGTATTTGTATTTGTTAAATATTATTCGTATTTGTCAAATATAACACAATCTCCTCGCCATCTCTCAATTTCAATTGTTCAAATATCAATTTACATATATTTGTTAATTGTTATTTGCTTTTCTAATTTGCTATTTTCTATTTCATTGCTAGTTTTTATTTAATTTATTATTTCATTGTTAATTAGTTATCACAATGTTTGTAGAAGGAGATAGATAAATGATTGCTTTGGTTACGTGCATTGATAAAGATTTGTTTGATAGTGTTGCTGATGAATTAATTGTTAAAAAATTTCAGGGTATGAGACCTCGTCGTTGTCAATTGCCGAAACAATGATAGATAATTATTTATGATTTACTTTACTTAATATATGTATTTTTTTTTCACGACTTAATATGTATTTTGCTAGATGTTTATAATTTTTAAGTGTTACTCCCTTTTAATATTTTTTTTGCTACTGACCCTCATAACCATTGTATGCACTTGACAAGTTGGCTTCGGAAAATGGTTTATCAAATATCTATTTTGCTGTATATAATAATGCATGTTGGCCATTTTGCCCATCAAGAATTCTAAAAGTTATCCTCTTTCATTTTATTATTATTTTATTCTAAGATGTCGACCACTGGTTAAATTTACGGTTTGTTCTGTTTCCATTTTTTAATTTTGCATAATCATCGCATAATTAAGAAAAAAAAGTAAAGTAAAACATATAATACGTGCTCTTAAGTTATAAGGTGATTTGTTTTATACCATCAAAACTATTTATACATTACCAATTAATGCTTATTAGCAGAAAACTCGTTCAATGCGGCGACAATATCATGTGGTGACGATCAATTGGTAGATAATGGTGGTGGTTGGTGGTGATTGTGGCAACGGATTATGGGTCGTGGTGCTGGTAATTTCAACTTTTTAAGTTATAAGAGATTAATAAAGATAAATTTGTGTCATATAAGAAATATATAGTCCAGTAGCCCAGTAGTTGGAACATTGTGTTAATAACACAAATGTCGCAATTTCAAGTTATGTATGGTGCATAATTTTGACAAACACAAATTTTTTCATAAAATAGCAGGTGTGTTACCTGAAAATTAAGTCTGCTAATTTGTTGAAATATCGGTGAAACTTATGCATACATTTTATAACTCGAAAACACACTTCTTATAATACATTTGATACTTTTCTAAATAAGCAAATTGAATATTCAACAGACCTATCGAATAAAGGTAAAAGCACTAATTAATTGATTTATTTGGTTAGAAGTCTTTTAACATGTTACTAACTAGTGGTATTCGTATAACCATATGACAAATTGACAACCAAATTAATGTTTACTAGTATTCGTATAATCATAAATTCATATTCTTAATAATTTTTATACTATTAATAATTTGATCTGTAAAATCAAGTTGATAAACGTTATATTACTAATTTGCACATTACATATTTTGGACAAAAATTTAAAAACAAAAGAGGTTAAACATAAGTATTTATAATCTAAATGTCAAAAATGTTAAAAAATTTAAATTTAGAAAAGGAAAAAGAAAGTACGATTAAGAATTAAAAAATAAATAAAATTAAATTAAATTTATGAAAATTAGAAACTTTTTAGAATTCATAAAAATTACTACCTCATTTAATAACAAAAAGGAAGAAACAAATTAAAAGAATAAGCAAGAAGAATTGAAAATGTAGAAAGAACAAAATTAGAAGAAAAAGATGTAACGAATAGAACTTAAAATATAGACTCTTTGATTGTTGTTTAGGGTGTTAACCAACTGTGCAGAAATAAATGTGTCATACATCCGTTCAAATCGTAAATAAATAAAAGCAATTTTGATGTGCTGGACCAATGAAAATAGGTTACTGTTCATGACCTTTGGTAAATGTATTATTATTAATTAATTAATAATTAATTAATAATTAATTACTATATACAACACCCTCATATTAAACCTTCAACCTTATTTAACCACCAACGCCACCATCTGCTACCACGTCTATAGTCGGTATCAGCCACCATCCGCGATTACTCCCACCACCATCCACCAATTGGTCGTTGTAAAGTATTATAACATAATACATGTCGTCGTATTATACGTGCACCCTAATAATATTATAATAACTACCAACCACATTTGTTGCCAAGTGGTTGTAAGTTCTCTTACAATCCAAATACTCACAAGTTCAAGGTTGGTACTCAAAGTTAGTAAAATTTATAATAGGTCTCTGACTTAAAATAAAAATCGGGGTTTAAGTCTCAACTCGTGTTCGCTCACGTTGAAGCTACACTAAGCTACGAGAGTTGGCAAAAATATTATTTTATGGTGTGGTCAACACCTTTTCCTTTGAAAAGAGACGATCTACAACGGCCGTCTAGCCGACCATTGCCCCTTGGGACGCGTCACATGGTTTTTATGTAAGGGGAAGAGGACGCGTCTTGTGCAGCGAATGGTGGCGACCGAAGGAATGCGACACACCCCTTACACATAGTAACTATTCCATCTTGGTTAACAGAGTTTAACAAGCACAAAATATCTGAATATGGAGGGAAAAAAAAGGTAGACAACTTAATAATCGTCGTAATTAAATACTAGAAAAAAGATAAAGAATTAAAATATAAAAATTATTGGAGGGGCCCAATAAAAATAGCACCGTCGGCTTATATATATTCCATTTCTTCTAAACGTAACAACACCCCAAGCGACCACACGCTATCTATCATGTTCTCTCCTGTATCTAGTCCCCATTCCCTCCGCCTCCGACCACCACCGCCACCACCTCTACATTCCTCCCCAAGCGCTCTGTCATCCCCGACGTCTCCTAGCATCCGATCACCTCGTATGCCACCTCTCACCGCTACTGTTTACGCCACCGCCGAAACCACCTGCGTTGCTCCCTCTCTCGCGGCAATCATTTCTCCTCCTTCGCTCTACGAAATTCTCGAAATCTCCACCGGAGCCACTGAAACTGAAATCAAAACTGCGTACCGGCGGCTCGCTAGGTCGTTTCATCCGGATGTGAATAATTGTTCTGGAGAGGAGTTCATGAAGATCCACGCCGCTTACTCCACCTTATCGGATCCTGATAAACGGGCGGATTATGACCGGAGGTTGTTCCGGACGAACAGATCTCGATCATACTCGAGTGTTAGACCCGTGGCTTCGTATAGCGGATTTAGCGGTTATAGTGGCCGGAATTGGGAAACAGATCAGTGCTGGTAATAGTGTTCATCGTCGATTGATCCTTTGAACGGAAGTATATAATATAATAGTTAATTAACGATTAGCGTGTACTAAGTAAGCCAATAATATGTAGGATAAGATAGATTATTATAGTAGATATTGTATGGTGATGCGGCTCAGTGATTAATGTAATTTGATCATTACTTAAATTAAACTCTACTCTTTCTTCTTAAAAGAGAATGGATAACGAACCTTTTTACCAAAACTAATATACTATGTCAAATAAATTATCATTTTCAATGTGGTTTTAATAATATTTTCAAAAGTATCGTATCAGATTTTCTTCGAAAATCTCATATACTTCACACAATGCGCCATTGTGTGGAAGTATTAAATCTTGGATGCCATATTTTTTAAAAGGGTATTTATTGCTTTGTAGCTTAGTAGTATTAGAATTTAACATAAGGTATTAAGTCCTGTGTTGTGAATAAATATGAAATAGTTTATGTGCCTTTCAAAAAAAAATATATACTAGTATTTTTTTTTTAATAAAGCTAATAAAACCACCAATACAATCGAAATTTGTTTTATTTAACTATTATTTTTGGAAAAAGTCATGCATAGCCAAGGTTAAGGAGGAAAATATTTGCTCAACAAAAAAAAACAAGGATGCCAAACATGATCAGTCGTATATTACATTGGATTTTTTGATCGAAAAGAAAGACATCTAGAAAGTGATTCATACACCATGAAGAATCTTCACTTCAAAATTATCATAAGAAAAAAAAGAGGGTATGTTTAAGATGCATATAAATAGAATTGATCTTTTGTTAAATATTTATACTATTTTATATTTCTACTCAGAAAATAATTAAGTTGTTGAATTCATTAACACTCATTTCTAATCAAATGAGTAAAAAAAAACTATAAAAATTTATTAGGAAGCAATATTTTAGTATAACATCTGTTAAAATTTTCTGTAATTATAATACTTGTATTCCTTTGAAATTACACTGATAGTTTTTTCTTTGTTAAAGTATTTAACGAAAGTCAAACTAAAGAATTATATGTGCAAAGTATTTCCAAAATAAACTACCCTTAAAAAATGTTAAAAATAAGAATCATAAATAAATTTGAGATAAAACTCAGGAGACATCCTTGTAATTTACTCCATTTTATATAATCATGTTTTGTATAATTAATATATTTGATACAGTGACTATTAAAAAGTGAACAGAAGATGGTGGATGATCGTTTTGACACTATCATCTTTACCACTTCTAAAAATTAACTATCATGGAATATTAATTATCATGGACACAAATAAGTTAATGTTATAGATATATGGCTAAGAATTTCTTACATCTGTGTTTTCGGGATTTAATTTAAATACTGGAGAAAAAATAAATCTATTGAATAGTCAAGGAAAGTCGAATAATTAATCAAAAAAAGACGAACGAGTTATATTTGGAAAAGTTCTACTACTCTATGTCGAGGGGCAAATAAACAAGAAAATATTGTTGCAATCAGTTTCATCATACAATAATGGAACAATTTGATTTCGATACTCTCGATGTGACTTGCGGTGAAACTTTAGGCTTTTAGTGTTTGTATGTATGAGAGAGAGAAAAAAAGTTTTTATCATTTTGAGAATTCAACGAAAAGTTTGTTACTCTAAAATGTGGGACACTATACAATTTTATCTTACTCATTGCTTCTAGAAGACATTGGTTTTTTTTTTAAAGACACTTATGTAGTGTTTAATTTAAACTTAATTAGCTTAATATAAACATGACTTAACTAATTAAGTCATTTAAAAGTTGTTTGTTTATTACTTGACTTATAAAGATGAGCTTAATACAAAAGGTGATGGGATTAAGGGTGTCCCCATTAAGTCATCAGTTTTTTACCTTTTTCCCATTATTGGCTTTAGTGAAATGTTTAAGGTAGTTTAAGGATTTAATCTAGTTACAAGGGATAATTAATAGCAACTGGATCAATAAAAAGTCAAAGGTCAAGATGTGCTTCAATACATCAATACTCCACCCACCTCCAGCGGTCGAAGACGGCGGCGGCGGACGGCGTTGGACGGCGGCCGGAGGTGGCCGCCGGCGGTGGTGATCGTGACTTGAAACACATGTGTTTCATCTTTTGAAACACATGTGTTTGAAACACATGTGTTTCATCTTTTGAAACACATGTGCTTCGTAGTTCGTATGCTCTCATGTCTTTAGAAACTCATGTTTTTAGTGAAACACATGTGTTTCAAACACATGTGTGTTCACCTTTTGAAACATATGTGTATCGTAGTTCGTATACTCCCATGTGTTTTAGAAATTTGTGTTTTTAGTGAGAAACATGTGTTTCATGATTTGAAACCCATGTGCTTCGAAGTAATATGCTCGTTTGTATTTTGGAACACCTGTGTTTTAGTGAATCACATGTGTTTCAATACATCAATACCACCACCACCCCCATTACCACCAGCAATGTCTCGATCCGGCCAAAAACGAAATTTCAACTCATCAAGATTCAATCTATTCACTGTCAGCCACCGCCACCGGCCACCGGCCACCATCGATTGGCGGCTACGGCGGCGGACGGCGGTCGGAAGTGGTGGTCGGCGGTGGTTGGTGGCGGTGACCGGTGGTGTTGGTCGTAACTTGAAACACATATGTTTGAAACACTGTGATTTGATTTTGACCATTTTGATCCAATGACTAGGATTTATCCCTTAAAATATACAAAACCATTGGACTACCTAGACCACAACTCTATTGACTTTATTAATTTTTTTTTTAAACTGAATACCCATAACCCATGATTGACTATACACGAACATATCTTTTTATTTGGCTTTTCCCTTTTAATATTTTTTTTACCCAATTATCACCCTATCGATTTCTTTGTCTTTCATAATCTATATTCGTCATCTACATTCCTGAAATCACATAACGGATTATCACCCAAAATTACAAATCATCTCCCAACCGCACATTTGCTTAAATATTTCTTCCGCCTACATTGATTGAAATTTTAAATAATCATTTCATTTGTTTAAATAAGTTATTTGCTTGTTGTTAGTGTTCCTTCATTCCTTATTAAATTGAATTAACGTCTCTGGTTTATATGATATTTCGTATTATAATAGTTTTCTAAGCTTTGTGCATTAATATAATTAAATAAATAAATTTATTATTTTTTATAAATAATTTTTAGTCTATAATTAGAAATTCTATTTAGTTCTTTTATTTTGAGTTTATCAAAGAATTAATTTTTATTAAGTATTTAGTTTTTGTGTAAAGGTTAAAAAAATAATTTATTCTTATTCAATTTGATGATTCAGCATAAAAATCAAACATCAAAATGTTATTTCCAGACAGAGTTCATACATCGAAACAGACACTTTATCTAGACAACACTTAATTGGACAAAATAACAAACATGCTCTTACTCTATTCATAAACTTATCTTTCGGAGGTAGGGTAACATTATGTAAATCCGTCCTTGGTAGCATACTAGTATACTATGTGTCCATTTTTAAAGCCCCAAAAAAATAATAGACGAAATTGATAAGTCAAGGAGAAGGTTTATTTTGGGTACTTCCAATAATGGTAATTTTAAAATATGTTGGGTCGATTGGCAAAAGTTAACCGCCCCTAAGCATCTAGGGGGTCTGGGTATTGAATCTATCAAAACGGAATATTCTTCTTTATTAGTCAAATGGTGGTGGAGATTAAAAACGAAGGACAACGCTCTATGGTCAATGGTTATTAAAGTCATACATGGAGTTTCTGGTCGTGTTGCAATTTACATAGCAACATCAAAATTTTCATGCACTTGGTTCAACATTGTAAAAGCGGGAATAAAACTCAATTCTTTAAATTTAAATTTTGATGACCTTTTTACAAAAATAGTCGGAAACGGAGAAAATAGAAAAATACAATGTTTTCGCAGGGTAGACGGTTAGGAAATATTCAACTTTGCAATATCTTTCTGGATTTGTACGAGATTGACGAAAACAAAAATTGTCTCATTAGCTCTAAATACATGGGAACGATAAATGGTAATTCAAAGTCGATTTGTGTAACGACCCGAATTTGTAAATAAATAAATTGTACAAAAATATGATAAATAAGAATAAATCGTTTAAGGAACGTAGGAATTGGTTTCGTGTCGTTTGGACACCGTATGAGAAAGTTATGGGCGAAACTGGGTCGAGACAAAGTTGAAAAAGTGCAGCCCTGCACACATCAGGAGTTCGCGACGCGAACTATTGTTCGCGATCGGGAACTAGCTCCAGGGAGTTTGGTCAACGAGCGCGAAGTAGTTAGCGATGAGTTAGCGATCGTGAACTCTGGGGGTTCGCAGAGTTAGCGACGCGAACTATGGTCGCGTCGTGAACTTGTGTCTGGCAGCATTAAAGTCGGGATTTGGCTCATTTATGGCATTTATGAACCCTAGTTTCTCCCTCTCGAGTTTGTGAGCGATTTTGAGTGTAGAGCATCATTTGGAGCTGATTTCTTCATCAAATCTTGTGATTCTTCACTCCTAGTTGAAGATTAAAGGTATATCTTCAATCCTTTGTAGTTGTAGCTTTAGATCTATGGGTTTAGAAGCTTGGGTTTGAAACCCTAGTTCATGGGGTTAGGGTTTATGGTGATGTAAATGGTGTGTACACTTAATAAATGGTATGTTGGTAAAGGAAACAAGTGTATGACTTCGATTGGTAAGAATCTTAAGGGTTGGTTAAACCTAGGGTTTGGTAAATCACCATATTTGGGGGTAATGGATTGACGGGTGTTATCTAGAGGTAGATGAACACATTATTAGTAGATTGTGATGTTGAACATTGTATGATTATTTTATTAGGCTTTCGGTGACATCTTGGAAAGTCGGTGAAATCGTGAAGCAAGAGTTTTGGTGTCAAGAACACGGTTGGAGCATTTATTGCTAAGGTGAGTACGTGTGGACTTTATTGAGTACATAGCCTTTGAAATACATTTTTATACTTGTGTTACGGTCTAATTGCTTAATTGAATAGACTTATAGTTGTTTAGTTAGTTATGGATTATAGTTAATATATAACTAACTGTTTTGATGATGAATGTGATAGCCGAGAGCTAGATTGACATAACCTTTGAGTTATGGTGAGAACGAGATGACGTGATGCTAGTTAGTTCGGGGGCAACCCGATAACTAGACATGGTGATGTTTCTAACTAGTTCGGGGGCAACCCGATAGTTAGATAGGATAGTGTTTCTAGCTAGTTCGGGGGCAACCCGGTAGTTGGATTTATGGGTGCTTTTAGCTAGTTCGGGGGCAACCCGGTAGTTAGGCACGTTAGTGTTGCTAGTTAGCTCGGGGGCAACCCGATAACTAGATTTGTGGTGCTAGGAAGGCAAAGTTTGGAGTCACCATGGGGTGACTATATATAGATGGACGAAATTACTTGTTTGTTGATTACTTGGATGACGATTATTATTATCAATGGGTCTAAACCCATGTAACTCACGAGACGCTTTTGTCTCACGTACTCCTTGTTTTGTTTTGCTATGTACTCAGGTTCGGGATCGAAGGCTTAGGTTCGCATGGATAGAGATGCGGGGCCTAGATTAGAAGAACACTAGATTGGATTTAGTCTTAGCTTGGTTATGATATATTTTGTAACACCTACTTTTATACTCTGATTTCATACCAAGGTTTTTGTAAATCCGAATTGAGAATGTTCTTCTATTTATAAAATGTTTTATTTTGGCCAATATTTTGTATTAAAAATATGAGGTGTTACAACTTGGCATCAGAGCTATAGTTTAAGTGAATTAGGTTGGATGACCATCCTAGTCTTAGACTGTAGCATTAGGAATATAAGATTCCTTAAGATCATAGGTTGACCTTGAGACTTTATATTAAGTTTAGGGTTGAACCTAGGGGACCGATGAAATTTGATATGATTATGGATATTGAGTCTTATTCGACTAATGGGTTGTACACAAGGTACTAAATGTTTAATGTCTTTCGTATAGTCTTGATCGAAAGAAATGGTGAACACTCGTAGAAGTGGGAGAGCCCCGGAAAACCGGGAGGAAGAGATACCTCATGTAGAGGTTGTGGTTGAACAGGAAAGTCAACCGTCGATGCACCGGGTGGGTGAGTCGGAGGTCGGAGCTAATAGAACTCCGGTAACCATGGCGGATCTCCAAACTATTATCGATCAAATCAAGGGAACGGTGGCCGAAGAAGTGCACCGTATCATTGGAGACCGTGAAAGGTCGGGTGGGGACCGTGAATCCGAGGCTAGATCGGAGGAGAGAACCGGGGGTAGTGGCACCGGGGAGGGGAAATCCTCCACGGGTGGCCAAAGTGAGGCTAGGGCAAAGCCCGAGGTGAAAGAAGGTTGTTCGTTTAAATCCTTCATGGCTTGTAAGCCAAATGTGTATACGGGTAGTTCGGACCCGAAGGTAACGATGAGGTGGATCCGGGAAACCGAGAGGGTGATCGGTAGTAGTAAGTGTAAGGATGCCGATATGGTGACGTATGCGTCACAATTGTTAAAAGAAGATGCGATGGTTTGGTGGGATATTGTGTATGAGACCCTCGGGAGGGAGGTGATCGAGAAGATGTCGTGGGATGAGTTTACCGCGAGGTTGAGGAAGAAGTTTTGTCCCGAGAGGGATTTAGAAAAGATGCATGAGAAATTTGTGACCCTTAAAAAGGGTGATATGTCGGTTGAAGAATACTCGAGAGAGTTCACGGGATTGCTCCCGTTTGTTGCGAAAACTTATTCGGAGGAGAGAATGAGGGTAGTCCGGTACGCTTGTGGGTTACCGTGGGACTACCAATTGGAAGTCAAGAGGGCGGTCACACTTGATGAGGCCATTAGTGCCGCCCGGGGTGTGGAAGAAGTGAATGAGGCACGGGTTGCCGAGAGGGCCCATGTGGGCGAGAAGAGGAAGGCCGAGAGCGGCTCTAGTTCGTTCAAAAAGGGGAAGTTCACTTCGAGCTTCTCTAAACAAGGGAGTGTTGCCTCGTGCAAGAAGTGCGGGAAGAATCATATCGGCGAGTGCCGAAGTGGGTCGAGGTCTTGTTTTAGTTGTGGTAGACCGGGGCATGTAGCCCGAGATTGTAAGGTCAAGTCGTTGGCCGATGTGGAGTGTTTCTCGTGCCACGAGAAGGGGCACTATAGCAATGTGTGCCCAAAGAAGGGAATCGAGTCGATGGTGTCCACGGCTCAAAAGAAAGTGGAACCGGCGAAGGTGAAGGGGCGGTCCTTCCAACTCACTCGGGAGGAGGCGAAGGAGGCACACGATGTGGTGTCAGGTACTTTATTCATTAACTCCTTGCCAACTCATATTTTGTTTGATTCGGGTTCCAATTATTCGTTTGTGTCTTATGAGTTCGGTTGTAAATTGAATGTGCCGTCCGAGATGTTAGATGAGGTTTATGAGATAGAAGTAGCCGACGGGAAAACGTCTATGGTTGAATGTGTTTATAGAAATTGTGAAATAGAAATAGACGGTAGAAAGTTTAAGGTAGATTTATTGCCAATGGGAATTAGGGCGTTTGATGTGGTTATCAGTATGGATTGGTTGGGTATGCACCAAGCCAAGATTTTGTGTGGAAAGAAAATAGTGTCGATTAGGACGCCCGATAATGAGAAAGTGTATGTGTACGGGGAGAAACGACATCACATGCCTAATGTGATTACCGCCATTAAGGCGAGGAAAAGTATATCGAAAGGTTGTGCATCGTTTATTGCATATGTATTAGATGGCCGAAAGGAAAAGAAGTCAATGGATAACGTCAAAATTATTCGGGATTTTCCCGAGGTATTTCCCGATGACTTGCCCGGTTTGCCACCGGAGAGGCAAGTCGAATTTAAAATTGATTTAGTCCCGGGGGCGACGCCAATTGCTCGTGCTCCCTATCGTTTAGCTCCCACCGAAATGCGGGAATTGATGACCCAATTGCAAGATTTGTTAGATAAAGGTTTTATTCGTCCGAGTTCGTCACCGTGGGGTGCACCGGTGTTATTTGTGAAAAAGAAAGATGGGTCGATGAGAATGTGTATCGACTACCGAGAATTGAACAAGGTAACTATTAAGAATCGTTACCCGTTGCCGAGAATTGACGACTTATTCGACCAATTGCAAGGTGCTAGTTATTTCTCGAAGATCGATTTGAGGTCGGGTTATCACCAAGTTCGGGTGAAAGAAGGCGACACCGAGAAGACGGCTTTTCGTACACGTTATGGTCATTATGAATTTCTAGTAATGCCGTTTGGTCTTACAAACGCGCCGGCTATTTTTATGGATTTGATGAATCGGGTTTATAAACCGTTTCTTGATAAGTTTTTGATCGTGTTTATTGACGACATTTTGATTTATTCGAAAACCGAGGAAGAACACGAAGGTCATTTGAGACTTGTGTTAGATGTGTTGAAACGGGAGAAGTTGTATGCTAAATTTTCAAAGTGTGAATTTTGGTTGCGGGGAGTGCAATTCTTAGGTCACGTGGTGACGTGTGATGGTATTAAGGTTGACCCGTCCAAGATTGAAGCGGTGTCAAATTGGGAGCCTCCGAGAACTCCTACCGAGGTTAGAAGTTTTCTTGGATTGGCCGGTTATTACCGAAGGTTTATACAAGACTTCTCGAGAATCGCGATTCCACTCACGAAGTTAACGAGAAAAAGTGAGAAGTTTGTGTGGGAGAAGAAGCAAGAAGAGCCGTTTAAATTGTTGAAAGAAAAATTATGTAATGCGCCGATTCTTACGTTACCGGATGGTATGGAAGATTTTGTGGTTTATAGTGATGCGTCGAATCAAGGGCTCGGTTGTGTGTTGATGCAAAGAGGTAAGGTGATCGCGTATGCCTCGCGACAATTGAAGAATGCGGAATTAAGGTATACGACACACGACTTGGAATTGGCGGCGATTATATTTGCCTTAAAGTTGTGGAGGCATTATTTGTATGGTACTAGGTGTACGTTGTACACGGATCATAAAAGTCTACAATGCGTGTTTACTCAAAAAGACCTAAATATGCGACAAAGAAGGTGGATCGAGTTGATTGCCGACTATGATTGTGAGATTGTGTATCACGCGGGAAAGGCTAATGTAGTGGCCGACGCCTTGAGCCGAAAGGTCTATGAAAAACCGAACCGAGGAATTTTATCGCGTATAGAAGTCGTCTCGAGCATCATCGAAAGAATCAAGAATGCCCAACGAGAAGTTATGGAAAAAGACGAGTTAAGACAAGAACGGTTAGGTAAGAACCAACATTTTCTCGAAAATGCACAAGGGTTGAAGACCGTAGGCGGTCGTATTTGGGTTCCTAAGTTCGGGGGTATCCGAAAAGAGTTGTTGTATGATGTGCACAAGTAGAAGTATTCGATTCACCCGGGAAGTACAAAGACGTACCAAGATATGAAACGGGTTTATTGGTGGCCCGGAATGAAGGCGAGAGTGGCCAAGTACATCTCTAAGTGTGCCACGTGTGCACAAGTGAAAGCCGAGCATCAAGTACCGTATGGGGTAGCTCAATCATTAGTTGTACCGGCCGGGAAGTGGGAAGATATAACTATGGATTTCATAGTAGGTTTACCGAAGACGAGTAGAGGTCACGATGCCATTTGGGTCATAGTTGACCGGTTGACCAAGAGTGCGTTATTTTTAGCCATTCGGGAAACGTTGCCACTTGAGAAGTTGGCTAAGTTGTATGTTGATGAGGTAGTTCGACTCCACGGGGTTCCGTTATCCATTGTATCCGATAGACACGCGAGGTTCACCTCGAGATTTTGGCGGTCATTACAAGAAGAGTTGGGTACAAAGTTGCGGTTGAGCACGGCTTATCACCCGCAAACCGACGGTCAAAGTGAAAGAACGATTCAAACGGTTGAAGACATGTTGAGATCGTGTGTGTTAGATTTCGGTGGTAAATGGGATGAACATTTACCGTTAGTCGAGTTCTCGTATAATAATAGTTATCACTCGACTATTAAGATGCCGCCTTATGAGGCGTTGTATGGAAGAAAATGTAGAACCCCATCTTGTTGGTTGGAAGCGGGAGAGACGAAACTCACGGGTCCCGAGATCGTGAGAGTGACGAATGAGAAGATCGGTATTATTCAAACTAACATGAAAGTCGCCCAAGATAGACAACGAAGTTATTCGGGTTTGAAGAAAAGGCCATACGACTTGGATGTCGGTGATATGGTCATGTTGAAAGTGTCACCTTGGAAAGGTGTGATGCGGTTTGGTAAGAAAGGAAAGTTAAGTCCAAGGTATGTTGGACCGTTTAAAATATTGAAACGGATCGGGCTTCAAGCTTTTAAGTTGGAACTTCCACCCGAGCTTCAAGGTGTGCATGACACCTTTCACGTAAGTTATTTGAAAAAGTTTATCGGGGAAGTTGAAAATATTATTCCGTTGCAAGAGTTGCGGGTTGACGGCCCGAACCGGTTAATCGAGGAGCCCGAAGCTATATTAGAAACGAAAACGAAGAAGCTTCGGAATAAGGAGATTGATTTGGTGTTGGTCAAGTGGAAGCATTCACTTGGGTCGAATTTGACTTGGGAAGTCAAAGACGAGATTCAGAAGAGGTACCCGGATTTCGTGAACTATGATGAGATTCCGAGGACGGAATCTTCTTAAGGGGTAGATAGTTGTAACGACCCGAATTTGTAAATAAATAAATTGTACAAAAATATGATAAATAAGGATAAATCGTTTAAGGAACGTAGGAATTAGTTTCGTGTCGTTTGGACACCGTATGAGAAAGTTATGGGCGAAACCGGGTCGAGACAAAGTTGAAAAAGTGCAGCCCTGCACACATAAGGAGTTCGCGACGCGAACTATTGTTCGCGATCGGGAACTAGCTCCAGGGAGTTTGGCCAACGAGCTTGAAGTAGTTAGCGATGAGTTAGCGATCGTGAACTTTGGGGGTTCGCAGAGTTAGCGACGCGAACTATGGTCGCGTCGTGAACTTGTGTCTGGCAGCATTAAAGTCGGGATTTGGCTCATTTATGGCATTTATGAACCCTAGTTTCTCCCTCTCGAGTTTGTGAGCGATTTTGAGTGTAGAGCATCATTTGGAGCTGATTTCTTCATCAAATCTTGTGATTCTTCACTCCTAGTTGAAGGTTAAAAAAATAATTTATTCTTATTCAATTTGATGATTCAGCATAAAAATCAAACATCAAAATGTTATTTCCAGACAGACTTCATACATCGAAACAGACACTTTATCTAGACAACACTTAATTGGACAAAATAACAAACATGCTCTTACTCTATTCATAAACTTATCTTTCGGAGGTAGGGTAACATTATGTAAATCCGTCCTTGGTAGCATACTAGTATACTATGTGTCCATTTTTAAAGCCCCAAAAAAATAATAGACGAAATTGATAAGTCAAGGAGAAGGTTTATTTTGGGTACTTCCAATAATGGTAATTTTAAAATATGTTGGGTCGATTGGCAAAAGTTAACCGCCCCTAAGCATCTAGGGGGTCTGGGTATTGAATCTATCAAAACGGAATATTCTTCTTTATTAGTCAAATGGTGGTGGAGATTAAAAACGAAGGACAACGCTCTATGGTCAATGGTTATTAAAGTCATACATGGAGTTTCTGGTCGTGTTGCAATTGACATAGCAACATCAAAATTTTCATGCACTTGGTTCAACATTGTAAAAGCGGGAATAAAACTCAATTCTTTAAATTTAAATTTTGATGACCTTTTTACAAAAATAGTCGGAAACGGAGAAAATAGAAAAATACAATGTTTTCGCAGGGTAGACGGTTAGGAAATATTCAACTTTGCAATATCTTTCTGGATTTGTACGAGATTGACGAAAACAAAAATTGTCTCATTAGCTCTAAATACATGGGAACGATAAATGGTAATTCAAAGTCGATTTGTGTAACGACCCGAATTTGTAAATAAATAAATTGTACAAAAATATGATAAATAAGAATAAATCGTTTAAGGAACGTAGGAATTGGTTTCGTGTCGTTTGGACACCGTATGAGAAAGTTATGGGCGAAACCGGGTCGAGACAAAGTTGAAAAAGTGCAACCCTGCACACATCAGGAGTTCGCGACGCGAACTATTGTTCGCGATCGGGAACTAGCTCCAGGGAGTTTGGTCAACGAGCGCGAAGTAGTTAGCGATGAGTTAGCGATCGTGAACTCTGGGGGTTCGCAGAGTTAGCGACGCGAACTATGGTCGCGTCGTGAACTTGTGTCTGGCAGCATTAAAGTCGGGATTTGGCTCATTTATGGCATTTATGAACCCTAGTTTCTCCCTCTCGAGTTTGTGAGCGATTTTGAGTGTAGAGCATCATTTGGAGCTGATTTCTTCATCAAATCTTGTGATTCTTCACTCCTAGTTGAAGATTAAAGGTATATCTTCAATCCTTTGTAGTTGTAGCTTTAGATCTATGGGTTTAGAAGCTTGGGTTTGAAACCCTAGTTCATGGGGTTAGGGTTTATGGTGATGTAAATGGTGTGTACACTTAATAAATGGTATGTTGGTAAAGGAAACAAGTGTATGACTTCGATTGGTAAGAATCTTAAGGGTTGGTTAAACCTAGGGTTTGGTAAATCACCATATTTGGGGGTAATGGATTGATGGGTGTTATCTAGAGGTAGATGAACACATTATTAGTAGATTGTGATGTTGAACATTGTATGATTATTTTATTAGGCTTTCGGTGACATCTTGGAAAGTCGGTGAAATCGTGAAGCAAGAGTTTTGGTGTCAAGAACACGGTTGGAGCATTTATTGCTAAGGTGAGTACGTGTGGACTTTATTGAGTACATAGCCTTTGAAATACATTTTTATACTTGTGTTACGGTCTAATTGCTTAATTGAATAGACTTATAGTTGTTTAGTTAGTTATGGATTATAGTTAATATATAACTAACTGTTTTGATGATGAATGTGATAGCCGAGAGCTAGATTGACATAACCTTTGAGTTATGGTGAGAACGAGATGACGTGATGCTAGTTAGTTCGGGGGCAACCCGATAACTAGACATGGTGATGTTTCTAACTAGTTCGGGGGCAACCCGATAGTTAGATAGGATAGTGTTTCTAGCTAGTTCGGGGGCAACCCGGTAGTTGGATTTATGGGTGCTTTTAGCTAGTTCGGGGGCAACCCGGTAGTTAGGCACGTTAGTGTTGCTAGTTAGCTCGGGGGCAACCCGATAACTAGATTTGTGGTGCTAGGAAGGCAAAGTTTGGAGTCACCATGGGGTGACTATATATAGATGGACGAAATTACTTGTTTGTTGATTACTTGGATGACGATTATTATTATCAATGGGTCTAAACCCATGTAACTCACGAGACGCTTTTGTCTCACGTACTCCTTGTTTTGTTTTGCTATGTACTCAGGTTCGGGATCGAAGGCTTAGGTTCGCATGGATAGAGATGCGGGGCCTAGATTAGAAGAACACTAGATTGGATTTAGTCTTAGCTTGGTTATGATATATTTTGTAACACCTACTTTTATACTCTGATTTCATACCAAGGTTTTTGTAAATCCGAATTGAGAATGTTCTTCTATTTATAAAATGTTTTATTTTGGCCAATATTTTGTATTAAAAATATGAGGTGTTACAATTTGGCATTGGAATAATTAGGGGTGAGCTCGGTTCAAAAACCGTACCGAACCAAACCGAAACCGATAGAACCGAAGCCGATAACAATGAATTTTTAAAACCGAACCGATAACATGTTATCGGTTTCGGTCCGGTTCGATTTCGGTTCCTTCTTTTTAGGCCAAATGTTTATCCTTTTACGAAAACCGAACCGAACCGAAACCGATAAAACCAAAACCGAAAATGCTCACCCCTAGGAATAATGCCGCTGCTGCTATTATACTTCATAATAGGATTCAAGAACTAGACAATTTACTAAAGCAAATCTTTTTATCGTACTCGTCTGATATATGGCAATGGGAAGGTGATTCAAGTAATAAATTCACGGCTATGTCAATAAAAGATATAACTGAAAATTTATCCAAACAACTTTGAAAGTAATAACTGTTTTTGGAAAAACTGGATCCCACCAAGGGTAAATTTTTTTATGTGGAGAACGTTACTCGATCGTATTCCGACTAGATCTAATTTATGTAAAAGGGGAATTATTCACACTTCGCCAGTTTGTCCGATTTGCAACTCTGTTAATGAAGACTCGAACCACCTGTTTTACGGCTGCTAGGTCAGTTCGCAACTATGGCCGTGGTTGTTTAAATGGTGCTAGATTACTGTTAGTCAACATAATTTCTTATCGCAACCAGTTTTCCAGCTTATTGGGGCTGCAAACTCAGAAACTCAGAGAAATTTTTTGGAGGTTGTTGTAAGTTGCATGATTTAGAGCATTTGGAAGGATAGAAACAATCTAATTTTCAAAAACGTAAACATTTCTGTCTCGAATATTCAAGAAGAGGTGCAAGTTTAAAATTGTTATTATTGAATTTGTCGTTGCTTCAAGAAGAGGTGCAATCTCATTTACCGTTGAATGAATTTGCTTACAATAATTCTTATCACTCGAGTATCAAGATGCCACCATATGAGATGTTATATGGCAGGCGATGTCGAACTCCCACGTGTTGGTTAGAAGCGGCGAGAAACAATTTGCGGGTCCCGAGATCGTCCAAATGACCGCAGATAAAGTGGTGATTGCTTTGGAAAAGTTAAAAGCCGCACGTGAAAGGAAAAAGATGTACGTAGATCCGAAAAGAAGACCGGTGACTTTTGAGATTAACGAGATGGTATACTTAAAAGTTTCACCTTAGAAGGGGGTAATTAGATTCGGGAAACGAGGGAAACTAGCACCGAGGTATATTGGGCCATTCCGTATTAGTCGGGTTGTTAATGATCAGTCGGTTACTTTAGATTTACCACCGGAATTATCGGGAATCCATGATACTTTCAATGTATGTTATTTGAGGAAATGTAATCCTGAGAATATAGATCAAGTGTTACCGGTTCAGGAATTAAAGGTTGATTCGAAGAAACGTTTAGTGGAAGAACCGGTAGAATTATTAGATCGAAAGGTAACTAAATTGCGAATGAAACAAATTCTAATGGTACTGGTTAAGTGGAAACATAGTCTTGGTGCGGATATGACGTGGGAAACTGAGGCGGAGACGACTTTATTTGACCGAGTAGAGATTCCGGGGGTGGAGTCTTCCTAAGGGGGGAGATTTGTAACACCCCGAGACCCGGTCTGATATTTTAATAATATATGTAAGTATTATTTATTATTTTCTAATTTTTAGGATTTTATTAGAATTATTTAAATTATTTGTATTTTTAACCACGGGGTTAAAAATTAGCAAATACTGAGATAGATATATATTAAAATGATTTTTATATATCTAGGTTCTCTTTTGAACGAGGGTTCCAACGGTACTTTCAGAATTAAAAAGAGAGTTCGTTTAGGGTTCCGAATTAAACATCGAAATTTCAATTTATACTGATAATAAAAAGAGAATTTTGGTCAGCTCAAGCTTTTCCGTCAAGCTGACCACGTGATTGGTATTGGATTAAATCAGAAAATACAATCTTATTTCTCAATCTCGATCTTTCTCTTCTCTCGTTCGTACGACACACGCACTTCACACACACAACTTTTGATTCTTGATCTTTCTTACAAATTGGAGCTTAAATACTTGAAGATTCATAACTCTCATCTTGTTTATATGAGTTGTAAGGTAAGAAATTACCATTAGTACCTAGGGTTCTTGACTTCTTGATTAATTAGGGTTTAGTGTTCTTGAGGATTCTTGACCTAAAACTGAAATTAATTGATTATCTAGGGTTTATGGTGTTAGAGAAGTTGTATATATGTGTAATTTCTAATATAAACTCTAATTTGGTGTATTGTTCATAAATCACCATTAGGGATGATTTATGAAGAAGGTGAAGGAGCATAATTACATGGAATTGAGTTTTATGTTTGAATTGTTATCTTAGACTAATTTGGTTAAGTATTAGTTAGTAAATTGAGATTGAAATCTGAGTTTTAACAATAATTTGGGTATTTTGTAAATTAAAGTGGGCCTATTTGACCCGTTTGGGTATTCTTTTAATTAAAGTGTGCCTATTTGACCCGTTTGGGTATTCTTTTAATTAAAGTGGGCCTATTTGACCCGTTTGGGCATTTTGTTAATTACAGTGGGCCTATTTGACCCGTTTGAGTATTCTTTTAATTAAAGTGGGCTTATTTGACCCGTTTGGGTATTTTTAATTAATTAGAGTGGACTTTTTGACCCATTTGGGTAAAACTGAATAATTTTACAAGAATGAATCGGGTTTGACTTTTGTAAGTCAAAATGTCAAATTGGGGGTTATATAAGTGTAGGTTTTGGAGTAAGTACATGTTTTTATGATCTTATAGTATATTGTATAGTTTTGCACATTTCAGGTCAAAACGGTTATTAATTCAGGTGTTTATTTGTGTTGCAGGAAAGGGTAAAGGAACTCTGTAACATAAGACCACTGAGTATCAAGGAGCTTTTGCTAAGGTGAGTGGATTTATAACCATTAGATAGTATAACTTGCAATGGTTTCGGGTACCACTTGGGTTAGTGCAGTATATGCAAGATGTTTTATCTGCAGAATTGTTTTCGATACGGTTCATGTTTGGGTGTTAGTTAATTAGCTGTTATGTGTAATTAACTGGAATATGCGCATGATACACGGAAAGAGGTCAGCCCGTGCAGTTAGTGGCTGAGCATCGTTAGCTATTGGAGACAATACCAGGACCCCTTGGACACGGGTAGGTCGAGGAGCACTGGTATTGTACCAAGTAGCTTAGGGCTATCGGTAAACCGTTGTTGGGCAGACAACAGTTGTGAGTTGGGCCGAACCGCCGTTCCTCTGGTTATTTGCTATTTAAAGGGTGTTATTTGTAGAGGGTGTTATCTTAAATTGTTGTGGTTGTGCAATTTAATGTTTATAATTTCATTCACTTTGCGTTATGCTAATCCCTCTCTTGTTGACTCTTTACAGGTTTGACTGGGTGAATCTTAGAGTCGGGTTTTGAAGGAAAGTTTTGTCACTTACTCTGATATTTTGGTAAAATGGTCAAGCCTTAGATTTAGTAACACGAGTGTAGCATTCCTAAATCTTGGCTTGAGTTTTGACAACCATTCTTTCTTGGGTGAGGGTTAGTTGATAATTGAATTAGTTAGTAGAGGTTAGTATATAATTTACTAACAGATAATCAAAATTAAATGTTTGTGAGATGTTGTGTATGATACAGATATGGCTGACCGTGGTGATATTCCAGTGACCCAACCGACCAAAGAGAGAAGTAATGTGGGTACTTCTGGGGATAGTAATACCGAAAAAGAAGAATATATTGCAAGAATGGAAAGCCGTATGGAAGGGATGCAAAGAACGATTGATGAATTACAAAATCGACCAAATCCACCACCCCAATACTATTATCCTTATCCACCACAAGGTACTGTACAACAACCTTTTCAATCTTTTCAAAAACCACCGTGTACCTATAAACAATTTCTTGATTGTAAACCATCTGAATACCCGGGTGGTACAAACCCGACAGTTACATTAAATTGGTTAAGGGATATGGAAATAGCCCTTGATGCCTATAGTTGTGCGGATCATTTAAAAGTGAAGTATGCTTCAAGAATGATGAAGGAAGATGCAAGGGTTTGGTGGGATACTTGGACTAAACATTATTCACCGGAGGTGTTAAACGGGATAGGGTGGGGAGAATTTCGTCAAAGAGTTTGTGATCATTACCGCGGTACGTTTGAAATGAATAAGATTAGAAAGGAATTTATGAGTTTGCAAATGGATGAACGTATGTCAGTTGAAGATTTAATCAAACAATTCAATGATAAGTTAAGATTTGTAAATGACTGGGTACCTGATGAACGAGCAAAAGTACAACATTTTGTTGAAGCTTTATTTTCGGTATATAGGGGAACGCTTAGAACTGCAAGTACATTAACTCATGCGTTTACTATAGCCAAATCAGCTAAAGCCGATAACAAAGCTCAAGAAAGAATGATCAGGGATAAAGTAGCTACTCAGAGATCTAGATTTGATCAATCCAGTTCCCAACAAAATAGAAGACGGCAAGGGAATCAGAAACAAAGTTCTCAAAGTTCTAACGTTCGAAGCCAAACTAGTACCGGTTCGAGTCAGAAGTCTCAATGGTGTAATAAGTGCAAGTCTTCTCATTATGGGGCTTGTACTATTCATACAATGAGGTGTTTGAGGTGCGGTCAACACGGGCATGAAACGAAAGATTGTAGGCTCCCGAGAAATGTTTGTTGGAACTGTCAGAAAGAAGGTCATAGGGCGGGAGATTGTCCATCTGGTAGAAGAACGGGTTCGGGGTCGGTATCGGGGTCGGTAGGTGGGTTTATGTCATCCACGGGTTAGAAAAGGAAGAAGCCCCCTCCACCTGAAGGACGTGCATTTCAGATGACGGTGGAAGATGCAACTACCATCGATGACGTTATTGTTGGAATATGCTTCACGCGTATAACATATAGTTATATGGCTAGTTGTTTGTGTGCCTAAAGGGTCACACACTTAAACACTAAACACCATTATATAATTAGTGTAATTAGTGTAATTACATTAATTATTAATATATAAAAGCTTCATGCTTGTATATAATAAGTTTAATATTAATTGTTAATATTGAAACTTTATTATGAGCAAACTAGAAGAAACAAATAATAAGGGACTAGAGTGAAAATAGAAGTATGGTTTATGGAAATCTTTAATGGGTCTTTATGGCACAATTATGTGTGATGAATGAGTCCATAAACACTCCCTTGACCCCTCTCTTGGACGTGCACCATAACACACACAAGAAGGTGTTTTTGTTTTCTTTCTTTTGCTCTCAAAACTCTAGGACTAGCATCCATTACATTGGTGTTCTTGCAAGTGTTGTGTGGACTTGCTTTAGAGGTATTCCCCATTGGAATCCTTGGTTTCGGTTGCTCACAATATCCATCCGAATTCATCATTGATCAAAGGCAACTAGGGTATGATTCTTATACCATTCTCTTTGATTTTCTTATAGTTTAATTATATGATTGATATCAAGATCCGTTCATGGTGATTAAATCTTTCCGCTGCGTTTTGGATCTTGTTTTAACCGAAAATCACCATTAGTGGTATCACGAGTCATTATATTAATCATATAATTAGCTAGATTTTGTGAAAAGTGGCAAAAATCAATCGTTTTTGTGTTTTTAAAATTCCGATCGGACAAAAACAAAAACCCTACGGGTTTTTTATTTTAATATTCGGATTTTTATAAAAATGTGGGTTAAAATATGGTATTTTTGGAACCCTATTGTCACTTGTTACAAAATCATATCAAAAAATTAATCTTGTTATTGTATTTTTTGATTATTTGGCTTGGAATTTAATTTTTAATTCCATTTTGTTGATATGGCAAAACATGTATTTTTGCCATATCCCAAGCCAAAGCCTTGTCAATTGTTGCTTGTTTGTGCAAACCGATGAAAGCCTAGACCATTTGTGAATGAATGTGGTTGATGTTTGGTTGTTTGGTTGTTTGGGAAAAGCCTTGTTTTTTTTGGCTTAATTGTTGTAATTTGTTTCATTTATTTTTCTTTTATTTTTGGTGCCATTTTTGGGGCAATTTGTAATGTAAAAGTAATAGAATAGATTGTATTTATTTTATCTTTTTATTGTAAATTGTTGACAAAAAATATTGAAGACTAATGAAGAAAACAACAAATTTCCGTCACAAAAGCGAGGGCTGTGCGAAAACAGGTTTTCCAGAGGCATACGGACTCCGTTTTGGGCGATTCAAAAGCCTAAAATGCTTGCAAAGTCGTGGGCTACAACTTTTTAGAAGGCCGGGAAGACCAACGAAGACTCCTTCAGTGACTTTTCGGGCTTCAAAGTCTGCTGGAATTTTCTGGCAGATTACACTTTTTCACAATTTTGGGTTCTACTTGCTCAAGAATGTCTTGGAGCAAGTGGGAGCCCATTGGGTTTATGTAGGCCCGTTTGGGTTCATGTTGGCCCGTCCCCTAGTTTGACCCTTCGGTCCGTCGTGATGACTCACGTGACCGAACCTAGGATTTCATCGGTTGAGGTTTGCACAAAATTTGTTGCATGTTTTATTTATGTTTGTGGTTGTTTTCTTTTCCTATTAGATACAAGTAAATAAAACAATTAAAAATGGTTTTTTGACACAAACATTAAAACATCCAAACATTTAATCATCAATAATTACTAGTTAATCATTGATGATTAAACCTTTAATCTAAAATTGTTTTGAGATTAAACTAAGTTTAAATATGATTTGAAACTTAAAATAATAGTTAATCATTGATGATTAAACCTTTAATCTAAAATTGTTTTGAGATTAAACTAAGTTTAAATACGATTTGAAACTTAAACCTTAATAATCGTTAAATGTTTTTACCTTTTATTAAACGACTTATGAAGTGATATGAATGAAGTACATGATTCATTCATATCTTAATAAAATTTTATTAATTAAAATTTAACATACCTAAAATTTAAGTCACGCCGTCCAATCGGTTGTAAATCACTTGCTTCTATTTTTGAATTCACGTGAGACGTGGTTTGAATCTAGATCCGAGGTCATTATTCTCTACGCGTGAGACCTAGAGCTATTTTGACATGATTTCACATTGGATGACTTAATCGAGTTAACGGTGAGACCTTGACTCGAGGCGACGATGCGACAAACATGCCACTTGACCCTAGATGCTTGTTCACTAGGTGCCATGAAGTCCCATACCTCTAAGAGTTGCACTTGTAATGCAATTGTTGATCGTCACCTACCTATTGGATCTATCACCTCTAGCAGATCAACTGATGCGGTGATAGAAGCTCAATGGGATCTTAGCTTTTAATTAAAATTAATTGGGTAGTTAATTGATTAAAAGAAATTATTATTGAAAATACTATTTTTTGAACTTTGGTTGTTATACAGATAACAACAACATCAAAACCTAAGTATCTCCACTCAAAAATCAGTTCTTGAAAACTGAAACTGACTAATATCAACTTTATCTTCTGGTATCGAATTCTAAGGATTGTCCTTAGAGATGAGAAAGTTGATACACCTATAAGAGGCCTTACCTGAGGCACCTCCTGTCAGTGATTCTGCTGCTGTTCGTCAAGCCTTTACCGAAACGTTTAACGAACACCAAGAAGTTGCTACTCATATGCTTGTGAGCATGAACCCCGAGATTCGAAAGTACTTCGAGGAACTCACAGCATATGACATGATAAGCGAGTTGAAAATGATATTTCAACAAAAGGCAGAACTTGAACTGTTCAAAACAGTTAAAGCATTCCATGCTTGCAATCAGGAGGACGGCCAATCAGTTAGCACTTACATCTTGAATATGCAATGCTATCTTGATCCAATGGAACGTCTTGGTTACCCCTTACCACAAGTTCTTGGAATGAGCTTGATTCTTACCTCACTATCCAAGGACTATGACCAGTTTGAAAAGTGTTTTAAAAGTACATAGCATGGGGAAGACAGTCGTTGAACATGCTATGGTAAAACTGGTTGAGCAAGGGTTACCCAATACTTTTCTTGCAATCAGGGAAGGTAAACCGCAAGCACAAGGCAAGAGTCTAGGTAAGGGTAAGCTAGTTTACTTTTCCAAACCTACGATTCCCCCACCTGTTAAAAAGGAGCACCCTGCAAAGGATATTTCTTGCCATCATTGCGATGAAACTGGCCATTGAAGGAGGAATTGTCCTGCCTACGTGGCAGAGTTGATGAAGGACAAATGTGTTCTAGTTAGCACATTAGGTATCTTCATTATAGAACTCTATACTTTTCGTGATAAATCTTGAGTGTATGACACTAGTTGTGGAACTCACATTTACACAAATGTGCAAGATTGAATGTGAAGTAGAAAGCTAAATGAATGGAAGCTGTGATCTTATCCTTCCTAATGCGTTAATTATTGTTTTGAACAATTATCAATTATGCATTGTTTAGCTTTATCGTTTGTTGAATAATGGATTATGATATTTTGTTTTATGAAAAATAACATTTTTTATAACTATTCATTGTAATAGTATGTTTGAAATTAATATGCATGATCCTAATTCAAACGATAGTTCTATATACAAATGTAGCACTCAAGAATCCAAATTGGTTTGGATTCTACTTACCTAGATCATCGTCATCTTTTCCACATAAACAAGAAACGCATTTTGATACTAAAACTCGACGGGCTTCTTTACAAATGATTATGAATCATTTAAAATGCCTCTCTTGTATATTATGGAAAGATAACAAGAAAGCTTTTCTCCCAAGTTGGCGAAAGAGCTACAAATCTACTTGGACTCATACATACTGATGTATGTGGCCCTTTTAGAACTAAGACTAGGGAAGGTGCCACCTACTTTCACTGATGATATCATTCGATGTGGTTATGTTTACTTGATTAAACATCAACATGGAAGCTTTAATGATATCAGTCGCTATGGTTATGTTTACTTGATTAGACATAAACATGAAATCTTTGAAACGTTCAAAGCTTTCTAAAGTAAAAGTAGAAAATCAACTTAGCAAGACAACAAAGGCTTTCAGTCCTGATTAAGGATGAAAGTACATGAGTCAAGAGTTTCCGGATCATCCCTCACATCGTGAGATTGTCTCACAATTCACTCTTTCATACACTCCACAAGATAATGGTACGTCTGGAAGGAGATATCGGACCCTGTATGACATGGTGCGATCTATGATGAGTCCTACTACTCTTACACTATCCTTTTGAGGGGCATGCACTGAAGTCTGCTGCTCGAATACTTGATATGGTTCCGACCAAAAGGTTAAAAAGACACCATATGAGATATGGCGTGGGAAAGTCCCTAATTTGTCTTACTTGAGGATCTGGGGTTGTGAGGATCTCGTGGAACGAGACATGCCGAACAAACTTGATCCCATATCTATCAAGTATATCTTCGATTACTATTTTACTTCCCAACTGAGAACAAATGGTTGTTACTCGGTATGCTGAGTTTCTTGAGAACAGTCTCATTTCACAAAGCAAGTGGGAGCACTATAGACTTTGACAAGATTCAAAGTGAAGATACACAACCTTCTGGTAACACTAGCAAATATCATTCTGAGGCTGGACATATAGATGTTGGACCACAGGATGATGTTGTTCCCATTCATAGATCCGCAAGGACACTTCATGCACCTGAACGATATAGATTTATGTCGATGTTGAGGAGCAAGTTTAGAGGATCATTATGAACCCCCTAACTATCAAGTTGCATTATCGAATTTTGAATTCGAAAAATGACTTGAAGCTATGAATGCGAAAATAAAATCCATGAGGGACAATCAAGTTTTGAACTTAGTTGATCTTTCTCAAAACAGTAAGACTGTTGACATGGATGAAAATATACACACCTATAAATCTCTCATAGTAGCAAAAGGTTACACTCAATCCTACTGGATTGACAATGATGAAACCTTCTCGCCTGTTACTAAAGACATTAGGATTCTTATAGCCAAAGTAGTGTACTATGACTATGAAATTTGGTTGATGATGAAATCAAAACGTTTGTTTCACCTAAAACCCAAACTGAGTATGTGTATATATGAAAGCTAGTGGGAGCGTTGTCGTTTCTCAAGTCATACATGTTGATGACATGTCACTCATGTGAAACAATATACCATGCTACAAGATGAAAATCCTGGCTTGAAAAATGTTTCGACATGATGGATTGTAGGGACACGACATACATACTTGAAGTAAAGATCTATAATGATAGATCAAAGCGGTTAATTGGTTTAAGTCAAAGTGCTTACATTGACAAAATTCTAAATGGTTTAGAGTGGTACTCCCAAACGAGGAAGTCCTCGTATGCCACACAATGTAAACTTGAGTGAGACTCAAGGACCTTCCACACCTGATGTGGTGAAGCGGATGAATGTAATCCCCTATGAATCGGCTATTACATTCATCATGTACGCTGTAAGAAGTACTAGGCCAAATGTAACGTCCTTAGGGGACCTTACTAGAAAATACCAACAGAATTCATGAGAGAGTCACTGGATTGCTGTTAAGAACACATTGAAGTATTTTAAAGTACTGGATATATGTTTCTTGGTCATGGTGGAGATACTGAACTGAAACTAAGTATACTTGCTATACTTATGTTGGTTTTGAAATAGGGCGTGATGACGATAGATCCTATTTACGAAGGTTCACTACATTCGAATGATTTATCGAGATATGTGAAATTCGTACACTTAAAGTTCAAACAGATAACTAACTAGCTGACGCTTTATCGAACTCAATGTCTTGTACCAAACATCTTGAATATGAATGGAACATTGGACTTCGACAAGCTAGTAGTTTCATGTAAATCTGTTTTAGTATTTGGATAATGGAACTGTGAGCATTTTATATTGGAATAAATTGATATATTTGATATGATCGTTTTTATATGAATATCTACTGTGTTCTATATTTGCATGTTTATATCCTTGAATATTTACTGTGTTTTATATTCTAAATTGTCCATTGTCATATTGATAATATGGGAATATTATTAAGACAAATCTGAGGGCATTGATGACATTATCTTAGTATGACTAAGGATGATGAAATCAAACTCACATGTTGTTCATATTGATGCACAATTGGACTGACCCAACCTATGAGAAATCACTTCCTGGATTTATGTCACAAGTGAATCTCACAAAGGCTTTGTCACTTATCCTCTGACTTGAGATGCAAGTTGGTTTGTGTATGTATAGGGGCAAACTTTGATATGGTTAAACACTGACCTGAATAAGGCTGCTATAACAACCATTATCGGGTTTGTCATTAAGCATATGACAGACACGTGCAGTCAACAAAGAATTTGTTCCTCCACGCATGTGGATTAGATACTACTGGGCCCCTCGATGATTTGAATAGATGTATGTGTGGCCACACCCAAAAGGTAATCAAGATGAATCTTGATTGGTTTTGGTAATCTACTTCAATGTATAGATCGAGAAACAGAATCGTTGAAATTTTAGATTGACATTTATCCTTGTCTAAAATTCAACATAGTATCAGTAACAAAAGGATAACTGCTCGAAAACTTTGAACAAAGATTTTATGAAACTCCTCATGTACTTCTAGGGGCATTGGCGGGTTGCTAGACTCTAACCTTTGCTTGTATAACTACTTGATGTTATCACGTGCGCAAGTGGGAGCTGTTGGAATATGCTTCACGCGTATAACATATAGTTATATGGCTAGTTGTTTGTGAGCCTAAAGGGTCACACACTTAAACACTAAACACCATTATATAATTAGTGTAATTAGTGTAATTACATTAATTATTAATATATAAAAGCTTCATGCTTGTATATAATAAGTTTAATATTAATTGTTAATATTGAAACTTTATTATGAGCAAACTAGAAGAAACAAATAATAAGGGACTAGAGTGAAAATAGAAGTATGGTTTATGGAAATCTTTAATGGGTCTTTATGGCACAATTATGTGTGATGAATGAGTCCATAAACACTCCCTTGACCCCTCTCTTGGACGTGCACCATAACACACACAAGAAGGTGTTTTTGTTTTCTTTCTTTTGCTCTCAAAACTCTAGGACTAGCATCCATTACATTGGTGTTCTTGCAAGTGTTGTGTGGACTTGCTTTAGAGGTATTCCCCATTGGAATCCTTGGTTTCGGTTGCTCACAATATCCATCCGAATTCATCATTGATCAAAGGCAACTAGGGTATGATTCTTATACCATTCTCTTTGATTTTCTTATAGTTTAATTATATGATTGATATCAAGATCCGTTCATGGTGATTAAATCTTTCCGCTGCGTTTTGGATCTTGTTTTAACCGAAAATCACCATTAGTTATTACCGGTATGTTCTTGATAAATAATATACATGCTCGCGTATTATTTGATTCTGGAGCTAACCGTTCTTTTATATCTGTAATTTTTATATGATAAATTGGGTTTACCTGCTACTGTTGTGTCTCACTCTTTAGATATAGAAGTAGGTGATGGTAAGGTGGTTCCGGTCACATCATCTGTGTACGGAGCATATATTGATTTAGATGGCGTTAAATTTATCACTTCCTTGTTGTTAAAGCCAATATCTGGCTTTGATGTAGTCCTTGGTATGGATTGGTTAAGTACCAATAGGGCTAGTATAAAATGTCATAAGAAATTGATTGCTTTTCCTTTATCGGACGGGTCACATGTAGTGGCTCGTGGTGATCGGGTTAATTCTTCTTTTCCGATCATTTCATTTATGAAAGCCAGGAAATCCTTGGCTAAAGGGTGTGAGTCTTTTCTAGCTTATGTTGTTGATACCCGAAAAGAAAAACAGGTAGTTCGTGATATCGGGGTGGTTTCGGAATACCCGGAGGTTTTTCCCGATGATTTACCTGGGTTACCTCCTATTCGGGAGGTAGAATTCAAAATTGATTTGGTTCAGGGAGCCAGTCCCGTGGTTCAGGAGTTACTCGACAATGGCTTTATTCGACCTAGTTCCTCACCTTGGGGAGCTCCGGTATTATTTGTAAAGAAAAATGATGGTACTCTCCGGATGTGTATTGATTACCGGGAGTTGAATAAACGAACAGTGAAGAACAAATATCCGTTACCTCGAATTGATAACTTGTTCGATCAGTTACAAGGTTCTTCTTGTTATTCAAAAATTGATTTACGATCCGGGTATCATCATGTTCGTGTTCATGAAGACGATGTTAATAAGACGGCTTTTCGAACTCGGTATGGTCATTAACTCATTATGAGTTTTTAGTTATGTCGTTTAGGTTAACAAATGCCCCGGCGATATTCATGGATCTTATAAATCGGGTGTGTCGACCATTTCTAGATAAATTTGTAATCGTTTTTATTGACGATATATTGATATACTCGAAAATCAAATCAGATCACGAAGAACATTTAAGACAAGTTTTAGATACTTTGAAGCGAGAACAACTTTATGCTAAGTTTTCAAAGTGTGAGTTTTGGTTACGGGAGGTGCAGTTTTTAGGTCATGTTATTTGTGCTGACGGGGTTAAAGTAGATCCGACCAAAATTACTGCAGTTATGAATTGGAATGCACCAAAGACATCGTCCGAAATTAAGAGTTTTCTTGGGTTGGCGGGTTATTACCGACGATTTATCAAGGATTTTTCAAAGATTGCGGGCCCGTTAACCAAGTTGACCCGTAAAGATGTACCGTATCGGTGGAGTGACGAACAAGAAAATGCATTTCAAACTTTAAAGAATTTATTATGTCAAGCTCCAATTCTCGTGTTACCGGAGGGTTCGAAAGACTTTATTGTATATTGTAATGCTTCATTCTCGGGTTTGGGTTGTGTATTTATGCAACGAGATCGGGTGATAGTTTATGCTTCAAGACAGTTAAAGACACACGAAAGAAACTACCCAACACACGAACTCGAAATGGCGGCGGTTATTTTTGCATTAAAGTTGTGCAGACATTATCTCTACGGAACGAAATGTATTATTTGTACCGACCACAAAAGTTTACAGTATGTGTTTACTCAGAAAGATTTAAATATGAGACAAAGACGGTGGCTAGAATTAATCAAAGATTATGATTGTGAAATTCAATATCATCCCGGGAAAGCCAATATAGTCGCTGATGCATTAAGTTGTAAAGAAAATTCAGATAATATACGATTTATGCGAATGGAGATCGTCTCTGATTTGATTGATCGATTGAAGATATGTCAATTAGAAGCTTTAAAGAATGAAAACCTAAAGTGTGAAATAATGCTTAAAAGAAAAGATGAATTAGTTGACGATTCTCGAGGATTAAAAACATTTCAGTCACGGGTTTGGGTTCCTTTACTTGGGGGTCTTCGGGATTTGATTTTAACAGAGGCCCACAAGTCACAGTTATCGGTTCACCCGGGAAGTACTAAAATGTATAATGATCTTAAAGTATTATATTGGTGGCCGACTTTGAAATTGGATGTGGCATTATTTGTAGAAAAATGTCATATTTGTGCTCAAGTTAAAGCCGAACATCAGAAACCGTACGGATCTTTGAAAAAATTAGAACTTCCCGAGCGGAAATGGGATAATATCACAATGGATTTTGTGACTAAATTACCACGAACACAAAAAGGTGACAATATGATTTGGGTTGTGGTAGATCGGTTGACTAAAAGTGCTCATTTTCTAGCTATTAACGAGACAGATTCGTTCGGAAAGTTGGCACAAGTTTATATTAATGAGATTGTCTCTCTACATGGTGTACCGCTATCAATAGTTTCTGATCGGGATCCAAGATTTGTATTAATATTTTGGAATAGTTTACAACGAGAATTGGGTACACGAGTAAATTTGAGTACAGCTTATCATCCGCAGACAGACGGTCAATCAGAGAGGACGATTCAGACTCTCGAAAAATGTTACGAGCGTGTATTTTAGATTATGGTGGTTATTGGGATTCTCATTTACCATTGATTGAATTTGCTTACAGTAATTCTTATCACTCGAGTATCAAGATGGCACCATATGAGATGTTATATAGTAGGCGATTTTGAACTCCCACGTGTTGGTTAGAAGCGGGGGAGAAACAATTTGCGGGTCCCGAGATCGTCCAAATGACCGCATATAAAGTGGCGATTGCTTGGGAAAAGTTAAAAGCCGCCCGTGAAAGGCAAAAGATGTACGCGGATCCGAAAAGAAGACCGGTGACTTTTGAGATGAACGAGATGGTATACTTACAAGTTTCACCTTGGAAGGGGGTAATTAGATTCGGGAAACGAGCACCGAGGTATATTGGGCCATTCCGTATTAGTCGGGTTGTTAATGATCAGTCGGTTACTTTAGATTTACCACCGGAATTATCGGGAATCCATGACACTTTCAATGTATGTTATTTGAGGAAATGTCGTCCTCAGAATATAGATAAAGTGTTACCGGTTCGGGAATTGAAGGTTGATTCGAAGAAACGTTTAGTGGAAGAACCGGTAGAATTATTAGATCGAAAGGTAACTAAATTGCGAAAGAAACAAATTCCAATGGTACTGGTTAAGTGGAAACATAGTCTCGGTGCGGATATGACGTGGGAAACTGAGGCGGAGATGAGGGATCGCTACCCGACTTTATTTGAGCGAGTAGAGATTCCAGGGACGAAATCTTCCTAAGGGGGGGGGGGGGAGATTTATAACACCCCGAGACCCGGTCTGATATTTTAATAATATATGTAAGTATTATTTATTATTTTCTAATTTTTAGGATTTTATTAGAATTATTTAAATTATTTGTATTTTTAACCACGAGGTTAAAAATTAGCAAATACCGAGATAGATATATATATTAGAATGATTTTTATATATCTAGGTTCTCTTTTGAACGAGGGTTCCGACGGTACTTTCAGAATTAAAAACAGAGTTCGTTTAGGGTTCCGAATTAAACATCGAAATTTCAATTTATACTGATAAAAAAAAGAATTTTGGTCAGCTCCAGCTTTTCCCTCAAGCTGACC
Organism: Calendula officinalis; assembly: GCA_963853835.1. Taxonomy (NCBI): domain Eukaryota; kingdom Viridiplantae; phylum Streptophyta; class Magnoliopsida; order Asterales; family Asteraceae; genus Calendula; species Calendula officinalis. The sequence continues at coordinate 22,024,696 of OY970823.1, forward strand.
ACGTGATTGGTATCGGATTAAATCAGAAAATACAATCTTATTTCTCAATCTCGATCTTTTTCTTCTCTCCTTCGTACGACACACACACTTCACACACACAACTTTTGATTCTTGATCTTTCTTACAAATTGGAGCTTAAATACTTAAAGATTCATAACTCTCATCTTGTTTATGTGATTTGTAAGGTAAGAAATCAACATTAGTACCTGGGGTTCTTGAGTTCTTGATTAATTAGGGTTTAGTGTTCTTGAGGATTCTTGATCTAAAACTGAAATTGATTGATTATCTAGGGTTTATGGTGTTAGAGAAGTTGTATATATGTGTAATTTCTAATATAAACTCTAATTTGGTGTATTGTTCATAAATCACCATTAGAGATGATTTATGAAGAAGATGAAGCGAGCATAATTGGGAATTGAGTTTTGTGTTTGAATTGTTATCTTAGACTAATTTGGTTAAGTATTAGTTAGTAAAGTGAGATTGAAATCTGAGTTTTAACAATAATTTGGGTATTTTGTTAATTAAAGTGGGCTTAATTGACCCGTTTGGGTATTCTTTTAATTAAAGTGGGCCTATTTGACCCGTTTGGGTATTCTTTTAATTAAAGTGGACCTTTTTGACCTGTTTGGGTATTCTTTTAATTAAAGTGGGTCTGTTTGACCCGTTTGAGTATTCTTTTAATTAAAGTGGGCCTATTTGACCTCTTTGGGTATTTTTAATTAATTAAAGTGGACTTTTAGACCCATTTGGGTAAAATTGAATAATTTTACAAGAATGAATTGGGTTTGACTTTTGTAAATCGAAATGTCAAATTGGGGGTTATATAAGTGTAGGTTTTGGAGTAAGTACTTGTTTTTATGATCTTATAGTATATTGTATAGTTTTGCACATTTTAGGTCAAAACGGTTATTAATTCAGGTGTTTATTTGTGTTGCAGGAAAGGGTAAAGGAACTCAGTAACATAAGACCACTGAGTATCAAGGAACTTTTGCTAAGGTGAGTGGATTTATAACCATTAGATAGTATAACCTGCAATGGTTTCGGGTTCCACTTGGGTTAGTGCAGTATATGCAAGATGTTTTATCTGTAGAATTGTTTTCGATACGGTTCATGTTTGAGTGTTAGTTAAATAGCTGTTATGTGTAATTAACTGCAATATGTGCATGGTACACCGAAAGAGGTCAGCTCGTGCAGTTAGTGGCTTAGCATCGTAAGCTATTGGAGACAATACCAGGATTCCTTGGACACGGGTAGGTCGAGGAGCACTGGTATTGTACCATGTAGCTTAGGGCTATCGGTATATTGTTGTTGGGCCGAAAATAGTTGTGAGTTGGGCCAAACCGCCGTTCCTCTGGTTATTTGCTAATTAAAGGGTGTTATTTGTAGAGGGTGTTATCTTAAATTGTTGTGGTTGTGCAATTTAATGTTTATAATTTTAGTCACTTAGCGTTATGCTAATCCCTCTCTTGTTGACTCTTTACAGGTTTGACTGGGTGAATCTAAAAGTCGGGTTTTGAAAGAAAGTTTTGTCACTTACTCTGATATTTTTGTAACATGGTCAAGCCATGGACTTAGTAACAGGAGATATTTTTAAAATAGTTTATGTTGGTTTGTAACTTGTTAATGGTTGGTAAGTCTTTTGATAAACTGTATTAGTTGGGATTGCTTCCGCTAGGTTAAGATGTTTTTTTTATTTATTTAAAAAATGGCTTAATTTTGGGGTGTTACAATTGTTGAAGTATAAGGTAAATCTCTACTCCTTTTAGTTACGTATGATGTTTTTGGGTGAAAATGGTGAAGTATGCAAACCCTAGTTGGAGGGTTTGTAATGGGTGATGAAGTTGGGTTTATATAAGTTAGATCTACAACATATTGTCAAGGAAAATGTGTTCATAACATGGATTTGATGTTATCTAGCTAGTTATGAGCTTTATTTGGGGAAAATGGTGGTTTGAGTAACCTACCGAGTTATCTTTGGGGAAGATGACTAAGATGGGTGTAGAACACTCCTAGTATGTTTAAGAACCTTGTGTTCTTGTTGGATTTGGGTTTTGATTGATGGAAATCTTGAACTAGGGTTTTGAGATTTCCACCAAGTTCGATGAACTTGGTGGTTAAGAATGTGTTATGAAGTTATTGGTAACTAGTTATGGATAATAACTAGATTATATGATGATATTGATGGTAGGTCAAGAAGACCTAAAGATTGGTGACATTTCACAAGTTGGAAAGCAACGATTCGCGTTAATAGACACGATTTGGAGTTAGCTTTGCTAAGGTTAGTACATGTGACTTTTAAATTGGGTACATAGTAAAAGGATTTTGAAATGAAATAATGTTTATTGAGTCTTTATAAATATTTTGATAAAGATAGAGATCAGAAATATAAGGAAAATGTGTTTAATATGCTATTAAGATATAAGCTATAATTGACTATTTTGATAAGTAAGTATGATTATATAAATTGTTACTGAGTTTTTATTGATAAGAAGTATTAATAAAGATAATGCTTGAATGTATATGATATGAAGTTTTATTAGCAAATACATTAATAAAATTAATGATGATGATTTTTAATAATAAGTACTTACTGGTAAAATTATACTAATAAGAGTAGTGCTTGAATGGTTAAGAGAATCAGTATAAAGTGACTAGTAAGATATAAGTATTCTAGTCAAAGTAAAATTAAAGCTATATGATTTTTGATAAATAACAAATATGTTTTGTTTATTAAAGGACTTTGTAAAGTTGGTAATGAGAACGATAAAATAATAAGAATAATATGATAATTAGAATAAGTGTATTCTAATTGATGTTGAATATGATGAATGGAGCTAATGCTCATATGTGATGAATGAGATATCCGGAATAAGACCGCCCAGAAATGGGGGAGATTGAGACGTCTACTTGGGGTCGTACCTCCCTGCGTAAAGAGTAGAATGTCAAGTTTACGACACCCAATGTTGGGTGAGCATGACGACCCGGAAACGGGGAGAGCTTATGAATCTTGGTAAGATGGGGGCTTCCCAATTACCTTGATAGTTTACCTATGACATCCCATATCGGGAGAGTTGGCCTCGGAGTGTTCCGTTCCGTATGTGATGAAGAAATGTGTGAGCTTGGGGATAGCTTACAAATATGTAATTAAATGATGAATAAGCTTATGGTAAGCTTATTAGTTTATACGTTTAAATGAATAGAAGATGATATACGAGTTAATAAAAATTGATAAGGATGAGTATTTATATTGTGATAAATATTTTTTTATAAATCTTTGAGAATGGGTCAAAACCCATGTATCTCACGAGAGTATTTTGTCTCACATACTACTTTGTTTTTTGCTATGTACTCAGGTTCAAGATCGAAGGATTAGAAGGTCGCGATAAAAGTGGCCTAGTGTTGATTAGCTCGCGAGCTCGTAGGTAGATCCCGTTTATCCTATGGTTATGATATTTTATTGTAACACCGGTTTTATTACTCTGATAAACTTTTAATGGTTTTTGTTAAACCGTATTTTGGGATATTGGACTTTGTAATATTTTTATTTAAAAATATGATTTAAATGATGATTTAAAAATTGAGGTGTTACAACTTGGCATCAGAGCTATAGTTTAAGTGAATTAGGTATGTTTGACCTCCCTAGTCTTAAGCTATGCTAGTAGGATCATATGGTTTCCATAGGATGTCCATGATTAGCCTTTTAAGACCGTAAAGTATGAGAATAATAGGGTTGATCCCTAAGAGGAAAAATGAAATTTTTGGCTATATGGGTTATAATTGACTATTGAGTCAATCGTTTGAGTTCTAATGGCTAATATTTTGATATAGAAAATGGTGAACCCAAGAGGTGGAGAAGTACCACGAGATCATGAGACGGATTCAAATCGAATCCCGACTCATCCCGGTAATAATGGAGAGGGTTCCGGTTTTGATGCAAACCAAACCCCGATAACTATGGAAGCTATCCAGAAGTTGTTTACCCAAATAAGGGAAGTAGTGAATGAGGATGTGAAGCGGATCATGGATAACCGGTTGAATGTGGATAAGCATGATAATTCTATGTCCCTTGGGGGAAGTAAGTCTTCTGGTAGCAAGACCCGTACCGAGAAGACATCGACCTAAGAAAGTGATGATTCGGGGTCGGAGGAAAGGGAAGGATGTGTATTATGGAAGTTCGGAACCGAAGGTCACGATGCGTTGGATTCGGGAAACTGAGCAAGTGCTAGAAAGTAGCAAGTGTGTGAAGAAAGACATGGTCACTTATGCATCCCGACTGTTGGAGGATGAAGCGTTGACATGGTGGGATACCATGTATGAGACTTTGGGTAGGAAAGTGTTGTACAAGATGTCGTGGAAGGAGTTCACGAGTAGGTTGAAGGAAAAGTTTTGTCCCAAGAGAGATCTAGAAGAGTTGCAAGAAGAGTTCATGTTCATAAAGAAGGGCAATATGTCGGTGGATGAATACACCAAGAAGTTTACGGGATTACTTTCGTTTATAACCAAGGCTTATCCGACTGAACGTTCGAAAGTGGTTCGGTATGCAAATGGGCTACCATCAGAGTTTGAATTGGAAGTCAAGCGAGTGGCCACGTTAGATGAGGCCATCTGTACCGCTCGAGGTGTTGAGAGGGTTTTTCGACGAAAGGCACAAGAGTCGGCATCAGGAAGGGAAAAGAAGAAGCTCGATATTAACTTAGGATCAACGAAGAATGAAAAGATCAAACCGAGTTCGTCAAAGCATGGTAGTGTTGGAAGTTGTCAAAGTTGTGGAAAGAATCACTATGAAGAATGCAAAGCAAATACAACTATATGTTTCAAGTGCGGACGAGTAGGGCACCGAGCGAAAGATTGTAAAGTAAGGAACCTCGACGAAATGGAAAGCTACACTTGTCACGAGGTGGGACACTATAGTAGTGCGTGCCCTAGGAAAAGGACCGACACGTCAGCATCAAACGCCAACAGAAACCGGGCAAAGGAAGCTCATGGAGCCGCTTCAAGTAATTCGTTTATGAAATTAATGATATATGATTAGGAATTTAGGATTGATTAGCTTATCTGTCGCACGATTTAGTGCTTATGTGAACTGCGTATGAAAAAAATTTGTAACACCTCAATTTTTCAAACCAATTTAAACTTTTAAATAAATGAAGTTTAACATTAAAATCCATCACATTCAAAATATGGACTAACAAAAACATTGGAATGATTAATAAGTGCCAAAAACCGGTGTTACAATAATATCAAATCAATAGTCTAAGGGAATCAAAAAAGTACACCGAGCTTAACCATCCAATGCTATAACTACGGGCAGCCTAGTCCTTAGCCCCCGAATCTTTGTACATAGACATAAAAGAAAACGTAGTACGTGAGACAAAATAGTCTCGTGAGTAACATGGGTTTTAGACCCGATTATAAACATTTTCAATTAAATAATATTAAATGAATATTAAATTGCACATAAGTCTAACATAATCCCGAGCTTGCCCTAAGCTCACACATACGCAACGGGTCATCCCGAAGCAACTCCCCCGATGTGGGTTATCGTCAATCATCATTTCAACAAGTCAATGTCACAAATCATTTCATGGCATATAATCATTACAATCAATTTCTTTATAATAAATGTTTATTCAATAAAGACTCTTTCAATCATTTTAATCATTTAAAATCGTTTTCCTATGTACTCAGAAAAGATCACATGTACTCACCTTAGCAATGCTATCCAACAATTATGTTCAACAACACAATCCTTACTTCCAAATCAAGGAAGTACTTCCAATCACAAGGTCTTCTTGACCTAACATCAATATCATCACAAAACCTAGTTGTAACACCACAATCTTAGAGCCATTTTTTGTTTTTTTTTTTTTATATATACATACGGAAGCGATTTTAGAAAACTATAAACCCTATTTATTACATATTATAAAGGCCATTTACATATTAACCAAAATATATAAAACATTTAAAGGTGTTACTAAAAACAGGCTCGACCCGGTTTACAAAATCAGAGTACGGTCAGACGTCCAAAACCCGACTCTAGTCAAGCCCAAATCCACATCCTGAAAAGAGTCAACAAATGAGGGATTAGCACAAAGCTAAGTGAATAGAAATAAACGTCAATTTGCATAACCACAACAAATTAGAAATCAAGAGAAATCGATAGGGAGAAACCGTCCAAACTTCCACAAGCAATTGGACGTTACGAGCGGCGGTCGGGCGAGGACCTTCGACTGTTGTCGGCCCAACAACAGTCTACCGATGGCTTCTTTACTAGTGGCACGGTGATCCCTCCTTACGTAACGAATTCGAAGGAGTCCGATCGCCCCCATCCAAGAGTAACGAAGCGTAGCCAAAACCCACTATAGCTAACCTCTAAAAAAACATGTGCACATACTACCATTAACAATCCCACAATTAATGGTACAACTGAAAATCGAAAAACATAAAAAATACACTTTTGCCATAAAAACAGCAAGATAGCGCCGCTATCTAGAGATAGTGTCGCTATCTTGGCATTCGCTATTTCTGGCCCCTTAGCTATTTCGAGTTTCTGTTCCGGTTTCCCAAAAACGATAACAAGATAGCGCCGCTATCTACAGATAGCGTCGCTATCTTCCCCAGACAGTCAAAAATCCTGCAATTTCTCTTATGAACTCCACCATTTCAACCTTTTTGTACATTACACAAGAAAGAAGGTTAAATCCACTCACCTTAGCTTCCCGTGTGAAGAACTCAGTAGTCTTATATCACTGAGTTTCTTTTCCTTTTCCTGTAACAAAACGAATATCGAATTAGTTACCCGAAATCACCAATTTTGCAATAAGTACAAACTATAAGTCAACCATTATTTGTGTACAACCAATTGACAACTTAACACTAGCATTTCAAAACATATTAATTGACAATGTCTAGAATTCCATTAAGTCACTTTTAAGCAATTCATCATGCATTTTTATCTAAGTTGCACATAATCGGCCCAAACGGGTCGGGACACATAATCAAGTCAAACTTGCAATTTACTAATACCACATTGACAGGTTATCCATTTATCACTAATTTAAGTTATTGACATACTACTTGCATCCATATACAAGCTTAACCAACTTTGACCTTATTTAGGTCAATTTGCACATATTGACAACCAAACGGGTCAAGATATCTTTTAACCAAAATCATGCCCAACTATATATATTCAATTAGCATGTCAATCTTCATATTAATGTCAAACTACATGTTTATTAGTTACACACTTTGAAACACCCAATTTTTGTTAATACATGATTTACCCGAAAAAGACACATACAACCACCTGTTACTAACTCAGAATTCTGATCACTTTTATGGCAATATCAGTCCTGGAAAATATGATATAATTAAAGTAGACTCATAGACCTTCGAATCGACTGGTCGCACGCTTAAAACGGAGTTACGGTTGATTTTATATGATTTTTGCAAAATCGTCAAAATCTGCCATTTATCTTTAGCTACGGGATTTAGACCAAAAACTCATTCAAACTTGTTAATTCATGACCATTTCGACAATTTAAGTTACAATCAAACCTATACAACAATTATCACTTCTAACATGCATATATTAACCTAACCAAACATCAAGAACACCAAAATACACAATTCATCAAATTGGGAAGAACACCATCTTCTTCCCAAGAACACCATTGATGGTGATTTCTAACCAACATCATCAATTCAAGATTTAAACCAACAATTAAGCATACAATACCCAAACGGTCAAGTATAAACATGAAATAAACCATCAATTTTAACTTTCAACAAGAAATCATCAAAAACTCAAAAACTCATTTCATCTTTTAACAAAACTAAGAACCCTAGAATAGATGGAGGATTTCTTACCTAATGCTTGAGCCATATCCGAAAATCAGAGGGAAGGAAGCTAGATATTGTCTTCTTTAATTTTGAGAGCTTTCAAAAGTTTCAATTTCATGTGTGTATGTGTGAAGAAAACGTGACAGGAAAAGAGGACAAGGGAAAGAAAGTAATTTTGACACATACCCACACTAGGCCACGTACACCCCCCTTCAACACAGCCCAATTCATTTAAAACGCAGTACAGGATATTAGGTTCGCAGATAATTAATTTAGACTTAACTGACTCCAATTTTAACAACGAAGATATTTTTGAAAACCCGGTTCAGAAGTGAACTCAAATATGTAAAGATCATTATAATATTTAAATATCTCAGTTTTACTAATTTTAACCCCATGGTTAAAATACAATCAAATATAATTAAATCAAGTAAATTATATAAAACAACAAAACAATTAAATTACTTACCGAAAATAATTAAAAATCCTAGGCCTGGTCTCAGGATGTTACACTAGTTATAATCCATAACTAGCTACTAATCAATCCATACAAACATTCCCAACCACCAAGTTCATACAACTTGGTGGAATCTCAAACCCTAGTTCAACATTTTCCATCATCAATCCCAAATCTTACTTGTACACATTGAGTACAAGTCTACAAGGAGTGTTTTACACTCATGATAGTTCATCTTCCCCAAAGATGACATGGTTGGTTCCCAAAACCACCATTGTTACCCATACTAAGCTCAAAATCAAGGTAACTAAGCAAGATGATCAAGAATTCTTACCCTTGATGCTTGAATCCTTCAATATGGTGAAGATTTGAGCTCCTTAGCTCCAAAAACGGACCAAAATGTTCTCAAAACGACTGCTATAGATCTAGGGTTCGTAGGTGTTATGAGTCCTAGCCTTCACACAACTTTTTATAGTTCAGGGCATCCTCACGCCCCGCTTGCGCCCCGAGGTGACGCGGGTTTTCCATCTGGTCGCCGCTCGAAGCCAGCTCTCGCGCCTGGCTCGTGCCGCGAGCTCGACGCGAATCTCGACTCGAGCTCGGCACGAGTCCCTCGCGTCTGGGATCTGAACTTTCTGTTTGACCTCGCGTCTGGCTCGCGCCGCGAGGACTAATCTAGGCAGATTCTTGGCCTTTAAACTAGTTTGACCCATACTTGGTTACACCAAGTCCCAAACATTCAAACAGTCGATAAAACATAACTCGAAACATAAACTAATATAAATAACGAAATTCAAATAAATCCCGAATAAATTATACGATAATACAAACGTAAAATTACGGTTGTTACAAAATTAATAATAAAAAAAATTGCAAATGGATCGTAAAAATTTGAAAAATAAGTGTGGGGGATAATCTCCCCGGTTTATTATGTGAGTATATCTGAATGAGCTGGCGACCGGTATGTCACGAGAAAAAAGGGTAGGAAGGATTATGCTATCATAGATATTGAAATTCGAATCACGAGAATGGTAAACGTTTAAACAAAAGGATGGTATTACAATGAAGTAGTAAGTTTTAGTAGGAATTGTAGAGTATGAATGGAAAACTATACAAATAAATATTTTGAAAAAAATGGAACCTTAGTGTTCGGTGGGAATCCGGATGAAAATTCAGTTTATTATATGTGATTGGTAAGGTAAAGAACGGTTAAAGATTTTAGAAGAATTTTAAAACTCATAAAAAAAGAAAAAAAATGCGGAAAAGAGTGAGTGTCGGGAATGACAAATTCTAGATGTTAAATATGATTGATTGAATGTTGGAAAGTATAAATAGCAAGTGTTTATGTCAGAGATGTCGGGTGCGATATTAAGAGTGAATAATTTATTATTGGTACAAGTTTATAGTTAAAACTATGATAAGATGTGTCAGTTTTATGATGTCTATATCTGACATATGTGGAACCGTATGGTTAGTTATTACAAAAAAAAAAAAAAAATAAATGGTAAATGAGAACTTGGGTTGAAAACACGGGTCGTGTTCAGGTATAGGTATGTGTAGGAGATGCCTACAAGTTTATAGATTATGAAAAAGGATGCTTTTAGGAAGCAAAGTTCATTAGTAGCCAATGAGTGGCAAAAGTAGTATGATAAGTGGTTAGGCCACAATTAGATGTGATGGAGGCTCTAAAGCCGGTAATCGGAATTACAAGTATGGTATGAGGACGTTTAGAAGAAATTGTAAATGGTATAAGCGTTTGAATGGAAGTTAAAAGGGGCAATCGAGATTGGTATTGCTTTAGATGGAAATTGTTAATCAGCTGTGGAAATTGAAACCGAGGAAAAAGGGAACAATTGAGAAAGGAAATGTAAATATCAGAATCGGAAACAAAAAGCTTGGGAAGTGATGATTCACTAGTAGAGGGTGTGTGAATTTTGCAAAGTAAGTTTGACTTTATGGGTCAAGATTTGGTCAAAATTGGTGGATTCTTGACTATAGTCAAAATTAGGTTTTGACTTTCGCTTAGAACGGCTAGGCAATGATAAGATCATAATGTATCGTCTATATGTATATGATAATGGTTAATTGATCAATGGAAATAATTATAGTCGGAGGGTGCAACTTTTACCCTTGGTTGTTTCGAGTCGAGTTTGAGAATCGAGTATGATTGTTGATGAACCATGAATGTAAGGTCGATTATAAAGGACATGATGATTAATGGAACCTTTAGTGAGTAAGGAAATTGTCAAAGTATAGTTGACTTTGTGCTTAAGTCAAAGATTAGACAATGATGACAACTTGGTAAAACTAGACGTTGACTATCGTTTTGATTAATTTGCTAATAGTAATGATTGGGTCATATCATCCCTCTGTGGATAAAAGTATTGGTTAAATGATTGAAAGTGTTATGGTCAGATGGTGCAATTTTGACCCGTTCGGATATTATGAACTCAAGTTTGATTTTTGACCCGTTTGGTTATAACGGGGTCAAGTGGGCGTTTAAATGCATAAGTATCATTGAATCATAATTTGAAACGGAATGGGGATTGGAAATCCTTGAGTTGATTCCGAGAACGGAATCCTTTTAAGGGGTGGATGTAGGAATACCTTGTAGGATTCACATGGCGGAACTTGAACCCCACATACCGGATCTCTACTATACAATGGGATCACAAAAAGAAGAAGATTAAGAGCATTACCTTCAGATTGCTAAAGAATGATCCACCTCTACTGCACCACCTGAACACGCTGCAAGACCGCGTTGTACCAACAAAGTATCACACAAAGACTTGTGTGTGTGTGTGTGTGTTTCGTTCGTTGACCGAACAAGCAAAAAGCCGAAACCCCTTTGGCGTACTTTCCGATCGGATGAGAGAGAGAGAGGAGGAGGGATTAGGGTTTTGTGGTGTTGTAATGTGTAACCCTTAACCGTTAACCTTAAGTCCTTATTTATAAGGACTTATGTTACAGTTAAGTCCTTGGAGTTTAATTATGATTAATCTCATAATTAAACTTCTTATTAACACTTTAAACCCTTGGACTTTTACTAGTTAATTAATAGATAATTAATTAACTGTCCATTAAATATTTAACTTAATATTTAACCATCCTCTTAAATAATAATTAACTATTATTATTTATTCTCTACTTTATAATTAACTTAACTAGTTAATTATTCCACACAACTTACTTTATTCGGTTGTCCATTATTGGGTGTGTAGTGGTGTGACCCTTTAGTGTCTTATAACATTGGACACGATGACACATGTGTTTATATGTGCACATAAATCCAACAGACTCCCACTTGTGCAAGTTAAGCGTCACTTACTGATCATCGTTGGCCTAAAGCGGTCCCTAGCCAGACATTTAGTATACCACGTTATAAGAACTCTTACATCTAGAGATAATATTCATAAAATGAATAACACTAACATATTTTCCTTTCGCATCACCATATTTCTTAATTTGAGTAATAGTCATGGAGCAGGGATCTAGTTCTTATATACTCGAATTTTCTCGACTCTGATTTCGACTTTCTGCAGTAACGGATTACCGAATGATCTAATCATTCTCCGAGCGCGGCCACGCATTTCAGTAGTCTTAATCGTCGAGCGGCCATGAAATATCTATTCTAGTTAAAGAAGGTGCAAATCCCATCTTGACCGTCTTACATTTTCGAACACGACTTCCGCTGTCTTAGTCAAGTTCCTTATGATCACCCTTTTATGATGTGACGTTAGATAAGCGCTAAGGATCAGAAGTTATTGTGTCCCAAACCAAACATCTCAGGTCAGAGGACATCTACACGAAATTACTCATGCTTGGGCTCCATGAAGTAATCTCGATCTTTTGGTCACGTCTAATGTTTAGCAAACTCTGTAAACATCGACGAATATTTATTTTAACAACCCTTGTTTCTCTATTCAATAACTTTGAATAGATAAATATTCATAATGGTATTAACTCCTGAATCTAGCTCCCACTAAATTCAAGCAACCACAGACATTTAGATACATAAAACTTTGTGTATCAGGGATAGGTTTAAAACATGTTAAGAATAGACAATGTGAAAATATTACATTAAACTTCCTATTTCAATCCCCACGAAATGTTATTACATAATGTATCGATTTCAAACATGTCTATGGATCATTATCAAATTTACTAGCTACCAATATCTAGGTACTGCATGCCTATAGCGTTTGCATGTTTCTCATGCTTTGGTCCAGCTAGTGGTTTTGTCAACGGGTCAGCGACGTTGTCATCCGTCGGTATTTTCTTAATAACAATATCACCTTCTCTAACATACTCGTGTATCCGGTGATATTTCCTGCGTACATGCCTGGTCTTTTGATGCTCTCTTGGTTCAACAGCTTGCGCTATTGCACCAATGTTATCACATAATATTACGATGGGTCTATAGATACTGGCAATAACTCAAAGATCCTCGATAAAATTCTTAAGCCAAATGGCTTCTTTTCCAGCATCATTTGCGGCAATGTACTCAGCCTCTGTAGTCGAATCTGCTATCGTATCTTGTTTCTGACTCTTCCAAGATATAGCTCCTCCATTTGGTGTGAAGACAAATCTCGATTGCGATTTGTAATTGTCTCTGTCGGTTTGGAAGCTTGCATCTGTGTATCCAGTTACACGCAATTCTTCCATCGAACCTCCAAAGGCCAAGAACATTTCTTTCGTGCTTCTCAAATACTTGAGAATGTTCTTGACAGCACCCAATGGGCCTCACAAGGATTCTTTTGATATCTGCTCGTAAGACTTATCGAGTAAGCAATATCGGGCCTAGTACATAACATGGCATACATTATTGATCCAATAGCCGAAGCATATGGAATCAAACTCATCCTATCTATTTCCTTGCTAGATGTAGGACTCTGAGTTTTACTCAGTGTAATGCCATGTGTCATTGGAATGAATCATCTCTTGGAATCATTCATACCGAATCTCTTCAGTACTTTGTCAATGTATGTACTTTGACTAAGTCCAATAAGCCGCTTAGATCTATCTCTGTAGATCTTTATGCCTAGCATAAACGCGGCTTCTCCCAAGTCTTTCATCTGGAAACATTTACCTAACCAGGATTTTACTCCTTGTAATGCTGGTATATCGTTTCCTATAAGCAATATGTCGTCGACATACAAGACTAGGAAGATTACTATGCTCCCACTGAATTTTGTGTAGACACACGCCTCGAACTCACTTTTGACAAAACCAAATTCTATGATTCTTTTGTCAAAGTGTAAGTTCCAACTTCTAGATGCTTGCTTTAATCCATAAATGGATTTTAGCAATTTGCATACTTTGTTAGGATTCTTTGGATCAGTAACACCATCTGGTTGTATCATGAATACGTCCTCATTCAACTCCCCGTTAAGGAAGGCGGTTTTAACATCCATTTGCCATATCTCGTCGTAATATGCTGATATGGCCATACGAATTCTAATAGACTTAAGCATGGCGACTAGCGAGTAGGTTTCAGAATAATCCACACCATGTGTTTGCGTGAAACCCTTCGCGACTAGTCGTGCTTTGTAAGTATACACTTTCCCATCCATGTCAGTTTTCTTCTTGAAAACCCACTTGCATCCAACAGCTCCTAACTGGGGTGGCAAGTCTGATAACACCCAGACTTGGTTGTCATACATGGATTGCATCTCTGCTTGCATAGACTCGAGCCATCTTTCAGACTCTATGTTGTCAGCAGCTTCGCTGTAGGTCAATGGTTCTAGTAGACTTCCATCATCTTCATCGATCATGAATCCAAGATACCTATCTGGTTCTTGGCGTGGTCTACTGGACCTACGGGGATTGCGTGTTTCTTCTTCCTCAACCGGTGGTTCTGGTTGAGGATCAATAATTCTTTGTTGAACCAATGGTTCGACTGAATTCGTAGATGGATCTTCATTCTCTTCAATTTCTTGAAGCTCTATTTCTTTTCTAGGAGTTTCAGTTCCGAGAAACTTCTCCTCCAAGAAGACACCTTTCACTACAAGAAAAATCTGGTATAGCTACGGAAAATTGCGACGAAACTCATTTGCGAGGAAGAAATTTGCTACGGAATTTTACTGATTAGCTACGAAAAAATCCTGATTAGCTACGGAAAATCAGTTTTTGCTACGGAAAATCAGCTTTTTGCTACGGAATCTGTCCGTAGCTATCTAAGATTTTTTTTGTAGTGTTTCCGAGCAACAAAAAACTTTGTTGTCTTCTTGATGATAGAAAGAGTATCCTAAGGTTTCCCTTGGATATCCAACTAAGATAAACTTATGTGACTTGGGGTTGAGTTTGTCTGTGAAGTTACGTCTAACTTAGGCCTCACAACCCTAAATCTTGAGAAAAGACAATTTTGGCTTTTTGCCCGTCCAATGCTCGAACGGAGTCTTTTCGGCTGACTTAGTCGGAACTCTATTCAGTGTGAATGTTGCAGTCTCGAGTGCATGTCCCCAAAATGATAGTGGTAGGGAAGCACAACACATCATTGAACGTACCATGTCTAACAAGGTGCGATTCCTCCTTTATGATACACCCTTTATCTGAGGTGTATACGGAGGTGTGAGTTGTGAAACACTCCCACATTCTTTCAAATGATCGTCGAACTCTTGGCTCAAATATTCGCCTCCTTGGGGAGACCGAAGCGATTTTATTCTCTTGCCCTGTTGGTTCTCTACTTCATTCTGGTATTCTTTGAACTTGTCAAAGCTCTCAGACTTTAGTCTCATAAGAAAGACATAACCATATCTAATGAAGTCGTCAGTAAAGGTAATGAAGTAGCGGTATCCACCTCTGGCTTCTGGAGTAAAGGGTCCACAGACATCTGTGTGTATAATCCCTAACAACTCGCCCGCCCTTTCATTGTAGTGGTTGAAAGGGTCTTTTGTCATCTTTCCAGATAAACAAGCTTCGCATATCGCATATGATTCTAAATCAAATGGCTCTAGAATTCCATCAGCGTGAAGCTTCTTTATGCGAGTCTCGTTTATATGACCTAGACGACAATGCCAAAGATAAGTTTGATTCAAGTTACTCTTGGATCTTTTACGTATATGATAAACATCTCGTTCTATGTTATTTAGATTTAACGTATATAGACCATTATGAGAATTAGGTTTAAAATATAAAATATCATCTTTTAAACACGAAATTTTTTTACAACGAAACTCATAATAAAAACCACTGTCTATAAGTAAATCAAAAGAAATAACATTTTTAATAAGTCTAGGAACTTAATAACAATCTTTAAGTTCCAAAACTCTTCCTGAAGGCAACTTGAGAAGGTATGTTCCTACGGCTTCAGCTCCAACCTTGGAACCTTCACCTACTCGTAGTTCAACATCTCCTTGACCCAACCTCCTGTCCTTCTTAAATCCCTGCAAATGATTGCAAATGTGATGACCACATCCGGTATCCAATACCCAGGATTCACTAGATGTAACGAGACAATCAATCATAAAGATACCTGAATCGCTGACAAAGTCAGCGTCCAACAGTCCCACATCGGACGTGTGCTCGCAAATATCCTTGCTGCCACAAGTTGGGCAACACAAATCAGCAAAGTCTCTCAAGCATTCATCGAACTCATCCATCTGAACCTCAGGGAGAGATTCTTCCTCTAGCCTTTGAACATCGCGTATACACAAGAGATTCTCGTGTAGACTTGCGACACTCAAATCAAAGTTCCCAACTAAACGTACTACCTTGTCCTGATAGTACTGAGTGAGAGATCCAAACAAGAACACGACTTGTTCATGCTGGTTAGATGTGCCAGTAACCATGGTGAGACAATCTAGAAACCTTCTTATGTTGGTAAGATGGTCACTCAATGGTTGATCATCTTTCATCTTCGACGAGAAGATCTCTTGCAAAACGAACTGCTTACTTTCTTCCGTACTATCTTTAAATGTCTCCTCAAGATACTGGACAAACTCATAGCACGGTTTCTTACGTAGAATATCAGTAAGCTCTGATAATGAAGTAAGAATGAGAATCGACATAACTTGTGATTCATCAGCCAGATACTGATAATAAGTGTTAAGCTAACCATCCTGGGCATCTTGCCCTGGTTGTCCCTTGGGCACCTCGTCTATCACATACAGCAGATTATGTGCTTTTAGGTAACTCCTAAAATGCACTTTCCAAACTTTGTAGTTCGGACTAGTAAGCTTCCATATTCCAGTGATGAACTTTTGCGATTCGTTTGGTGAGTAAAACGGAATTTCTCACGGTACAGACATCTATAAGAAAAACAACAAACGGTTAGTATGATTAGGTAAATAAATAACTTCTAATGTTATTACCTTTTAAGAATAATAATTAGACTAGGATCCATATTTCACGCCCTCTAATGCAAGGTTTGGGCACTTCCCATTAGAGGCACACTATTTCTGGTAGGTATAGCCATACTGATCGCCTCTAGACTAGAAATGATTCCTGGATGTTCGGGATATCAAGTTAAACAACAAACTTGTACATGTTTTAATTCCTCTAGTGCATTTTGGGCCGGGACTCCCGATTATCACCAAAGTAGATCATACCACCTAAGACAATGTGATGCCTTGCGCCGGGACTCCCGATTATCACAAGACCCTACGCACCCTAACACTCACAATGATTTGAATCCACATCTAAGGTTCTTTCTCCTTACAATGTGAATGTTGTTGAACAAGTGAGGTATTCCATTAGGTGGGTTGCACTATGATCTAAGATTTTCTAAAAAAGGATTTTCCTTTGTTCGAAAAACGTTAGCCAATTTTTAGTTTAAAAATTACTTGGTTTTATAAAATAACTGTTTATAAATTCCACTTTTAATTTTACCTTTTAAAACTTGGTTTATAAACAAACTGTTTATTTCGCCATTTAATAATTTAAACTTGGTTTTATAAACTAACTGTTTATAATTACCATCTTTTTATTAAAAACCTGGTTTTCGAAACAAACTGTTTATAATTACCACCTTTTTATTTCCAGTAAATAAATTAAAGAAATAAAAATAAGAATGCAATTTCGAAAATTGCTATGCCATAACCCCAAAGACTTGGTTTTGTGTTTTGTATATTTAAAGAATAAAAATTTATTAATTTCCGAAAATTTATATAAAATTCGAAAATTTTAATTAAAACACAATGTCACGACTTTTGGGTTATGTCATTCTAAATGAATTATTAAACTGATAATAATTAAATTACCCATAAACTGATTTCTAATTTCCCCCTTAATTTCATAATGATCTTGATTTTAATAGATTATTAAAATCATTAGGTTTTAATTTAAATGTTATTAACTTTATTATTATAATCAAAAATAATAAAACTTGTCAAAAGAATAAACTTTTGACACCCGATTTGATCCCACGTACCCATATGTCTGAAACTGAGCCTTAGGTTAACGAAACTGGATCAAATACACAACGAGGAAAAAACTGGATCGTTTAGACGAAGACCGAACCGTGGCTCGGTCCGGCTTGCCCGATCGGTCCGTTCGCTCGGACCAAGTTCGACCGAAACTCGGTCTTGCTTGGTTCGTACGAACCCTATCCCCCCCCCCCCCCGCCCCCCCCCCCCCCCTTTTTTAAACCGAAAATAATAATATAACAAGTAAATATAATGTGTTATTCTAATACTAAGAATAACACAACTTTCCTTATTTTGTCTAAAGCCTAATTTGTCCAATGATTTACCAAATCTTGGTTAATCAATTACTTGGACTAATTTTTCTAGGGTTTTTACTAGACAAAAAGGAAACCTAATTCCTTTTATCTTGAAACCTATTCAATCCAATTATTCAAGAACTTTGAACAATTTTCTTGGATCAAATTTACTAGGTTTCTTTCTAAGATAAAAAAAACTTAATAATATATATGTATATATACGAATTTCGAAAAATACAAGGAGGGAAAAAAGAAACTTAATTTTTTTTTATCTAGAACCCTATTCAATCCAATGCTCATTCAAAACTTGAAGAACACATGCTTGGTTCGAAAATTTCTACGGTTCTTTTCTAGACCAAAAGAAACTAAATTGAATCCCATTGATTTAGTAGGAAGCTCTGACACCTCTGTAGGAATACCTTGTAGGATTCACATGGCGGAACTTGAGCCCCACATACCGGATCTCTACTATACAATGGGATCACAAGAAGAAGAAGATAAAGAACATTACCTTTAGATTGCTAAAGAATTATCCACCTCCACTGCACCACCTGAACACGCTGCAAGACCGCGTTGTACCAACAAAGTATCACACAAAGACTTGTGTGTGTGTGTGTTTCGTTCGTCGACCGAACAAGCAAAAAGCCGAAACCCCTTTGGGGTTCTTTCCAATCGGATGAGAGAGAGAGGAGGAGGGATTAGGGTTTTGTGGTGTTGTAATGTGTAACCCTTAACCCTTAACCTTAAGTCCTTATTTATAAGGACTTTTGTTACAGTTAAGTCCTTGGAGTTTAATTATGATTAATCTCATAATTAAACTTCCTATTAACACTTTAAACCCTTGGACTTTTACTAGTTAATTAATAGACAATTAATTAACTGTCCGTTAAATATTTAACTTAATATTTAACCATCCTCTTAAATAATAATCAACTATTATTATTTATTCTCTACTTTGTAATTAACTTAACTAGTTAATTATTCCACACAACTTACTTTATTCGGTTCTCCATTATTGGGTGTGTAGTGGTGTGACCTTTCAGTGTCTTATAACATTGGACACGATGACACGTGTGCTTATTTGTGCACATAAATCCAACAGTGGATAGTTGTAACGAACCGAAATTTTAAATAATTTTATATAAGTATTTCGCTGGAATTATTATATGTACAATTGCATATTAGTGAGCATTGGATGCTATGATGGTCAGTGAAGGTTTAAGGGAGCTTCTAATGATGCCAATCGTGTTTATAAGATGTTGTAAACATCGGGATCGGAAACGGGTCGAGCCTAGTTAGTAATCGAGAAGGAAATGTCAAAAATAAGGTTCTCTGATGGTTTTCGCGTCGGGCTCGCACCGAGCTCGCGACGCGAGTAAGAAATCCAAACCGAACAGCGAAATTTGAATCTGGACGCGAGGATCTTCGAGCTGAGGCTCGCACCGAGGCTCGCGGCGCGAGGCAAACGCGAGGTTGCACGGGACTGGTTTTGGGCGCGAGGTTGTAGATTTGGGCGCGAGGATTGTCTGGAACAAGATAAAAGACGGATTTTGGCCATTTCTCACATTTCCAAACCCTAGAACTTCCTCCCAAATGTGAGTATACGATTTTGAGTGTTAGGAGGCCATTGGAACCCGTTTTCACACTCAATCTTGAAGATTCTCACTCCATTGTTGAAGTATAAGGTAAATCTCTACTCCTTTTAGTTGTGGATGATGTTTTTGGGTGAAAATGGTGAAGTATGCAAACCCTAGTTGGATGGTTTGTAATGGGTGATGAAATTGGGTTTATATAACTTATATCTACAACATATTGTCAAGGAAAATGTGTTCATAACATGGATTTGATGTTATCTAGCTAGTTATGAGCTTTATTTGGGGGGAAATGGTGGCTTGGGTAACCAACCGAGTTATCTTTGGGGAAGATGACTAAGATGGGTGTAGAACATTCCTAGTAAGTTTAAGAACCTTGTGTTCTTGTTGGGTTTGGGTTTTGATTGATGGAAATCTTGAACAAGGGTTTTGAGATTTCCACCAAGTTCGATGAACTTGGTGGTTAAGAATGTGTTATGAAGTTATTGGTAACTAGTTATGGATAATAACTAGATTATATGATGATATAGATGGTAGGTCAAGAAGACCTAAAGATTGGTGACATTTCACAAGTTGGAAAGCAAGGAATCGTGTTAATAGACACGATTTGGAGTTAGCTTGGCTAAGGTTAGTACATGTGACTTTTAAATTGCGTACATAGTAAAAGGATTTTGAAATGACATGATGTTTATGGAGTCTTTATAAGTATTTTGATAAAGATAGAGATTAAAAATATAAGGAAAATGTCTTTAATATGCTATTAGGATATAATCTATAATTGACTATTTTGATAAGTAAGTATGATTATATAAATTGTTAATGAATTTTTATTGATAAGAAGTATTAATAAAGATAATGATTGAGAGTATATGATATGGAGTTTTATTAGCAAATACATTAATAAAACTAATGATGATGATTTTTAATAATAATTACTTACTGGTAAAATTATACTAATAATAGTAGTGATTGAATTTTTAAGAGAATAAGTATAAAGTGACTAGTAAGAGATAAGTATTCTAGACAAAGTAAAGTTAAAGCTATATGATTTTTGATAAATAACAAATATGTTTTGTTTATTAAGTAACTTTGTAAAGTCGGTAATGAGAATGATAAAATAATAAGAATAATATGATAATTAGAATAAGTGTATTCTAATAGATGTTGAATATGATGAATGGAGCTAATGCTCATATGTGATGAATGAGATCAATGGAATAAGACCTCCCAGAAATGGGGGAGCATGAGACGTCTACTTGGGGTGGTACCTCCCTACGCAAAGAGTAGAATGTCAAGTTTACGACACCCAGTGTTGGTTGAGCATGACGACCCGAAAACGGGGAGAGCTTATGAATCTTTGTAAGATGGGGGCTTCCCAATTACCTTGATAGTTTACCTGTGACATCCCATATCGGGAGAGTTGGCTTCGGAGAGTTTCGTTGCGTATGTGATAAAGAAATGTGTGAGCTTAGGGATAGCTTACAAATATGCGATTAAATGATGAATAAGCTTATGGTAAGCTTATTAGTTTATACGATTAAATGAATAGAAGATGATATACGAGTTAATAAAAATTGACAAGGATAAGTATTTATATTGTGATAAATATTGTTTATAATTCTTTGAGAATGGATCAAACTCATGTATCTCACGAGACTATTTTATCTCACGTACTACTTTGTTTTTGGCTATGTACTCAGGTTCGGGATCGAAGGAATAGAAGGTCGCAATAGAGTGGCCTAGTGTTGATTAGCTCGGGAGCTCGTAGGTAGATCTCGTTTATCCTATGGTTATGATATTATATTGTGATAAACTTTAATGATTTTTTTAAACCGTATTTTGGGATATTGGACTTTGTAATATTTTTATTTAAAAATATGATTTAAATCATATTTTAAAAATTGAGGTGTTACATATAGGATTTAAATACTTAGGATATAATTATGTAATTAGTTAAGGGGTACCAACACCAAAAGGCACCTCTGATGAGGCACCACCATAACCGTCACCAATAACCGCCGCCAACCACCTACCCAACCGGTGCCACCAAGGCTTGTGTAATAGTTTCAATCATTCTAAATTGACGAAATTCATAAGAATAATAGAAGAAATTTTTTTTAATAATCATGTGTTCTTAGATTTCGATCCTCAAATTGGTATCAGAGCCAAGAATGTAACGAAGAAACTAAGGAACGTACCATAACGGAGAAGACAACCGAAATCAGTAACCGTCGAAGCACTCATTCTCAAACTCTAAATTAGGGCACACACCTTCGTCACCCAAAAGAAACGAACAGACATCAACGATTAACATTCAATGGGCGAACTAAGTAACTACAGCCATAAACTATTATCGATCAGGAACGACTACTTCAAATCACACGAGAGAGAAAGAGACGGTAGAAGACGAACAAGAAGAGAGAAGAAAGGGCGTATTTCCCAAAATGATAAACACTGTTTTTTTTATTTTCCCCAAATTTGCCCCCTCGTTTTTTGTTTTGGTTAATTTGAAAAATAAAAGAAACTGAAATTTTTGTTTTAAAAGGATAGTTAATATTAAAGAAGTTTTATAGTTTTATTACTACTTTTTTTTAAATCTATAAACGTTTTGAATAATAAAGTTTTATTAAATTTCAAGAATAATAAATAAATATTTTAAAGAGAAGATTTTTAAAGTAAGTTAGTTTTGCCAGGTTAAAAGAAGATTCGGTGGACTGTTATAGACAGTTGGTTTGATTTGCCCCATAAAACAAGAAAAGAGGTTAAAAAACCGATGGACTGTAAGAGACAGTCGGTTTGATTTGCCTCGCAAAACAAGAAAGAAAAAAGTTTGTCCAGTGAAAAAAGAACTAGTGGACTGTTAGAGGCAGTTGGTTTGATTCGTTCTGCAAACAAGAAAGAAAGAAGTTTGTCCGGTGAAAAAAAACTAGTGGACTGTTAGATGCAGCTGGTTTGATTCGCCCCGCAAACAATACTTTTTTCCGCTTAAAAGGAAGCCAAAAAAATTGGAAGAAAGTAGAAACGATCAAATGATCTTGAATTACCGATAGACCAAAAAGAAAGGATGGCTCCTGAAACATTGAAGAAAAATAAAGATGGGATGCCAATAACATTCCAATGCCCGATTCTAAATTCTACGAATTATACTATTTGGTCCATGAAGATTAAAGCACTTTTTAATGTCTATGGAATATGGGAAGCACTGGAACCAAAAGGATACGCGGATGTGAAGAAAGACACAATGGCTATTGCTTATCTATTTCAAGCTTTGCCCGAACAACTTATTCAACAAGTTGCTCACCATACAAATGCCGCAGATATATGGGAAGACTTGAAAGCTCGATTCGTGAGCGCTGACAGAGTCAAGGTGGCTAGACTACAAACATTAGAATCAGAATTTGAATCCTTGAAAATGAAAGACTCAGAATCACTCGATGAATTTACAGGAAAACTTAGTCAACTTGTGTCACAGGCAAACAGTCTTGGATCTACAATAGAGAACAAAAGAGTGGTTCGAAAACTTCTAGGATCTACACGAGCAAAATTTATTCAAATTGTAGCTGCAATTAAACAATTTGCAGATCTAAATACCATGTCATTTCAAGAAGTTGTTTGAAGATTAAAAATATATGAAGAACGCGTCAAGAAGCCAAACAAAGAAGATAATACACATGATGGACTTCTATACGCCGAAACAAACGGAAAAGAAGAATACAAAGAACATAGTTGTGAACGATGCGGTCATAAGAAGTCAATTCAAGATATCAAAGAAAGAGGACGAAGTAGAACTTGGATATGGAAGAACAAAGGTGGTAACCAACAAGATAAGAGTCATATAAAATGCTTCAAATGCAAGACATTTGGACACTTCAGTTATAGATGCACAAAGAAAGATTAGGAGGTTAACTTACTCCAAACTGAAGATGATGAACCAAAATTTGGCGTGCTACTATAGACAAGTCTTGAAGTAAAGGAAGACATCGCTTAAACTATATTTAGTTTAAGGGGGAGTGTTGGAAATTAAACTAAATCAAGTTTAAAATTGTTATTAATTATTGTATAGGATATAAATACTTAGGATATAATTATGTAATTAGTGAAGGGGTACCAACACCAAAATGCACCCCTGATAAGGCACCACCATAACCGCCACCAATAACCGTCGCCAACCGCCTCCCCAACCGGTGCCACCAAGGGTTGTGTCTGTTCATGAAACCTTTTCGTTTAGTACAAATATGTAAAATTGACAAAATTCATAAGTTTAATAGAAGAGATTTGTTTGAATAATCCTGTGTTCTTAGATTTCGATCCATCAGTTAATTCTTATTCCTGAATGAAATATAGGGCCAAGTATCAAAATCTTGCATGGTCAATGTGGTGTTTTTGTCCTACAATTGCGTTGTAATAAGTTTGTCTTTTGCTTCCTTTTTATTTTGTAAATTGCTAGCTTCTTGCTGGTGGGTTTTTTATATATGATTTTTCTTTTGGGGTCAGGGGAGATGGCTTTGCCGAAGCTCCCTCTCGTCTTCCTTTTTGCCATTCAAACCAGATATATGTTTTTACTGGAACTTGAATCTATATATTAACATCATTAGGCTATAAGCTTTGAGTTATGATATTGGTTTTTTATAATAGAATAATAGAGTAAACCTTAATTTGTGTTTTACTCCCTCTTATTCCCAACACCAAAATTAAGATACAAGTTATATTATACTTCCTCCGTATCAAAATAAGTGAATTACCTTCTTTTTTGAGGTGTATCAAAATAAGTGAACCACTTTAATAATTTACCTTATTTGGTAAGTTTTTATAATTAAAATTACCCTTTGACCCTTACTTATACATTTTTAAACATCATTAAAGGTGTGGGGCCCATTCATTTTTGTTATTTTCCTATAAAAGCAACAAAATAGTAAAAAGTGTGGGTTCCCATCCATTCTAATTACCCAATTTATTTTCAATAATCTCTTATTACCTTATTTTGACTCAAAAGACGTGAATTTTAAAGTGATTCACTTATTTTGATACGAAGGAAGTATATTTTTTAATGACGAACACACACTCCCTAATTATACACCATTTTATCCACGCTGGATTTGAACCCACAATCGTATGAAACACTTAATCACCTTAATACAAGTAAACTATAAGTTATATTATATGATACATGTTTAAAAAGTTTGTGTTTAATATAAATTAATTTCAGTTAATTTTTTGTTTATAATTCATATTTTATGGTTAGACATTAATTGTCATTGACAATTTTTTTTTAGAATTTTCATGTATAAAAGCAAAGTTATATTAGTTTAGATGTCACAAGAATTTGTTGTATTAGTTCAAACGTCTACCGAACTTACCCATGTCGTTAACGAAAGAAAGAAAAGGTTAAAAGCAATTATACCAATTGTCAGGATCGAAACAACAGAAATATAAATCCACCAAACTCAGTGCTTCTCATTCTGTTATACATGTGTGTATACATATAGATATAGTTACATATGGTTAAGCTTATCAATGGATGGAACAAGAACTATATAAGCACCCGCACAAGAATTTACACCGCCGCCATCTTATCAATACAAACGTATGCCACTCATTTTCGGTTAGAAACTATGAAAATATGTCTTTTTTTGGGTTAGAAACTACTTGTTTTTGAGGATGTTTATGTCCAGTTTGGGCTTGTAACGATTCTTTTAATGCATGCTAGCATATCATAATTCATAACAGCCTACGAAATTCTGGTAGCCTAATTTTTGTGTCTTTATCAATGTCAGCTTCCTCTAAAAGTGGATATATATTGGGCCGTATGCTGCAAAGCCCATAAAAATGGGTCAAAGAAATATATATGCCAACTTCAATTTTTTTGTAAAGAAAGAACAGGTTTGGTGTTTGATTTGATTTGATGAAAAAGCTGCTATGACTTTGCAAATTGAAAAACCGGATCTTTGTAAACATCGAATTTCTCAAAAGCAGCTTTTAATACTTTTTGCTAGTGGTGAGAAAAAAACCGAAAAAATTCGTTAAACGCGACAAAACCGAACGGATAAAACTGAAACCATTTCAAAACGAACGGTTCGGTTTTGAATTTTGAAAAAACCAATGGGTTCGGTGTGGTTTTGGTTTTAACCAAAATCCACCCCACTAATTTTTAACATTTTTTTAATATTTTAGTTATTAAATATAAGTCAACACATTTAAATATAAATATTTGAAGTTCCAACTACTAGGATCCATTAACTTTATATTCCATTAAATATTAATGTAAAAATTAAATTATCCATGTTTGTTGCAACATATTAATATAGAAGAAACGGATTATGTTGCAGCAATATTTGTACTAAAGCTTTCTTTTTGTTTCATGGTTTTGTATCTTTTTGTTCCATGTTTCTATTGCCGACTTACTCATTCATATGTAAATGTTGGTAAAAGGAAGGTTAGTACATGAAATAATATATTAATGTTGAAAACCATGTGGGTTCAGTTTTAAAACCAAAACCGGGCCGTTAATGGCCAGAACCTGCTAGAACTGAAACCGCTATAAACCGAAACCATTAGGTTTGAAAATCTTTAAAACCGAAATTAACGGATTGGGTCCTATTTGACCCTCCCAAACCGCCCAATGCACACCCCTATTATCCTGAATATACATTTGTCATTCAAAATTCTGTAAAAACACTGTTCATAAAATTTAATGTCTGTTTAAAAAATTAACGACGTAAGTTCAGTTGGTTGCTAAATATTTGAAATGGATGAAGACACATTCATATCTAGAAACAAGTGCCCCACCGCTCAAAATCAAAAAGCTTTTAGTAATATTTCAAGAGGTATATTGCATAAAATAACAATATACTATTAAGTGATTCCTAATTCTAGCAACTAACTATCAAAATTTTCAAAAATTGCAACATACCATTAAGTGATTCCTAATTTTAGCAACCAACTATCAAAATTTTCAAAAATAGCAACAAACTTAATTTTTTTTTGCAATTTGGGTAATATTTCACCTTAAAAAATGGTAGTCGATATTTTCTACTGATGTGGTCGGTTACTTAATTTTTCTATTTTTTCCGCTAGTTGGTCCACACAATAAATATTAATATATTTATAATAACTTATGTCACTAGAAAATACCGATTAATAACGTTCTTGGCAATACGTTTCTCAAATTGCAAAAATTTCAAAGTTCGTTGCTATATTAGAAAAAATTTATAGTTTTTTGCTAGTATTAGAAATCACCTAATAGTTCGTTGCTATTTTATGCAATATAACCCCCTAAATTTAGTAATATTTCAAATAACCCCCTAAAATAGGGTGGCAACTCTAAATGTTTATAAAAGTTCATATTTTGCCCCTAAACTATTTATTAATTACAAAAAATAATAACCATTATCTTCACACATTTAGACAAAATGTGTTTTTTTTTCTTTTCCAAATTACGATTAAAAAAAGTTATTAAAATAAGATTTGGAAAATTTATTATTATTTTGAACTGATTCACGACAATATTACTCTAAGGCAATACTAACTAAGGCAATGTTCTAATCTAAGAACAATGAAACTTCGGGATATGAGACTCAGGATACCATGAACATTTGTTTTGTCAAAGTTTTGCTTTGTCCAAAAATCATTTGTAGTTATAGACTAGGCTTGCTAATTCACTATAACTTAAGCTCTGATACCATTCTGTCACACCCCACCAAAAATGAGTTTTACTTCATTTAAAATATTTTGCGGAAGAACGGAGGCGTAACATTCATGATTACATAGCAAAAATTAAGTAAACAAACAACCAGGTAAATAACATAATGAAAATGGTTTACCTTCTAATAATGGAAAGTTTCCAAAATTAGCAGTTTCCTAAAATGGTAAGTTTTTAAATTGAAATGATTGTTTGTAAACTTAAATGTTCATTCATGGCTCACGACAATCCATTGCTCATATCCTCCAGTTCCGTTGTGCACCTAATCACCTGGAAAAACATAAGTATAAAATGGTCAACAATAATGTTGAGTGAATCCACAGGGTTAATGTTTATGATAAAAGTAAAGTGTTTGCTACCCAAAATGTTTGTTATGAAAATAGGTTTATGACTGAAAAAGTATAAGGTTCAACACTCATATAATATGAGAAGTAAATATGAAAAGTGAAGTGTAATTGTAGAAGATCTACAATTACTAGTTTTGTCTATGAAAATGTGTTGAACAAGTCGTTATGTTTGACATCGCATGACTGTTATCCCCAACAGGTAGCTAGTCTATTGAGTTAATATACCAACCCCTAAGTCCACAATCAACACTTCAACTCCAGTATGTTATCGTTCTTTTATGGATATACACTCCCGAAAGATGTCTTGGATAAACCAAGTAGTGATCAAAAAATGTTGGGAGGATGAGTGTCAGCCAATAATACTATCTGCATATCCAAGGTCTAGATCCACTAGTTAATGATTGCTGGCACCTTAGTCCGGTATAATAATTGTTTGTCATGCCAACGCGATAATGAAAATGTATAGATGTTGTTGTACAGTCATAGTAAAACAGTAGCATTTGTTTATGTTTTCCACCCCAAAAGTTTATAAAACAGTAAAAAGTAGTAAAAGAGGTATGTGGACTCACCTAGGTAAAGCTTAGCTCTCGATAAACCTCAAAGAATCTCTCCAAAGACTCCTAGCACCTAAACGCAAGGTTCCTAGTTAGTCTAAGCTATAACGCACAGGTGATCTATTATGGTATCGTTTATGTATTGATATTGTTTGTATTGATTGTTTGTTTACAAAAAGGGTTTTGGTTTATTGAAAAAGTTTTATGTTTATGCAACTTTGTAACGATGTTGGGTTATGGGCCTATTGGGCCTAGATTTGGGCTAACGGGCCGGCACTTGGGCCAAGGCCCGCCTTATTGGGCTTATTGGGCTTGGATGAACTAAATGGGCCGAAATGAAATGAAATGGGCCGAAATGAAATGAAATTGGCCGAAATGAAATGAAACGGGCTAATGGGCCACGAGATGGGCCTCTTAATGGGCTACAACCAAAAGGATATTGGGCCTCGTGTTTGGGCCTGATTTGGACCGAATATGGGCTCAGATTGGGCTCAAGTAAATGGGCTTGGCCCAATTAGGGTTTAAGGATCAAATGGGCCGAATAGGCTAAATCGGGTTGGGCCAAGTTCGAGCCTTGGCCCGATCAATATTTCAGGTCAACATGGGTCAACTCAGTCCACTCGGTCAACTCAGTGGGTCACCGAGTCTACTCAGCGAGTTAGAGTTCCGGTTCAATGTTAGGGTTTTCGTCGAGGGTTTTCGATTTAGGGTTTTGAACGGTGTTTAGGTCAAAAACGAGGCAAACGAATTCCAAAAATTATGAAATTTTAGGGTTTTGTGTGGTTTTTCATTGTGATTAACGTGTCAAACTTTGGGATTAAAAGGGTTTCGTTTACTATCAAAACAAGTAATAAATAAATACGAACGATACCGAAAACGAAAACGATTAAACACACGAATGCATGCATGGTTAACCATACATCCATGGTTCAAATCAGTGGTGATACCGAGACCACTTGGCCTTCGGCCATGGTCTCGGTTTTGTAAGCATAAAACCGAAATTAAGAGTAACAAGTAGGGATTTTTGGTATACCTTTGCGATTTAACGAACGTAACTTCGAACGAACAAGGGTTTGTGACTTCTTGGGACGAATTCGAACTCGGGATCAGTGGTTAGGGAGGTGCTTGGACGAAATTAATGAAAAGGAACAATAGGGTTGGGGTGTGATGTTATTTATAGGGTAGAAACTAGGGTTTTCGAATTGGTATCAGATAAGGGTTCACAAAAGATAAGGCTCATATTTAAATTTTGAGATAATCATAACATTTATGAATTTAAAAGTGTGATATCTCCCTAGAAAGAAGCTTGGATGAAATTTAGGAGGCCAAGAAGAGGGTTCGGCCACTAGGTGGTCGGACAACAATTGATGTGTCGGTTTTGGAATAAAATTCGTTACGAGTCACGTTTGGTTAATTATTTTGATTTATTGTTTAAATAATACATAAATATTATTTTTAGAATTGTTTATAAGAAATGAAGTCACCTCAAGTGAAATGAAATGTTGTGTTGACTAAAATAGTCAAACACTGATGTATGGTGAAATGTTAAATGTTTGGTGAACTAATTATGTGTTTGGATGCCAAAAGTGGATATGAAACGAAATGAGGACAGTTTCTAAAAATAGAAACTTTCTAAATACTAAAATAATATGAAATGAGGAAAGTTTCTAAAAACAGAAACTTTCTAAAATTAGAAATGGTGGGAAATGAAGAAAGTTTCTAAAAATAGAAACTTTCTAAAATTAGAATTGATACGAAATGAGAAAGATTCTAAAAATAGAAACTTTATAAATATAGAAAGTAAGAAATGAAAAATAGTAACATACCCAAAATGTCAAGTTGTCACAAAAAGAGTAATTTTACTTTATTAAAATAGATAGTGGAGAATGAGTCTTCAGATTCGTTAGATTCTTGTTTTTAAAACTTGAATTGATTGTTGTATATTTATAAAGTCTTTCTCACCCATAACTAACAAATCATTGACTTGGGCTTTGTGGTGGGTTTAGGCTTGTTTGGGCTTATAATATATATAATTTACATATATATTAAATGGTCAAAAGATGGCCTTGGGCCTTGGGGCTCTTGGGCTCTAAATGAATTTCGGATATAAGTTTTTAGCCCTAACCCGATTTTCTTTTTGACGTTTTTTTTGGCAAGATACAATATTTCCATTGGACGTTTTCTATTGGCCGTTATACACGAACAGGCATAACGAAATTGAAGAGATGCGTTGGTTGATTCGCACCCCTTCAACCAGTATAAATACCGAACCCAATTCCATCACAAAGGCTAATCTTCAGATTCGTTAGATTCTTGTTTTTAAAACTTGAATTGATTGTTGTATCCTCAAAACAGTCGTACCAATTCGGGCGAAATTCTGTTTTAGATTGTTAGGATTCTGTTTTAAAAACAAGAATCACGTTTGGTTAATTATTTTGATTTATTTTTCTAAAAATAATATTTATGTATTATTTAAACAATAAATCAAAATAATTAACCAAACGTGACTCGTAACGAATTTTATTCCAAAACCGACACATCAATTGTCAATGATTTGTTAGTTATATGTGAGAAAGGCTTTATAAATATACAAATGTTTCATACTTTGAGCAATGTGGGAAGAAACAATTTACAAGTTCCAACACTAAAAACATAAAATGAAAATAGGTTTCAAAACACAAATCGGAACGCCAATTTGTGTAATAATTTCTTGATCTTAAAGACGACTATAGAGAAAAACAAAAGAATGAAAGTTACCGCTTGCAAAATCTCCAAAACACGAGATTCTTTCATCTTCCATGGAACATCCTTAGCAAGAGCCTGCCTGATTTCCTCCAGAGTCATAGCACCATTTTTATCAATATCCATAGTGTGAAATCAATCTTTGAGATCATATATCTCTTCGTCATCAAGCGTACGTACTAGCCAATGCCTAATTTATATATTATTTAACCTTTACCACTTAATATTAGCATCATGTGATATTAGAGTGCGAAAAACAATTTCTTACCTATAAAATAGCTGTTTTAATCGACTGTATCTCACAAACTTGCGCATGTTCGATAAAATATAGAGAAACGTTCAAGGAGGTCCATCATCTTTAGGAAGTCTAAAGGAACAAATCTCCACCATTGATCAATAGGATCTAATGGTCAAGATTAATCACATATTTTATATATTGAGGGGTATTTTGGTCATTTTTTAAAAAATAAAAATATTTTTTTATTTTTTATTTTAAAATTTTTATTTTTTTTATTTATTTTTTATTTTTTATTATGAAGGGGTATTTTGGTCATTTGGCACTTAAAAAAAATTTCGATTTTTATTTTATTTTTTTCTTTGATTTTAAATTTTTTTGTTATTTTTTTATTTTTTTATTAATTTTTTTAATTAAAAAATAATATTTATTTGATAATTACGTGTATAATTTAATCACATGTGATTTTAGTGTAAAATCACATGTGATTTTAGTGTAAAATCAGATTTTAGTTAAATCACATGTGATTCAGAATGCAATCACATGTGATTCACTTTGCAATCACATGTGGTTCACTATGCAATAACATTATGTGTGTTAATGAAAAATTAATAAATTTTAAAAAAATAATAATAAAAAATAATTTTTTTAAAAAAAATTATTTTTTTTAAAAAAATAATTTTTTTTAAAAAAAATTTAAAAATTTAAAATAAAAAATAAAAAATAAAAAATAAAAAATAAAAAATAAAAATGAAAAAAATAAATTTTTCAAAATGACCAAAATACCCCTCAATTAAAAATTAAAAAATAAAAAAAATAAAAAATTTTAAAATAAAAATTAAAAAAATAATAAATTTTTTAGTGCCAAATGCCAAAATACCCCTCCATATATAAAGTATGTGATTAATCTTGACCATTAGATCATATTGATCAATGGTTGAGATTTGTTCCTCGGGACTTTGTAAAAAACATGTTCGATAAAATATAATATATCAATGTATATTTATACCGATCAACCTAAGAGAATGAGACAAAGACCATTAAATGAACTAAAATCTACCATTTTTATTGAAAAATGGATTTAATAATTATAAAATATAGAATTTCACTAATGTATATTAAATGTATCTTTATATATAATAAAAGAAAGCGTTTTTGAAATCTCTCCACGTCACTCTTTCCACGTCATAATGACGTCATAAATCAAGGCGACTAGGCTGCCAACTCATCACATGTAACATTAGCCTGCAAATCGAATTCAATGCATATTTATATATAAGGTAACCATTGTTATGTATCTTTACGTAGACAATTACAGCTACATTTTGCAATATTTAAGCGATTTTGTTGCCATATTTGATTATGTTAATACCAGTAATTTATGTTTTCATTATCGCCATACTACATGATGAAAGGAGCCCTTGGTTATTAATGTGGTCAAATTCCTGTATTTATCAAATGTTGCGCGGCCCATGGAATCGTGCATGTGGTATGTAAGTTTTTTGCAATTTTATGTATGTGTATAAAACCATAAAACTCAAGTTAAACATAATTTAATGGACCTTCGAAAAAGTTAATCTGGTTAATTTAGGAATTCTTGCATGTATTTACCTTATGTGTGATTGAAGAATGTTTTGGCAAGGTTATTTATTATTAATACTTTTTATTATTATTTGGTGGAAAAATGGGAATTTATTAATTTATTAGGGAATTTTAGTGACAGGATGGTATACTTCTATTAATTCAAGTTCTGTCATGTATACTAAAGGTGTAAAATTGAGCGGGTTTGTGTAACGGGTGGAAGTTGAGATGAGTTGTAATCTATTCTTCAAGTTCTGTCATGTGTTCTATTGCCGCATATACACATTGATAGCAAAAGAGAGTTTTTGTATGTTACTATGTTGCTTAATTTGTAAACCATTTTATATGAAAACATTATAAATTATTTTATTAGCTAGTCTATTAATATAAATGGTAAATTTGGTTTATTTGAGTGTCCATATCTCATGCACTTGGCATGAGTTAGATAAACATTTTGAAATATTCATTAAGATAAATAATTAAAATTCTGGTAATAATAATAACACCAAAATTAAAATCGACAATAACAATATAATCATGTAATCAACATGTTCAAACACTATTCACTTGACTCAAGCGTTTTATTACACGTCTAATGACATTTTGTCCCTCAATGGCCAACTTTTATATGAAGATATATGACATGAAAACAAGTGGCAAAGCGCAACAATGTCTATTTAAGCAAATATATTATCAATGGGCTTAATTTTCTCCAACTCCTGTTGTTTGTCCTTGGCTAGCTTCTTGAGTCGAGCCAACTCGAGGTCTTTGCTCATCTTCTTCTTATACATCTCCAAGAAAGTTATAGGTTCTTCCATTATCGATTTCTCTCCTTCATTGACCTTCAATGGGTACACAACTGCGTCTGGTGCAGGGTTTTGAAACGTTGCTATGGATAGCCGACTCGTATTTGAGTTCACCACGGCTTGGTGGTCTGCATTCTTGAACCTCCCGTTGCTCAAATACTATTACAAACCAAAATCATGTTATTTTCAAGTCAATATGTTGCCATAATTTCATAACGGGCCACTTACATGTCCATGATCACCAAGATTAACCACGAAAGCACCTTCAACGGGCTCAACCGTGATCCAGCTCTTGCCACCATCACGGGTTGCTTGAAGCCCGCCAACTTGGTCTTGAAGCAGCAACGTGATTGTTCCTGGATCCGTATGTCGCTTCAAGCCCAATGTGAGGTCGGGTTGAGGGCACTTTGGGTAGTAATTCACCACCACTTTTTGGTCCATATCAACACATGCCTTTGTTAGGGCCTCCTTCTCAAGGCCCATTGCCTCAGATAATACTTCTAGAAGCTTGCAACCTAGGCCCATTAATTCCTTGCTATATTCCTCTGTAACAGCCCTCCATTCTTTGGGCTTATCGGGCCACCTGGAGTAGTCTCTTGCTTTTAATGGGTACGAGAAGTAGGTTACAATCTCCCTCCAATCTTGCACTGCTTCTCCCTACATCGTGTATATATGATTATTAATGTGTGAAGAATACATATTTTCTAAACTATGAAACCATATAATTATTAATTAAGTTAATTAAATAGCTACCTAACTCATACGGTCTATCTTTTTATAGCACCTACATAATTGATCACTTCTTGTTTTGGCAATCGTACGCCAAAAGGCATGTGATACTCTTCTCGCATCTTAATTGCACTAAAATGAAAAATTCCTAAATGCAGCAAAACGAAAAGTTGTATTGATTTATATAATAATATTTCAATTTCATTCTTTTACTCATAAAATATTAACCGTTTAAGAAAAAAAACTCAAAAAATATTAACACACTAAATATGTTAATTATTTTTCATAATCTCATATTCTAATTTAGATATTTATATTGATTAAATTATTAATAACAATATAAATATAAATATAAATATTTAATACTGTAGAACACAATAAACCGTGTCTGAAACTAAAAAAAAAATATGTACCACTTGCAATTGCGTCTTGAATGACAGCCACGAATTCGCAACAATTTGTAAATATAAAAGAATTGTATGATTATCACTGAATTTATCATCTGAAACGAAAAGAGGCCTATTTTTTCATTTGTTAACCTATTCTTTTGTTTCATTTACTAAAGTGATAGTTTGTATGTATGCACATGTGTAAATAGCACATGCCTACATACTAGTAACAAAAATATGAACGATTATTAATTTTTTTATTTACATGAAACATGAACGATTTGATCTTAAAATATGTTAAACCAAAAATTCTAAGTATATTCATAATAATGTGTCAATCATTTTATGTATATAAAAGATTAAGTGTGAAGATTTAGCAGTAAAGATTATAACTCTTTTTATTCAGTTTTATACTAGCGTACAGTACAATTATAAATGCACATTGTACAACGTAGATGCATAACCTAATAGGAAGCCAACAATCCTTGAAAAAGAAACTACTTTATAATGATTTTTATTTGGGGAAACTGTTCTTTTTATCCACAGTTTAATACTCCCTCCGTCCCATTTTAAATGTCCAGTATACTATTTTAGTTTGTCCCACAAAGAGTGTCATTTCCTAAATTTCAATCAATCAAAAAACATTTAAGTGGGAAAGAGAAAATTTGATTGGTGACATTATATAATTAATGCACTTTTCTTAAACTGTGTGCTTTTTTGTAGTGGACACTTAAAGTGGGACGGAGGGAGTATTAAACACTAAACAGTTTGACTAAGGGAGTTCATTACCACATTATATAAGTTTTAATACTAACTGTACAATCCTTTAATATATTCATTAAAAATATAACCCCTTAATATATTCATTAAAAATATTGTGGTGTATAAATATTACCTTTTAACTCACTCTAATCTTGTACTAGAAAATGGTTAATTTTAAACATGAAAATTTAAAAATATTAGTAGTAGGAGTAACGGATTATTACTTGAAGGTGGCTAGAAACAATGAAACCGCCTTTCTTTCCGCCGGACATATCAAAGCGGAGCTTCTCCTCCGCCGGCATCTGGAAGAACTCTCTGGCGAGCCTCGTCATCTCCGACAACAGCTTCGTATCAACACCATGATCCACCACCTGAAAAATCCCCCAATCCTCACAAGCCTTCACAATCTTCTCACAAATCTCCACCCTACTTGCCACGTCATCGATTCCGTCAAGTGAGATCACCGGAATCTCGTGGCTAAACTCGTTGTACGGCACCTTAGGCCTCTCGTCTTCATCTCGGACGAACCTGTTTTCTGTCAACGATCTTTCGTCCCATTCCAGTGATACGGGTGCCATATGCAAATTTGTTATTTCACACAAACACGCACTTACTGCGTGTATGAATTAGGGGAGGAAGAATGGGGTTCGAAATGGTCGTATTTGTAGCAATGAAAATTGGAACGGGTGGGGTCGGGTCGGGTTGAGGTTTTGAGGGAGTGTCAACTACCACTTCATGAATGAATGAAGCGACGATTCATCCTTTGAATGGGGGTTGTTAGGTACCATGTGTTATGACTTAATTACGACTTATGGATGGAAAAATATCAAGACAAAATAGACTTAAACATGCATTTTTGTTAAGATTATCAAATGAGAAGTGATATTATTTTTGATTATTTATTTCTATTTTAATTCTTAATTATTAGATTAAGATAAATGTCAAATTAAAGGATGATATATAAAAAATTAGTATATTATAAATAGTAAGTTTAAAAATATGTATGATTACGAGTATAATAAAATATAGAAAGAAATATCAATTCTCCTTAAGAATATTAGAATAGGTTTATCAAACTCAAACTTATAACTTTTGTTTAAGGATATAGTATTTAATTAATGTAAAAGTTAAATTTCATTAATGTATTTAATTATTCAATATAAAAAGAAATTTATAGTTCATTAAACATTAGTCTCATGAGTTAAATTAAAAA
The DNA here is from genome assembly GCA_963853835.1 of Calendula officinalis. Lineage (NCBI taxonomy): Eukaryota > Viridiplantae > Streptophyta > Magnoliopsida > Asterales > Asteraceae > Calendula > Calendula officinalis. The sequence goes on from OY970823.1 coordinate 22,061,311, forward strand.
AAATCTTATAGCTTAAAAGTTAGAATAGATTTGTGACTTCGAATCCCTTTGGGAGCGTTGTATTAGCGTAATTTACTCATATCTCACACATGCACATATGAGGAATTTTCCTTGGAAATCCCTTTGGGGGCTGGGTTTGCCCGCTTATGCGGAGCTCGAACTCGAGGTGCTCACTGAAAAATTGCGAATAGACTTCCGTTATTTCACTTGCCGTTTCCAAAAAAAGATTTGTGACGAAAAACGTAAATTTATAATCTGTGTTATTAAATTGCTATTTTTATGAATGGTTGTAAATTGGTCTTATTTTCTTTATAAACACATTAGTTGGTACCGTTGCATTGGTACCAAATTGCAAGTGTGAACGTAGCTTGATGGTAGGTGGTTCCTAACATTTTAGAACTAATTTTATGCTAGAAATCTTTTTATGTATCATCTAATATTTTTTTTGAAAGACATAGTGTTAGGAAAATATAATCGTAATAATATATACAAATTCAGAAATCATTTGATTATAATAATTTTGATTGAGGCCTGCGAATTGCAGTGTCCTAAAATAGAATTTCGCCCGAATTGGTACGACTGTTTTGAGGATACAACAATCAATTCAAATTTAAAAACAAGAATCTAACGAATCTGAAAAAAATTAGTTTTCTTGATGGAATATCGTTCGGTATTTATACTGATAGAAGGGGTGCGAATCAACCAACGCATCTCTTCAATTTCGTCATGCCTGTTCGTTAAAAACTGTCAACAGAAAACCGCTAGAAACATTGTATCTGGTTATAAACGTCAAAAAGAAAAATCGGGTTAGGGCTTAAAAATTAAATCCGAATTTCAATTAGAACCCAAGAGCCCCAAGACCATCTTTTGACCATTTAATATATATAGCCCAAACATGTCTAAACTCAGCACAAAGCCCAAGTCAATGATTTATTAGTTATAGGTGAGAAAGACTTTATAAATATACACATGTTTCATTATTTAAGCAATGTGGGATGACACCATTTCTATGTTCCAACACATACTTCTGTCTCATGAGTTAAATTCTCGCATAATTTTGAAAATATGTGATAAATAATTGTTATCTGATTAATTTAGAGTGTTGGTGTACAACGAAAGATATGATCTGAAACACATTGGGTTCGGACCAACTGAATTCTTGTCTGCCGCATCCCACCCTGATCCATCCGAATCTACTTGATTCAATTGCATACGCATAATATTGTAAGTGTATATAGTGTGATATTACGTTAATAATTATGTTTGGATCATAATATGATATTGGTTTTGATAGTTAAACTTAGAGCATTTTAATGGTTAAGTTATTGTAAAGACTTATTAAAGTTGCTACATACACTTTCCACTTAAATATTAATAATAAGCTTTTAATTTTTTTTTTACTCGAATGCATATTTATCTTCATAAAGTTTTTTTTATGTATTGAAAAAACTTAATAAATAATAAACTTTTGAAGTAAAAACTTTTTACTAAAAGATCATTTACTTTTAAATCACAAACACAATAAGGAAAAAGTTTATAAAAAGCTACTATGGGAGATGCTCTTACGAGCATGCAAAACAGCGAATTTGTGCGAATCAGTGAAGGTTGGTAAGTAAGCAGAGTGAATCTGTGCCATTGGATACAACAACCACCTAAAGATAGAAGGAGATGTAAACACGTGTCATCGAGTAGGATAGCAGGTGACGACTGCGGGTTTACGAAATTGTGAGAGTTCTAGAAAAGCGGGTGATTTTTCTAGGGGTGTTCAAAAATATCCGAAAAACCGGGTATCCGAAAAATTACCCGATATCCGAAATCCGGGTATCCGAAAATCTGGGTATCCGAAATTCGGGTATCCGAAAACCGGGTACCAAATACGGGTAGTGTTTTTCAAGATTTCGGATACCCGATACCCGAAAAATTACCCGAAAATAAAAATATATACGAAAAATATACAAATATTATACAAAAAATACCAAAAATATTTGCGAAAATACCCAAAATATCCAAAATTACCCAAAATATTTGAAAAGTACCTGAAATATCTTAAAAATACCCGAAATATCCGAAAAATACTCGAAATATTCAAAAAATATTTGAATATTTTGTTTTTTTCCGGATACCGGATACCCGGATTTCGGATACCCGAAATTCCGGGTACCCGAAATCCGGGTATCCGAAATCCGGGTACCAAATGCGGGTAGTAAAATTCACTATCCGAAAATCCGGGTACCCGAATTTCGGGTATCCGAAAATCCGAATACCCGGTTTTGAACACCCCTAGATTTTTCACCATAAATTTTACTGTATATATCATAATAGTTAATTTATAATAGTTAATTTATATAGGGTATGGATCAAGAGAAAAGAGTCCTTATTTGAAGAAGTTGAAGAAACAATGCATTTTCGTAAAATATACATATATGTATACATATACATACATATATGTATATATACATACATATTCATACCATAGATATACATATGTTCATATTTATACCCTATATATATGTATATATACACATATATACACACATGCAATTTATATATTTTGCATTTTCAGTCGTAACTTGCATTTTCAATCGGAACTTGCATTTTCATTTACGAAAATGCATATGCATACCGTATGTATATGTGTATATATATAGATATATATAGGGTACAAAGTATGAACATATGTATATCTATGGTATGAATATATATGTATACATACATATATGTATGTATGTGTATACATATATGTATATTTTACGAAAATGCATTGTTTCTTCAACTTTTCAAATAAGGATACTTCTTTTTTGATCCTTATTCAATTTATATATACTTCCTCCGTATTATAATAGGTAATAAGTGATACATTTTCTTTTTATGGGTGTTTCACAATAAGTGATACACTTCAAAAGTTACCTTATTTGACAAAAATGCGGGATCCAACCTCAATTAATTATTCTCTTTAATAAAATGAAATCACCCTTATACTCTTATTTTTATTTTTAAAACTAATTAATATCACTTCATTCAAAAAAAGTGGGACCCATTATCCACTAACTATCTATTTTAATATATCTTAACAATACTTTAATATATTTTAATCTTACTTTAATCTTTTGCCTCAAACTCCGTGATCTTGCAAATGTATCACTTATTGTGATACGGAGGAAGTATGTATAATGTACTGTAATACTTGCACATTGTAATATATATTCCTTCGATTCAAAATAAGTGACATACTTTACTTTTTTGGGTGATTTAAAATAAGTGACTAACTTTGAAAAATTATTTTATTTGGTAAAAAAAATGGGACCACAACCACTAATTATCTACTTTAACAAAGTAAAATGACTCATATACCTATACTTTTTACTTTTAAACATCATTAACTATATTTTATTCAAAAGGTGTTGGACTCATTTCCCACTAACTATTCAATTAATCAAATTTAATCATCATTATAATCTTTTGCCTCGAAAACCGATAAACCCAAAATATATCATTTATTTTGAATCGAATGAAGTATTAAAAATTATGGTACAATAATTCATTCCCTTCTAAAGCCTATATCTCCACCAAGGACATAAAAACTGTTCAAATAAAACTCAAAAAGTTAACAAAATGTTTACAACTAAGAAAACAAACAGCTAGGAAAAACATAACACCTACAACAAACCCAAAGACTAATGAACAACCCCAAGGCAAATAAAATTGGCTAAAATGAATTTTAATATTTTAAATTTAGTTGATTAGAATTTCTACTATTCTAAACTATTTAACATCCATCATAGCACCCATGAACTTGGCACAATGAATGAATTTTAATATTTTAAATTTAGTTGATTAGAATTTCTGAAATTCAAAACTGTTTACTTCGGTTTTCAAATAGTTCAATTATTTTTGTTCCAATTTTGATTTTCAGTTCCGATTTGGATTTCAGTTTTTGTGTTCACATCTAATTATACTTATCTTACTACTTACTAATGCATTTAGGACTACCATTTTAAGGAATTTTAAGAAGCTCCTTAATTTTAAGTTTAAGATGATTTCCACTTTCAGTAACTTCTTCAATTAAAATATAATCAAAATAAAAGTGTTGCTTACAGGATTCGAGCACAAGACCTCTTCTAAGTAGTCATTATGTGTTAACCAATTGGTATAAATTACACTCTATTTTATCCCACCAAAACAAATTATAAGAGGCTGTACTTCATCGCATTTGACCAGCCTTTTATTTCTGTTTCATTTTATATTTCCGGAAACTTTTGACTATACTAAATTGTCTTACCATCTTTTATTTCCGTTTTGGTTTATATTTCCGGAAACTATTAATTGTCTTACCACCAAATTAATTGACCTTTTGACTATACTAAATCTTCTTCACGCATATCTTACTCCTTTATAATGTTTTTAGGACTACTAAATATAGAAGTCCTTAAACTTAAACTTTTTTCTACTTTTAGTAACATCTTAAACACCGCAAAAATAAAAAAAATATTGCTTACATGATTCGAACACAAGACCTTTTCTGAGTACAGACTTTGTGTTAACCGGTTTATCTAAATGACACTTTGTTTTAGAACAAATAAACAACCAACTTTAAATAGAAAACATATTGTATCGAACTTTCCATGATCAAGGTATGTGTTTGTGTGCTCACATATTCTTTAATTATAATCCTTAAGTTTGTTGAACTTGAATGTATTATTATGTTCTAGATGATAATGATTACTAATTGCAATTTTTAAAGACGGAAAAAATCATTCATTTGCGCAATTATTGTTGGAAAAACCGTGTAAACGAACAACACTTGCTCGCCACGAAATATAGTTTCTGGGTATCCGTCGCCGCATAGCGCGGGTACCCTGCTAGTTATATAAATACACCGATATATATACACATAATTAAATAGAGATAGATATGTGGCAATTACAATCTACTTTTAAATCGACATATGTCCATTATGGGACTTAAACCCTCATTGAGTCCATTGGGCCTTTGGTAGGGGTGTCAAATATGTATCGAACAAAACCAACCAACATGCTACCAACAATACCAATAATAGGTGGTAGCCAACATGTTAGTAGCTAACATGTTTGGTTGGTGATACCATACCAATCAAGTAGTCATGGTACGGTAATGATACAAAAAATTGAAATACCATGGGAATACCGTACCAATCAATAATTTACACACACACACACACACACACACACACACACACACACACATATATATATATATATATATATTATTTTGGAAGAATTCAAGAAAGGTAAACTACGTATGTATTATTTTTTAATAAAAGTTATGATATCGTAACATGAAAATATTCAAGTTACAACTTTTTAACCTAACCGAACAACATATTATATTTTTGTTATTGTGTTTTTTTATATAATGTTAATAATTGTGTGAAGCAGATGAGAATGCTAAAAGCTTGTGTATTATGACAAGAATACTACATAATTTGTACTTTATTTTAGATAATGTTTATATAATATTTAACGTATACAATTACCAAATATAATAGTATAGAAAAATATCTTGTTTTTAGTAATAATTCGAAATAAATTTGTGATCTTGGTATATACCATTACCAATTCGTACCAATCACGATTGTTGGTAGCCAAACAAATTGGTACCACATATAGTTGGTACGGTACTAATAGCTAGATTAGTGTACAAGCTATAATTGGTACGGTACACGATATGAGGAAATATGTGTGATACCGTACCATATTCACCCCTAGCCTTTGGTGTGACCCCAGATACATATGTCTTTCCTATTACAAATATTCTAAGCTACTCCGTATTTTTTTGGTCTTTTTGATAATGTATTTGTAGTAATATTATAAGAAAATAGTTAACTGAAAAAGCACATTTTGGTTAATTGGTATATAAACGGTTTGACTAAAAGATCATTTTCTCAAACTTAACTTAGCTTTGAGTTTTATTCATTAGCTTTTATTGTATTGTACTAAAATGCATTTGTGATTCAAAATATCGTTATGTTACTGTTCATAAATAATTACGTCGTTAATCACTTAGTATTGAGAAAGAGGTAGATGCCGTTAATCATTTGATACTGAGATAGAAGTAAACATATGTATGGCTAGAATCTAAAACTTCCAATATTTATACAAATAAAATAATGTACTAAAATACATTTGTGATTCAAAATATCGTTATGTTACTGTTCATAAATAATTACGCCGTTAATCACTTAGTATTGAGAAAGAGGTAGATGCCGTTAATCATTTGATACTGAAATAGAAGTAAACATATGTATGGCTAGAATCTAAAACTTCCAATATTTATACAAATAAAATAATAAAAAGTTAAAATATAGTTTAAAGGAGCACAAATTGTACTAAAATACATTTGTGATTCAAAATATCGTTATGTTACTGTTCATAAATAATTACGCCGTTAATCACTTAGTATTGAGAAAGAGATAGATGCCGTTAATCATTTGATACTGAGATAGAAGTAAACATATGTATGGCTAGAATCTAAAACTTCCAATATTTATACAAATAAAATAATAAAAAGTTAAAATATAGTTTAAAGGAGCACAAACATATTATATATATACTAGGTAGTCAAGAGGGCCCACGACCCTCAACAATCGTTTTATGCATCGATGGGGTGGTGGTCTATATCGAAGGTGGCATGAACGTAGTACATCATAATTTATTAATCTCAAGAAGAAGCTCATTATGTAACTGCTTTTGACATATAATGAATCAACAAATTATAAGAAATGTCCACTTATTTTTTTTTTATTTAAATCTAGAATAAGATATAAGTTGATCAAATTAAGTACATGAATATCTATTCTTTGCCGGAAACAAAATCTTTATTATTATAGTTTTTATAATCGGTAAGAATGTGTGTGACTATCAACATGTATTGTTAAAAGTTAATTAAATTTTAAGTACGTGTGATTTATGTGAAACACAAAGTATGCAAAATGAATGTTTGATCAAAAGAAAAGAAAAAGGAAAACTAATTAATAAAAGAAATTGTATTGGATACTGATAAGCATGTTTTACATAGAATAGTAAAGATATCTACAATAGACTTTCATAACTTATACAATGAAAGTGATAACATCAAAAGATAGACAGTCAGATTAAGTAGCTAATATTTACATATCGAATAGACATATCTAATCTATTCGCAAATGGTAACCAATATTTACATATCGGATAAACATATCTAATCTATTCGCAAAAAGATCAAGTACATAGGCAGAAACTTTTGAAGGACATTGCTACTTTGCTTTTTTGCTTGGCCTTTGATTATTAACTTCATCAACAACATTTTCTACATTTGGTTTTGGAAGTTCAGCAGTTGGGAGGGAGATCGGAGATGTTGATGTGCTTTCACCAATGTTTGAACTATGACCAACATTCAAAATGGGATCATTTACTTTATAAGCCTTGACAATATTAATCTTAATGTCAGTTGTTCCTTGAAAGTGTACTTCATAAGCTCGAACAAATGCTACAACAGAAATAGAATTTATTGTTGCAGCGATGGCATCATGCAGATTTTCACCCTGTTATACATCAATAATAAATATATAAGTTTTTGTTAGAAAGAAGGTATGAAGTATAATTCGGTATCTACAGTTTCATCACAGATTTGCAGATCATTTGGGCAGAATGGTATAAATTTTTCAACTTCGGGTGCGTTTAGGTTCGCTTTTGTGCTTCCACTTTCGTCGGTAATCAAAACCGTTAATCGTGACCTACATCAGTTTTGCTAGTTAAAAATTAAGTATTTTATTAGTGCATGACAAAAGAGTATTCATGCTTACATGTGTTGGATTTTTGATTCAGTGTGACAAGAAGGACATGTAACAACCCACATTGTGTCTACTTCTATAGACTTGAGACAATTCGAACATGCACTGTACCATAGTTTACGGTCTTGTTCGGGTAGAGATAAATTGCCTTTTATCCAGGCGGTTTGAAAATTTGAAGTTGCTGCAGAGATAGGAATTATGTTCGTATCTACTGGATATGGTAACAGGAAATCACTTTTTTGAAAATTTGTTGTTGATAGCAACTCTTGCACTTCATCACGATTGTTATTATACCTATTTTGTAAACATATACAGTGAATATATCACTGTTGTTTCAAGAAAACAGTAAAGGATTAAGAAGAATTCATACAATTAACTGAATTAAGCAATTAACTCTTTGATTTAGGTTGCTCTTAATTTAAGGTCAAAAATTTACTCACATGTGAATAATGGGTTGAACAGATATGTTTTGGTTTTGGCCCCAAACAGGTCGACCCGTTTGATTTTTTTTTAACTTTTATCAATCTGAACTTTGATTGACCGACTTAGGAGCTATTTATGTTAAAATAAAGTATAGGAAACTTTTGAACCATTTGACTCTTTTTTAAACTTTTATCAATCAGTCTTTGATTGAGCGACTTAGGAAACTTTTGACACGTTTGATTTTTTTTTAACTCTTATCAATCAAATCTTTGATTGAGCGGATTAGGAGCTATGTATGTTAAAATAAAGTATAGGAAACTTTTGAACCGTTTGACCCTTATCAATCAAATCTTTGATTGAGCGGATTAGGAGCTATGTATGTTAAAATAAACTATAGACGACTTTTGACCTATTTGACCCTTTTTCTATTTTAATTATTTTTTACTTGGTCTATTTGACCCATTAAAGATTAAAATGCAGCTGCCGTCTACCAATTATTAGCAGACGGGTCAGATATCATCCCGGACATGTAAAACTCATCTGCTCCATTTTGGTATTCCGTGGATCAAATAGATGCTACTTATTTTGTCATTATAATTGTTTGAGATAATCGGTTTTAAACCCGAGATAATATGACCTGACCCGGAACCCAAATAGTTTCACCCAAACAGTTAATTCAGACAGCTGCCAAATTCAAGTTACTGGTCAAATTGCTGCCAATTTTAGGTTAATTGTTGTAGTAGGTTGATTAAAATGGGTCAACCAAGTAATTATCATTTATTAACCCTACGTTTAATGTCATATAGTATTCATTTGAATAATAAATTTACCTAATAGTTGTAAGCTCATTTTCTTCTTCAATCACATATCTGCATGAAAAAAGGGTTTTGTTAATATATTGGGACTAATAAGTCATAAAACATCATTTTTACAAATACACTTTGGGTCGTTGACCCGTTTCTCTTTATCTAAATATTTGATTTGACCCGTTTTCATATTAGCTAAATATCCAATTAATACCTAATATAAGATGTAGTTGGTTCAGCAAACAGGGTGAAGTCACAGTTTAGTGGAGGCTTCCACAATTTGTTGAAATCCAATAAAGCATTAGCAGTTGTATTAATGGAATCATTTCGATTAAATGTAAGCATACCGAAAATTAAAAATGCCACTCGTTGTCATGATCAAATACACTATAAAAATACCTTTGAGAAGTGAGAACTTACCGATGAAGAGGAAGAGATCGTTTTGTTATGCTCCACTTCTAGATGCAACTTTTCCACCAATTATCAGAACCTGATTTGGAAAAAAAAAACCCTAATTTCATAACGGAAAAGAACACTACTATATCTGGTGAGTATTTCCAATTAGCAAAAACCCTAATTTCAGAATGGAAAAGAAGATTACGATACCTAATTTCCAATTAGCAAGAAGGGGCCCGTGTAAACCAGAAATTGGCAGCTGTTAAACGAAGAAGGTGACTCTGAGTAAACATAATAGAAGCAAGCGCAAAGGAGAAGAAGATGAAGACGGTTTGAACAAGGTGAAGGCGGTAGAGCCAGGAGAAGAAGATGAAGACGGTTTGAACAAGGTGAAGGCGGTAGAGCCAGGAGAAGAACAAGGTTGTGGTGAAGTCGGTGTGAAAGGCCGTAAAAATCATCCTATTGGAGGACAGAAGCAGGTGATCGACGTGGTCAGTAAAAACGTTTCTGTGCATATAGATAAATGATAAGTGAAATTGGGTGAGTATCCAAATTTTGATGAGGACTATAAGGACAATTCTCAACCAATCATTTAAAAAAAATTGAATCATTTTCGTAAGAAACTTCCAATTTATGGAAGGAATCCATGGAAAACCTGGTTAAAGGGTCATTATCAATACGATTATCTCGGATTACATGGTCTAGGTCAGACCCACAAAAATGGCGAAATGGACTAAATCAAGGCCATACATCTCAAAAAAAGGATTTAAAAAAATGGTATTCCTATGAAAAAGACCCATTATTTGATTACAAAAAAAAAAGCAAAATTTGAAAGTATATTATGATTACATTCTGGATAAATCAAAACTAATTTAGATAAGAAATTCATTCCGTTTAAAAAATATATGATTTAAATACCGCCACAACGCGCGGACATATTACGCTTGTTATTATACACTTTTGGGAAACCTAATATATTTAAATAAAGGTTTAAATGATAAGCTTTCAGAGAAAAAAAAAGTTATATTTGTCATTTTAATCTATTTAACCCGTCAAAATATTATATTACTTCCGTATTAAAATAACTGATACACTTTTTATTTAAGGGTGAAACAAAATAAGTGATACACTTCTAAAACTTACCTTATTTGGTAAAAAAGTGAGACTTATTCTCTACTAACTATCTACTTTAATGAAATGAAATTACTTTTTTACCCTTACTTTTACTTTTAAACATCATTAATATCACTTCATTTATAAGAAGTGAGACATGTTATCTACTAATTATCCACTTTAATTTATTTTAAAATTTATTTTAATATTTTGCCTCAAAAACCGCAATTATTTAAGTGTATCACTTATTTTGATACGGAAGTAGTAATACTTTCGTATCACAATAAGTAATACACTTTTCATTATGAGTGTTTCAAATTAAGTGATACACTTGAAAAATTACATTATTTGGTAAAAATATGAGACTCATTATCTACTAACTATCTACTTTAATAAAGTGAAATTACATTTATACATTTACTTTTATTTTTAAAACTTATTAATACCACTTTAATAAAAAAAAAGTGAAATTTATCTTCCACTAACTATTTACTCTAATATATTTTAAGCTCTTCTTTTATTGTTTTACCTAAAAAAACCATAAAATCCTCATTGTATCACTTATTACGTATCACATAAGTAGCGGTAAGAATGTAAGTACATTTATACACATATTTTATGTTTTTTAAAAATCTTAATGGCTTAACCTGTTTGATATAATTTATAAATTATTTTAGCCTTGACAAAGTTGGTTTAGACCACTCATAATAGTGATATCAATTGACACTTTAGTTTTTGCTAATTCAGCACCACATCAGCTCAAACTTTAACCAACATTCAGCTAATTGTGTGATTGTCATAATGTAAATACAATTAATTGCCTGAATAACCTAAATTTTAGACCCTAAACATTAACAGTTGTTAACATAATTATATATATTTTAGAGATAGTAGATTTTTTTAAACGGTTTAGAGAGACTAGCAGGGTACTCGCCGCCGCGCGGGTACCCGTAACTATATTTCGAAGTGACGACAGTATCGGTGGTGGTGACAATAGCGATGGTGATGAGTGGTGGTGCGTAGTGATGGTAGGTGCTGACATTAGTGATGGTAGGATCAGATCCGAAATTGACCTTTTTTGTGAAAGTAAATATGAGCCTTTTAAATAGAGAAATGATGGTTGAGTTCTGGTGACGTTAAAACTTATATATATTAGTATCCGGAGTAAATCAAAATAATCAAGTAGTTGAAGTGGTTAACACACAATGACTACTTATGAGAGGTCTTGTGTTCGAATCCAGTAAGCAACACTTTATTTTTTTAGTTAAAGAACTTACTAAAAGTGAAAATCTCCTTAAACTTAAAATTAAGGAGCTCTTTAAACTTACTAAAAGAGGTAGACCTAAATGCATTAATAAATAGTAAGTATTAACTAAATGTGTATAATTAATAAAGAAGCCCAAGATTCATTATCTTCAAATGAATTTATTAAAAATGGTATCTTTCGGGATTCAAATGAAACCGAGCCCATAGACGAATCACATGGCTCTGGATCTAATCTAAATTCTCCAAGTGCGATGGACTCACTTCCGATACCTAACCTTGTCAAAACCCAAAGAACCGGTGATCGATCTGAACGTACCATGCTCGTCGACATCATCATCGGCCAGAACTATTTCGTGTCCATTAACCTTTGGCAAGATGTCTAGAAATTTAATGGGAGAGAAGAAAAAAGTTAAAACGAAAAACAAAAAGTTAAAGGATACAGCCCACATCGAGGTGTCATCTAACTCGATCCCGACGTCCGACGAAATTGAAAATACGATGGAAATTGGAAATGCAGTAGGGTTTGAGATGAACAATTTCGGTACAGATATTGGGAATATCATCAAAGGTGCAGGCTTAAAATCTGTTTGCCAATGAAGTTAATATCAATCAATATAAGAGGCGTAAACTGTATTCTTAAAAAGAGATGGATACAAGGTTTAAAAGTGGCGAACAAAGTTCAGTTTGTTGGGATGCAGGAAACAATGTCAAGCAACATCGATTCAAAGTTAGTTAGATCATTCTGGGGAAGGTCAGGTATGGAATTCGAACTCACTAATCCAATTGGCAAATCGGGTGGGTTATTGTCTATATGGGACCCATCTTGGTTCGTGAAATCTGATTCATTAAACGGGGAAGGATTTTTAATAATTCGTGGGAAATTAGTCGGGTCTAATTTATTATGCGGTTTTATTAATGTATATGCATCACAAGAGTTAAACAGGAAAAGAATTCTTTGGAATTCACTGATTCAGATTATTAGAGCTGATCCGAATAGGGTCTGGGTGGTTTTTGGGGATTTCAATGAGGTTCGAAAAAGTTCAGAAAGAGCAGGTACAACTTTTTCACCGTCAGGGGCAAGGGTTTTTAATAAATTCATAAATGAAGCCGGTTTATATGAGATTAAGACGGGTGGTAGACGATACTCAAGAAGCACACCGGATAGTGGAAAACTTAGTCTTTTGGACAGGATTCTAGTGTCTGAAAACTTCTTTGATCAGTGGCGAAATCCCAACGTCAACATTCTGCCGAGAGGGTATAGTGATCATTGTCCTTTATTCCTTAATTCTTTAAATAAAGATTTCGGGCCTACCTATTTTAAATTTTTTAATTCATGGGTCGCTAATCCATCTTTGGAGTTGATTGTTAACCAGGTTTGGGCAATGCCCATCCCTGGTTGCACATCACATATTCAGTTGTTTTGTAGAAAACTTAAACAGGTTAAGCTAGAGATAAAGAAATGGCGAGCTAAAAATTCAGACAACAGCGTGAACGAATTACAAAAACAGGCGATTGAAGCTGACGCAAAAGCCGAATCTGTGGGTCTTACCGAGGAGGAAAAGAACAAAAAAATGAGCATCGATATTCAGATTCGAGAGAAAGAAGCAACCAAAATTCGCGACGTCAAGCAAAAAGCTAGGGTAAAATGGTGTGTAGACGGTGATGAAAATTCAAGTTTCTTTCATGGTTCTGTAAATCATAACAACCGGAAGAACTTCATTCATGGTGTCACACTTAACGGTAATTGCACCGAAGACCCTAAGTCAATGAAAGATGGTATTGCCAAGCATTTCGCGAAAATATTCTCTGATTCAAGGCATTCAAGACCAAAGTTCGTTAGTAATAAATTTAAAACTTTGTCGGATAATCAAAAATCAGAAATTGAATCTAATATCTCACGAGAAGAGGTAAAAAGAGCGGTATGGGATTGCGGGATTGAAAAAGCACCGGGTCCAGATGGTTTTACATTTGCTTTCTATAAAAAGTTTTGGAATATCATTGAAGAGGATTTATTAAAGGCAGTGTCGCATTTTGAGAACGGAGGAGACCTAAAATTCGGATGTAACGCATCATTTTTCACACTCATCCCAAAATGCGAGATCCCGTTAGAAGTATCAGATTATCGTCCAATTAGCTTAATTGGGAGCCTCTACAAGATCATAGCTAAAGTCTTGGCAAACCGACTAAAATCAGTAATCGGTGATGTAGTCAGTATCGAGCAATCGGCATTTATAGAAGGTAGGAATATTTTGGATGGTCCGTTGATTTTAAGCGAAGTTATGTCATGGTGTAAAAAAATTAAAAAGCAGCTTCTAATTTTTAAAGTGGATTTCGAAAAGGCGTATGACACACTTAGTTGGAGCTTCATCGATTCAATCATGAAACAAATGGGATTTGGGAAAAAATGGAGAGGATGGATAAAAATGTGCTTATCTACCGCAAGGGCATCGGTTTTGGTAAACGGGTCACCTTCTCACGAATTTGATATTAGCAGAGGTCTTAGGCAAGGTGACCCAATGGCTCCATTCTTATTTATTATCGCAGTGGAAAGTATTCACATTGCCATGAGTGAAGCAATTGAGAAAGGCATTTTTCATGGGATCAAATATACCAAATATTGATTCCCCGTTATCTCATTTGCAATATGCCGATGATACAATTTTTATTGGGGATTGGTCTGAGGTTAATGTAAGAAATTTAAACCGAATTCTCAATTGTTTTTATTTAGCATCAGGTTTAAAAGTTAACATGTCTAAAAGTAACATTTATGGTGTCGGGGTTTCAAGTCATGAAGTGGATCGATTAGCTTCTCGGTTAAATTGTGGTGTCGGATCTACCCCGTTTAAATATTTGGGTTTAGTCATTGGTGCACCGATGTATAGAATCTCACATTGGGATGTGTTAGTAAATAAATTTCAAAAAAAGCTTTCATCTTGGAAAGCATCATCACTTTCTTATGGCGGTAGGTTAACTCTAATTAAATCCGTTCTAGGAGCACTTGGGACCTACTATTTTTCTATGTTTAAAGCCCCTGAAAGTATCCTTAAAAAGTTAGAATCAATTCGGGCTAAATTTTTTTGGGGCTCAAAAAATGGAGAGAGGAAGATACATTGGGTTAAATGGGAAAAGATGCATGGTCAAATAGATTCGGGGGGTTTAAATATTCCGAGTCTTAAAGCCCAAAATCTCGCATTATTGGCAAAATGGTGGTGGAGACTAAAACACGAGGATGGATCTTTATGGAAAACGGTGATTGGTGCACTACATAACATTCCGAGTCCATATTTCCCGGTAAGCAAGTTTCTGGGTGTATGGAACAACATAGTGAAAATACGAGTACACCTAGATAAGATAAACATCCCACTAGACTCATGGTTTCAACACACGGTAGAACCGGTTTCAGGCTCGATAACAACAAAATGGGTATTAGAAAATGATGGTTTATTCACAGTCTCGTCGGCAAGAAAAGCGATTGAAGATACCATATCTGGCCCGAGCTCAGCCGCCAATTTCCCGTGGGTTAAGTCGGTACCGATTAGTGTTAATATTTTTTTTTGGAGGTTCTTTCATAAACGCCTTCCGACGTGCTTTAATTTATTAAAGCGTGGTATAATTCTGGAATCGGCGGTATGCTCCTTTTGCGAAAGAGAAATTGAAGATGAGGATCATTTGTTTTGGCAATGTAGTAAAACTAGAGCTATTTGGGTGGATTTTTGCAAATGGTGGAAAGTGGACATAGGAGAAATAAGAGGGATTGATCAACTGTTGATGTGGTACACAAGAGCAAATCTAACTAAGGAGAAGGCTCAAAGATATATTACAGCTCTCATTTCCACACTTTGGCTTATTTGGAAAGCAAGAAATGAAGTAGTTTTTAATAAAAATTTCGGTGCATACTACTTAATTAATATGCAATCACAATCTCAATCATTCTTTTGGTTAAAAAACCGAACAAAGGTAAAGTGGAGCTCGGTGGAATGGGGATTATGGTGCTCGGACCCAGAAGCACTCTAGATCGATGATTCAGGCGAAGTATTTGTTTATGTTTTTGTTTTTAGTAATTTGTATATAATAGTTAGTTACTGGCGCTTGGTTTGGTTGGGAGATTTGTAATAGGTGTTTTCATGTAATTTGTAATCCGGTGGATCATTAATTTTAATGAGAATAGGGTTGGTCGGGATGGGTGATGGCAATGCCGAAGCTCATGGTCGATTAACCTGTCTTTTTGCTGTTCAACAAAAAACTAAATGTGTATTTCACGTGATCATATCCCCACCTCCTTTTAGGTATCACTAACTGGTGGTAGTACATGAGCCACGTTTAATCTGATTGGGTTCACTGCCAAAAAAAACATGTTAAAGCTCGCGAATAATACATAAAACTTTTCTATAATATACCAAAAAAATATTTCATGTTAGTATATTCATGTTTATTATTTCAAGTTTCAAAGTAAAAAAATTACAGAACAGAGTTTGGTACTCTACAAATGACATGAACGTCCATATATTTGAAAGAGACAGAACTCATGATATTATTTGTTCGGTCCTAAAGATAAAATTTTATATCTTTTAAGCAATGTTTTAACAACCCATTTTTGGCATTCAACATGCTATTGTCTTAAATATGGTCAAATCGGATGAGCCGGCCTATTAAACCGGATGATCGTACAGTTGAGTATTTACGATGAGGTGATTATCTATCTACATGATACTACATATACAAAAAAACTAGAAAAAATACAAAATAAATACTGTAAATAATTAAAAAAATTCAAAACCTATTTTCAAATAATTTTAATATTTTTAAATTTCAATAACAATAATAAAAAGATTCATATGTCTATTTGAAGTATCTAAATTACTAAACAGTTTTTTCCGGTTTAACCAATCAGTTGATTCTTATGTCTAACCGGCCGGTTCATATGAAGTTATATAAACCAATTTAACCGGCTCATTTCGACCGGTTATCTTCTTATTTTCTGGTTCGACTCGTCAGTTTGGTTTTTAAAGACATTGCATTTAAGATGAGAATTTACCTAGACCTAACCAATCTTTAATTGGGACAAAATCGATTCATCATAAACGACCCCATCTCTTATGTCATAAGGAAACTCACTTTCAACAGTTATCATACAGGACAATTTACATTGAAGAAGCCGATCAATAGTGGTTTTGGGACCAGAAGTGATCATATGTGTATTTACTAATTTTATATTCAAATTATTGCAGAAAGATCTAAAGTGATGTTTTCATTATTCAACAATCATATAATATGATTTCATTTGGAAGTTCAGACTCAATAACAATTAACTCAGTTAACAAGTAACACTCAATCAAACACTACTTAGTGAGTAAGTATCAAATGGCCACTAATCAATCGGCAAAACATCACTTTAGATCTTTCTGCAATAATTATAATATAAAAATAGTAAATATACATATGATCACTTCTGGTCCCAAAACCACTATTGATCGGCTTCTTCAATGTAAATTGTCCTGTATGATAACTGTTGAAAGTGAGTTTCCTTATGACATAAGAGATGGGGTCGTTTATGATGAATCGATTTTGTCCCAATTAAAGATTGGTTAGGTCTAGGTAAATTCTCATCTTAAAAGCAATGTCTTTAAAAACCAAACTGACGAGTCGAACCAGAAAATAAGAAGATAACCGGTCGAAATGAGCCGGTTAAATTGGTTTATATAACTTCATATGAACCGGCCGGTTAGACATAAGAATCAACTGATTGGTTAAACCGGAAAAAACTGTTTAGTAAAACATTATCACCTCATCGTAAATACTCAACTGTACCGTCATCCGGTTTAATAGGCCGGCTCATCCGATTTGACCCATATTTAAGACGATAGCATGTTGAATGCCAAAAATGGGTTGTTAAAACATTGCTTAAAAGATATAAAATTTTATCTTTTAGTCTATCTTAGAGCATTACGATTAAAATTCGACCACTCCAGGGAACTTTCAAAACGGGAATACCTTATAACAGCTATACTAAAACATACAATGCTTAATTTTGTGTCAATTTTCATATGATATGCATACGTTGGTCCAGACTCCATATGATCGATAAACTTCCAAACATAGTGACTATAATAGCATGTTGTTAGAAGGCGTAATCAACATCTTAAAAGGTAAAAGAAAATAGATATATGTCATATTAAAATAGATATATACATAAACACTTATACTTTAACCAATTTAATGGCTCTTAATAATGCCCCTAAGGGCATTGTTTAGTAAAACCCTATAAATAATCATATTTACTTAATAAAAAAAATGTTTGGCGCATAGCAACTGTTTACTTGGCTATTTTAAATTGCAAAATATATCACAAAAATTTAAATTGATTTGTTGGTAATACTTGGTATAAACAACCGAGATTTAACCTGATTGCCAGAGGGATTATTAAGGCTGGTGGGAGTGGGTCTAAAACCCCACTCCGTGGTGATGATTTGGCAAATGGCACGGCGTGGATTTGATGTTGAACACCACCCCCCACCACGGTGTGGGGGGTTCCCGTGAAAGGTTAATGGCCACGGCATTGTAGGAGAACGCGGCGTGAAGGTACGGAGGGAAGCTTTTAACGGTCAAAAATGGCTTTTTCAAATTAAAAATGGTGTTGTGTGGTTTGGTGAGTATTTCCTAGAGATAATTTGATGTGGGGTGGTGTGGTTGTTGAGATGACTTTGGTGTGGAGTGCCAAAGGAAAACTAAACATAAATTAATCATTTAATAAAAACCAAAAGCCAATGGACTTTGACCACATACACAAAGGGATACAAGTTGATCCAATAACAACTTCAAATTGTCATCAAAATATGATATAAATCAATTGGAAAAACACAATTAGAAAACCTTCAAGCATCTTCTTCGATCTCACCATTGTGTTCTTCACAAAATTTAACACCATCATTCGCATAAATATTGCTCATTTCTTCACAAAGCTCATCTACCACACCATCTTCATAATTCACTTCAAATTCTTCACCAATTTCATGTTCATCACACGTGCTTGCATTCACTTGAATTGACCAAATCGATTCATCATCTTCATTGTCTAGTGACGGATTATAACCCTCAGATTCCTCAGTGAAATCCGTAAATAACATCTTTGTTATCAGATTACTTTCCAAAGCTTCTTCATCTTCTTCTTGTTGATCAATAATCTAAAAATTCGAAATCAATCCTTAATTAGAACGAGAAATTAACAAAAACCCAATTCAAAACAAGAAAATCAAAGAAACCCCACATCGAGAGTCTAATCAAACCTGAGAAAAATTGAAGTTTTCCGCAACAACGGGAGAGATAGTCAAAGATATTGGACCATCGCTGTCATTGTATGAAAGTTGAGGGGTATTAGCAGGCGTTGGAGCAAGAAAATACATTTGGGAATTCATAAAATTTATGGGTTGAAATGAAATCTTTGAAATTACAGCTTCTTCTTCAACTTTTTGCAAAAGGGTCTTTACTTGACCCCTCAATAAAGCTTCTCCAGACCCAGGTGTAGTGGCTTGTTTTTGGATAATCATTCTTTTTTTAGAAAATGTAGATGATGGTGTTCTTAAATTCCCAGTTGCAAGCCCAACAATGGGTGAATCATTTGTTATATCAATCAATACTGATCTTGATTTTAAAAACCCCTTTTCGGATTCTTCAGTTTTCCCTGAAAAAAATCTAAAGATTAAATCTTTACGATCATATGAAGAAACCCATTTGATTAAAAAAATATATAAAATATGACTAAGAGTCTAAGAAAAACTATAAATTAATGTAATAATACTCACTTATTGATGATGGAGTCTCCATTTCAGTTTTTGTATCTTTATCGTGTTAGACGTGAAAAAAGATGCCGGAAAACGGATTTACAGTGAAGACGGTGAGAGATTGTGTTAAGGAACTTAAGTAGAAAATTACGGCAATGAAGAATTTAAGGTTTTAACAACGGTTCATTACAAAATAAGACCGTTGAAACTAGCCGTTACTTGGTGCAAGTTATAGGCTTATAGTTGTAAAGTGGGCTAAACAGCCTAAAATAAAATTTCTAGTTGGCCCATATCCTAAATTGACCAACTATAATTTTTTTTTCCAAAATGTATTTTAGTACTCTGAACTTGACTAACTAAGTTCTTACTACCCTGAACAATTAAAGGTGCAACATGATACTCTGAACTTGGCAAAATTGTCGATTTAGTACCCTAACTCACTAATTTGGCCTTGTTTTTTTGGTTGACTTACTTTCGTTAGGACTTTTGACGGACTAAAAAATATACGTTCATTTCAATATATTGATATTAGAGGCAAATCTCGTGAAATAACAAGGCAAAATTAGTGAGTTATGGTACTAAATCGACCATTTTGTCAAGTTCAGGGTATCATGTTGCACCTTTAATAGTTAATGGTAGTAGAGCACCTAGCTAGTTAGCCAAATTCGGGGTACTAGAAATACATTTTTGCCAATCTTTTTGAACTACCTGAATATCATACTACTTGAGATTTTTAAAAGAGTAAAAATGTTGTAAGATAGTTTTGTATTTTTACTTTTATTTTAAGGGTTTTGCTAAATAATGCCCTTAAAGCAATGGTTAAGAGCTACTAAAATAGTTAAGGTATAAGTGTTTATGCATAACTAACAGAATATATTCTCAATTATTGTGTAGATAATTGTTTAGTTTAGAATATATTGTAAATCCTTTATTTGAGGAAGTTTGTTATTCATTGTCCAATATAAATATATCAATAAAGCTCTTCACATATTAAGTGAAGATTAATTCCTGATATGGTATCAGCCATCTCGATCTCTCTCTCCTAAACCCTAATTTTCGCCGTCGTTCTCCCTTGCAAACCATGGCCGGCAGTGCTTCTTCAAGCTCCGATTCTTCGGACGCCCCTCTCTCCCTCTCCACTATTTTACATATGATCACACTCAAACTTTCCTCCATCAACTACCTTCTATGACACAAGCAAATGATCCCTTTGCTTGCTAATCAACAACTCACCGAATATGTTGACGGGTCCATCCCTGCACCGCCACAAACCATCACCACTGCTGAAACTACCTAGGTTAATCCTGCGTACACTGCGTGGGTTGCTACCGATCAGTGGGCCCTAATCATCCTTCAATCCTCTTTATCGGAGGTGTCTATGGCCGAAAATTTGGGTCGTACCACTTCTCATGCGGTATGGATTGCCTTAGAATCAACCTATCGTCATGATAGTGTGTTGAACGTGTTCACACTCTACGAGACTCCCTCCGCACCATCAAAAAGGGGACGTCCACTGTTGCCGATTATGCCTGGAAATTTAAACACCTATGTGATCAACTTAACGCTATCGGGCACCCTCTTGATGACATTGATAAGAGCCATTGGTTTCTTTGTGGTCTTGGCTCTTCATTCGAAACATTCTCAGCCACTCAACGGCTTATCACTCCTCGACCTCAATTCCGCAATCTATTTCTGAAGCCGCGAGTCACGAGATGTTTCTCCAAACTATTAATGACTCCACGGTTGCACCAGTTGCCTTCAATGTCACTGCTTCTCGTGGTGATAACTCTTCTGCTCGTGGCCGTGGCAACTCATATTACCGTGGGGGCTCATCACGCGGACGTGGCCGTGGCAATCGCCGGCCACCCCATTGCCATTATGTAGAAAAGATGGACATGATGCAAACCTTTGTCCTAGTTTGCCTACTTTTTCTCGCCAATCTCCGAGACTTGATGCTAATTTGGCCGAAGCTTTTCAAGCCCAATGTAACACCTCTTCTCCGGATTGGTATCGCTTCCGCCCGCATGACCTCCTCCTCGGGTCACCTTGATTCATCGACATCGTATTTTGGTAATGAACGCGTTTATTCTGGCAATGGTGAGAGTGCCGATATATCACATGTTGGGAAATCTCATATTACCCCTAATTTATCTTTACTAGATGTACTTGTGATACCGAAGTTGACTAAAAATCTACTCTCTGTTAGTAGGTTAACACAGGACAATCATGTTGACGTTTTATTTTCTGATCCCATGTTTTTTATTCAGAACCGCACATCAAAGGAGACACTCGCCCAAGGCACACGTAGGCACAGATTATATGTTCTCGGGCAAGGTCAAAGAGCTTTTTTAGCTAAACTTTCCTCTCGACGAATACAAGCTTCTTTTGAACTATGGCATTCGCGTTTAGGTCACGCGTCTTATGATATTATTTCTAGTTTATATAAGTTGGGTTGTTTATCGATTAATTCAGTTTTACCAAACCCACGTTTGTGCTCCTCTTGTCAATTGTCAAAGAGCAAACATTTACCTTTTGATGTCAACTTAAAACGTTCATTACATGTATTGGATTTGGTTCATTGTGATTTATGGGGTCCTTCCCCAGTTACCTCTTTGGATGGGTTTCGTTATATACTATGCTATTTTCATTGAGGATTATTCACGATTCTCTTGGTTTTATCCTTTAAAAGCTAAGTCGGATTTTTATAATGTGTTTGAAACTTTCATAACTATTCTGCAAACACAATTTTCATGCAAGATTAAGCAATTCCAATCCG
Organism: Calendula officinalis; assembly: GCA_963853835.1. NCBI lineage: Eukaryota > Viridiplantae > Streptophyta > Magnoliopsida > Asterales > Asteraceae > Calendula > Calendula officinalis. Next base: position 22,083,676 of record OY970823.1, read on the forward strand.
ACGGTGGTACCGAGTTTAATAATAGCAGGGTTCGGTCTCTTCTCGCAAAAAACGGTACTCATCATCGCTTTTCGTGTCCTTATACACCGCAACAAAATGGTCGTGCCGAGCGAAAGCACCGCCATATAACAGAAACGGGACTCGCAATGATGTTTAACGCACAAGTACCGGCGAACTTATGGGTAGGCTACATATATTATCAATCGTTTGCCTAGTAAACTTCTTGAAGGCAAATCACCATATGAATTATTCTTGCAACCGAACCTAATTATGCAAACTTTCGGGTTTTTGGTTGTCGGGTTTTTCCTTATCTTCGGGATTATTCCTCTCACAAGTTGGGTCCTCGTAGTGCTCCTTGTGTGTTTATTGGCTATATCACTCAATATAAGGGATATAGGTGTCTTGATTTATCCACCATGCGTATTTATACGACTCGTCACGCAAAATTTAGTGAGAGTCTTTTCCCATTCACGGGTAATTCAACATCAACGCCATCACCTACTTTATTTTTAACCACTTATTGTGATATGATTATCCCTTATTTTATCCCAAAGATGCCACAACAAAACGATATTAGCGAATTTTAGTAGGCAGCTTTTGTAACGACCCAAATTTTGTAAATAAATAAATTATATAAAATATTATAATTAAGGATAAATCATTTAAAGTATGTAGGAATTGGTTTCGTGTCATTTGGACATCGTACGAAAAAGTTATGGACGAAACCGTGTCGAAGAAAACAACAAAAGTTGCAGCCTGGGCTGCCAAGACCCTGATAGCGACGCTATCTGGGAATTCGCGACGCGATTAGCAACGGTTAGGACTGAGACTCAGTTTCGTGTTTGGTGTAACACCTCAATTTTTAAAACACCTTTTTAAATCATATTTTTAAATAAAAATATAATTAAGTTCAATATCCAAAAATACGGTTCAACAAAAACCTTTTTAAAAGATTATCAGAGTTACAAAACACGGTGTTACAAAGATAATATCATAACCATAGGATAACGGGATCTACCTATAAGCTCCCGAACTAATACATCTCTAGGCCACCTCTATCACGACCTTCTAATCCGTCAATCTCGAACCTGAGTATATAGCAAAAACACAAACATAGTACGTGAGACAAAATTGCCTCGTGAGATACATGGGTTTTAGACTTGATAAACAACTAGTCACATAATATCATTTATATTAAAATAATATTATTAATTTCATTCGTTTGGGTCACTTCGTTTCATTCATCATTGACCAATATCAAGATAATCGGAATGCCTCCAATCTATCAAGACCATCACATCCACGGTAAGCGGAATGCCTCCAATCTACCGGGACTCATAGGTATTGGGTAATCGGAATGCCTCCAATCTACCGCTAACCTTAAGGTACCGTAATAACCGGAATGCCTCCAATCTATCACGGCCCTAGGGACATCATCATCATCATTACTTGTCTTTTATCACTATGAGCTTATAGCTCCATCAATTCTCAATCAATCAATCGTTTCATCATCATATAAGCAATTCATCATAAATCACATAAATTACTAAATTACTTATAGACTCGAAAAAAAAACATTTGATCATAAAACATTTACTAGCTATGTACCCAGTTTTAAAAGTTCACATGTACTCACCTTAGCCAAGCTATCCCCAATTTGTGCTAAACAACACAAATGCTTACTTCCCAAATCAAGGAGCAACTCCAATCACAAGGTCTTCTTGACCTATCATCATTATCATCATAACAACCAATTATCAACCATAACTAATAACTAATTAATCCATATTAGCTTTCCTAACCACCAAATTCATCCACTTGGTGGAATCTTAAACCCTAGTTCAAGATTTCCCAACATCAAACCCAAATCTAACTTGTACACATTGATTACAAGTCCACAAGGAGTGTTTTACGCCCAATATAGTTCATCTTCCCCAAAGATGATATGGTTGGTTCCCAAACCACCATTTTTCCCCATACCAAGCTCACAATCAAAGTAACTAAGTAAAACAAGTAAGAATTCTTACCCCTGATGCTTGAATCCTTCATGATGATGAAGGTTTGAGCTCTTGAGCTCCAAAAACCGACCAAAATGCTCCCAATTCGGCTGCTATAGATCTAGGGTTGTATGTGGAATGAAACCCTAGCCTACACTCATCTTTATGTAGATCAGCCACACCTCGCGCCCCGCTCGCGCTGAGCTCGCGCCGCGAAGTGACGCGGGTCTGCCCGCTAGTTGCCGCATTTTACCAGACTTCGCGCCAGGCTCGCGCCTGGCTCACGCCGCGACCTCAACGCGAAGTCAACACGAGATGCTCGCGTTCCAGCTCTGGTCCTTCTGTTCGTTCTCGCGTTCGCTCGCGCCAGACTCGCGCCGCGAATGCTGTTCAGGCCAGCTTCTTGGTCTTTAAACTTGTTTCCATCCAAGTTTTGACCCATACTTGGTTATACCAAGTCCCAATCGCTCAAACACTTGATAAAGCACAACTCAAGACACAAATTAACATAAATACTAAAATTCATATAAATCCCGAATTAAAAATACGACATTACAAATTGTAAAATTCCGGTCGTTACAACTATCTACCCCTTAAAAGGATTCCGTCCTCAGAATCTACTCGAAGATTCCCGGTCCACAATCAACCCAGTCTTCCATTGTCATCTCCTTGCGTTTAACACGACCAAATTTTATCCGTTGCAATCCAATAACAATATTCATTTTAAACATCCACTTGTACTCGTTAGACCCAAACGGGTCAAAAGTCCATCTTAAGCCCTTAATACCCCAAACGGGTCAAAGTTCCATAACTCGACTATAACCCTTTCAATCCTTTAACTAATCCCTTTCATCCACATAGGAATGATATAACTCAATCATTACTATTTTTAAAAAAAAATTCAATCAAAACGAAAGTCAATGCCTAGCTTTGACCAAGTCAACATATTACGTCCATCTCTTTCTTTACTTAACACAAATCAAGCACACTTAACAATTTCCTTTTATCTAGAAGTTCCATTCGACGTTATTTCCTTCATGATCGACCTTCGATTAATGATCCATCTACAATTATATGCTTGATTCTCAAATTCTACTCGGAACACCCAAACGAGTCAAGGTTGTATAATCCGACTATGACTCTTCCAACTATCCCATTAATCTCCTCACATACATGTATCGATACATTATGCCCTCATCATTCACTAGTCGTTTATTAACGAGGGTCGAAGCCCATTTTTGACCAAAAGTCAACCAATTTACAATTTTGACTAACCTTGACTTATGCATAAAGTCAACCATACCTTGACAACTTCCTTACCCACTAGTGACTCCATTTATCATCAATTCCTTTACAATCTATCACACATTTGTGGTTCCTCAACCATCATGTACTCGATTTTCAAATTCAACTCGAAACACCCAACGATCATAGTCGCACACTATAAATATTTCCATTAGTCAATTAACCATTATCATACACACATATAGGTGATACATTATGATCTTATCAATGCCTATCCATTCTAAGCGAAAGTCAAAACCTGATTTTGACCAAAGTCAACAATCCATTAGTTGACCAACCTTGACTTATGAATAAAGTCAAACTTACTTTTCAAAATTCACATACTCTTTACTAGTGAGACTTCACTTCTCAAGCTTTTCGTTCCCGACTTTAATATCTACATTTCCTTTCTCACTTGTTCCCCTTTTTTTTTCCACAATCGATTAACAATTTTCATTTAAAGCAATACCAAATCTCTATTACTTTTTAACTTTCATTCAGTTACTTATACCATTTATAATTTCCCTCAAACATTCTTATACCATACTTGTAACTCCCGATTACCGGCTTTAAAGCCTCAATCATATCCAATTGTGGCCTAACCACCCATTATACATCTGATCTTCTCCACTCATCGGTTACATTAAGCTTTGCTTCCTATAAGCGTCTCTTTCCAAAATTTATATACTTGTAGGCATGTCTTACACTTACTTATACTTAAACACGACCCGTGTTTTTAACCCAAGTCCTCATTTTCCATACAATTATAGCAATAACTAATTAAACAGTTCTACATACGTCAGATATAAACATCATAATACTGACACATCTTATCATACTTTAACTATCATATCGAGATGATCGGAAAGCCTCCAATCCATAGTGACTCATCAAATCTCGTTAATCGGAAAGCCTCTGATCTAACAAGATCCAATCTATCTCATTCTATTTTGCATACCATACTAGTATACATCTTTTCGCATCACATAACTTTACCACTTTCTTACGCATTCAAACGTCTATTTATTCCTCATGCAATTTCAACACATTTCTCATATCATTTTCTTTCATAATAACATATTTCTAATTGAAATATACAACTTAACATGTTCCTCAAAACATTATCTTTCTATTATCATATGCCTTTCATAGACCATTACTCCCACTTATACCTCTATACCACATGGTATACACATTATCATTTCTAGTGTTTTCCATCAATCTACTCACTTATCAATCGTCTTTAGTCGATTCATTTTCTCATTACTAAAATTTCCAATCTTTCTTTTACCATCCAGGTAGCCACTAATACTTTCAATTTTCCACATTCTTACCGAATAAATTGGTCAACTCGAGTCACCCAATTGACTCCGATCCATAACCCATTATAAGCTATCACACTTTTTCTATGTCATTTTTTTTTGTTACCCTTGACTTAGCATACCATTTCTATGACATTTTACAATTAATTATCATTGTACCCTTAGTATCGAATCCATTATCCATGACACAAACTTTTGACATAACTAATTGTCAACTTTTACTCAACCATTTTCGATTACTGAATTTTGTCATTCCCGATGCTTATTCTTTCCAACATATTTTCCATTTACGAGTTTTAAAACTTCACTATATCTTTGATCATTCTTTTCTTTGCCTTACTCCTTTAATATTACTACATCATATACACTTTTCCCGCAAGGAACTACAATTTTACTTTTAAACTTTTCCCTTATATGGTTCCTCATCCATATATAATATTCCTACTAAGTCTCAGTACTTCCAAGTATTACCATCATTTCATTAAATATATTCATTAATCTCGCGATTCATCTTTTGATATTCCATGACAACATAATACCTTATTTCTTACTATTTGTGTCGCCGAACGCCAACTCTTCCAAATATAACATTCCTACTTACATAACGAATCGGGGAGATTATTTCCCAAATACATATCCATATCAAACGATCCCTCTATAATTCTTTAGACCATTTCACTTAAACACTAAATCAAGCGACCACTGAACAAATAAACCGCAAACCACATAACATTCAACTACATAATTGAGAAACTTTGCCCCACTTGCACCTTCCAACATCGCTACGATTTCACGAACTTTGGGTGAAATTCTCTTTCTTTGTTGACTCCAAGCTACTATCGAACTTCCTCTTTTCTCCACGTGACGACGCTTCATGGGTTTTTCGTTGAATTACCTCCTCCACATACCTAGCAATAAATTCTCTTAGAAATTCTTCCAAGTACTCTTTCGGGACAAAACTTACCTATCAATCTACTCGCGAACACCTTCCACAACATTTAGCAACATATTCTCTTTCCAGACTTTCGTACATCACATTCTTCCACAACGACATCTCGTCCTTCAATAACCGAAGTGCAAAAGTCACCATATCTTCTTCCAACACTTGCTACTCTCTAGCACTCGCTCAGCTTCACGAATCCACCGAATCGTCACCTTCGGCTCGGAACTTTCCGAATACGCATCGGCTTACACGCCATGAATGTCTCGAACGGACATCCATCCCTTTCTTCCGATTCAGAATCACTACCCTCTTCCGTCGAGGACTTCTCAGCACCAACCTTGTTACTTGAAGACCTATTCTTCTTACGGTTGTTAAAATCATCCCGCCTAACCTCATTTGTCCGGCCATCCACAATCCGGCTCACATCTTTATTCACTACATCTTTCATCTGATTAAACAGATTCCGAATAATTTTCCAAATTACCGGGGTCGGGTTTCATCTAACCGGAACCCTCTCTATCATCACCGCGACATGACGAAACTCACTTATAATTTCTCTTCTTGACTTAGAGGAGCTCGTCCTCTTCTCGTGATCACCTTTTTGGTATACCAATATCTTCAACAACCAATATTCGAGCAATCGACTCAACAGTCAAATAAAACTCATGCAAATCAAACATGTCATTTCTCTTATGGATCGACCCTATCATACTCACACTTTACGGTCTCAAAGGACTAACCATGGACATCCTATGGAAACATATGGTCCTACTTAGCATAGCTTAAGACTAGGGAGGTCAAACCTACCTAATTCACTTAAACTATAGCTCTGATACCAAGTTGTAACACCTCAAATTTTAAAACACCTTTTTAAATCATATTTTTAAATAAAAATATTATTAAGTCCAATATCCAAAAATACGGTTCAACAAAAACCTTTTTAAAAGATTATCAGAGTTACAAAACACGGTGTTACAAAGATAATATCATAACCATAGGATAACGGGATCTACCTATAAGCTCCGGAACTAAAACATCTCTAGGCCACCTCTATCACGACCTTCTAATCCGTCAATCTCGAACCTGAGTACATAGCAAAAACACAAACATAGTACGTGAAACAAAATTGCCTCGTGAGATACATGGGTTTTAGACCCGATAAACAACTAGTCACATAATATCATTTATATTAAAATAATATTATTAATTTCATTCGTTTGGGTCACTTCATTTCATTCATCATTGGCCAATATCAAGATAATCAGAATGCCTGCAATCTATAGAGACCATCACATCCACGGTAAGCGGAATGCCTCCAATCTACCGGGACTCATAGGTATTGGGTAATCGGAATGCCTCCAATCTACCGCTAACCTAAGGTACCGTAATAACCGGAATGCCTCCAATCTATCATGGCCCTAGGGACATCATCATCATCATTACTTGTCTTTTATCACTATGAGCTTATAGCTCCATCAATTCTCAATCAATCAATCGTTTCATCATCATATAAGCAATTCATCATAAATCACATAAATAACTAAATTACTTATAGACTCGAAAAAAAAACATTTGATCATAAAACATTTACTAGCTATGTACCCAGTTTTGAAAGTTCACATGTACTCACCTTAGCCAAGCTATCCCCAATTTGTGCTAAACAACACAAATGCTTAATTCCCAAATCAAGGAGCAACTCCAATCACAAGGTCTTCTTGACCTATCATCATTATCATCATAACAACCAATTATTAACCATAACTAATAAATAATTAATCCATATTAGCTTTCCTAACCACTAAGTTCAACCACTTGGTGGAATCTTAAACCCTAGTTCAAGATTTCTCAACATCAAACCCAAATCTAACTTGTACACATTGATTACAAGTCCACAAAGAGTGTTTTACGCCCAATATAGTTCATCTTCCCCAAAGATGATATGGTTGGTTCCCAAACCACCATTTTTACCCATACCAAGCTCACAATCAAAGTAACTAAGTAAAACAAGTAAGAATTCTTACCCTTGATGCTTGAATCCTTCAAGATGATGAAGGTTTGAGCTCTTGAGCTCCAAAAACCGACCAAAATGCTCCCAATTCGGCTGCTATAGATCTAGGGTTGTATGTGGAATGAAACCCTAGCCTACACTCATCTTTATGTAGATCAGCCACACCTCGCGCCCCGCTCGCGCTGAGCTCGCGCCGCGAAGAGACGCGGGTCTGCCCGCTAGTTGCCGCATTTTACCAGACTTCGCGCCAGGCTCGCGTCTGGCTCGCGCCGCGACCTCAACGTGAAGTCAACGCGAGATGCTCGCGTTCCAGCTCTGGTCCTTCTGTTCGTTCTCGCATTTCGCTCGCGCCAGACTCGCGCCGCGAATGCTGTTCAGGCCAGCTTCTTGGTCCTAAACTTGTTTCCATCCAAGTTTTGACCCATACTTGGTTATACCTAGTCCCAATCGCTCAAACACTCGATAAAGCACAACTCAAGACACAAATTAACATAAATACCAAAATTCATATAAATCCCGAATTAAAAATACGACATTACAAATTGTAAAATTCCGGTCGTTACATTTGGGGCCGGTCGCGATTGGGAGATAGCGACGGGAATATTGGAAATAGCGACGGGGATAGCGTCGCTATCTATCGACGCGAAAATGGCGGGCAACTTTTAGCGACGCTATTTAGCGAATAGCGATGCGATTTGGTCGCTGACAGGCATTAAATCGGGATTCTTGTCATAAATGCATCACACAAACCCTAGTTCTTCTATCTACAAGTGAGTATACGTTTTTGAGTGGAAAGGATCGATTGGAACCGATTTCTTCATCAAATCTTATGAAATTTCACTCCCAGTTGAAGATCAAAGGTAAATCTTTACTCCTCTTGGATTTTAAGCCATGGATATGAAGGGTTTCATACCACTGATCAACCCATTGGGTCGACCACCTAGTATACTTGGTTCGAACCATACTGACAAGAACATGAGGTTGTTCTTACCGGTTAAACCAACTAGCTAGTTTAATCCATAAAAGCCGAACTGAGATTAAACTTAATCCTTAAACACTAAAGGTTTATAGGAACATGGAAATCTAAACTAGATTAACAAGAAAGAAGCCTTGTACGAAAAACTCGAACACACACAAAGCTTTTGTGTGTTCGTCGACTTCCACCAAGAATCCCTAGGGTTCTTGGGAATCGATCGAACAAGAGGAGAAGGAGAAAGAGGATGTTCCAAAACATACTTTAACTTGCTTAAGTAAGTACACTGATGATGAACATGACGAGCGATCCTCTAGTTGATCACTTGTAACGATCCTTGTTCTTCAAGACTTGAAGAACACGAAGAACGAACGAAGAACACGAAGAGCACAAGACTTGTGTTCTTGGTGTTTTGGCCGAAAATCCCAAGGGAGAGGAGGGTGATTTTCATGTAAGGTAAATGAGCAACAATAAGGGAACCCCAAGCCTTCTATTTATATTAGAAGGACTTTCACTTAGGGCCCTTCTAGTTTAATTAAGATCAATCTCTTAATTAAACTTATCCATTTACACTTCCATCCCTTATAGTTTTACTAGTCTTTTGTTATTGTACTTAACTATTAAATGTCTAGTATTATACACTTATACATTTTGGTATATACATACACGAAATGTATACTTGTGTTTTATACTTTTAATAATTAATTATATAGTAACCTTTATATAATTTATGCAATAATATTATCCAATCACTATATGATTTAATTGCTTTAAATCATAGCATGGATAATCTATAATTAACACATTGTATATTTACTCAACTAGTAAATGTACAAATACTTGTATTAATTAGTTAGTTAAACTAATCTAGTAATAAGTTAAACTTAACTTAATACTTAACTGATTCATAATGACTATTATGAATCATTCCTCTTCGTAGTATCATTACATATCTTGCTCGTATTACATGCACTCACCGGTGTGACCCTTAAGTGTTTCGTAGGCATGGATGTATCAACATAGGTTGACTAACTGTTCACATAATTCCAACAGACTCCCACTTGTGCAAGTTCGTAACCTTAGCTTGATGACAAGAGCTATAATGGCCCTCTAGATAGGAACTTAGGTAACCAACCCCATAAAAACAACTTATGTAACCCATGCATAGTTTTGAAAAACTCTTTAATAGCGTTGTCTATTAAAGAACACTCTGTCTCTACTTCTTGGGCAACGTTGTTAGGTTCATCATTTGCAGCACGATATTTGTGATTACGAATACGAGCATGGTAGAAGATATCAAATCCTCTATTCGAAATCATTTATTGACTTCTTGATTCAAACTGTTGTGATAAACGACAAAGAACAAATCAGTTCGTTTGGGCATGGCCATGCACTTACCAGTTTTCCATCATGTCAAGGGACCCATAAATATCTCTCCTAAAAAGGAGGTGCAATTACCATCTTGTTATATTTCGGTTCAAAATACAACTTCCTCTGTACCCAGTAAGGCCTCGTATGACAATCAATTTCCGACTTGTCTAAGACAAACCAAAGTAGATTAGTCATTGTATCCTAAACCAAATTCCTCAGGCTTAAGGACAATCCTACTGAACAATATTTTGAACTTTTCAACCACGAAGTATTGTTACGGTGGTCAATCCAATATTCGTCGAGCTCCAACAGAATATCACCGATATTTGGTTAACAGCAAAACTTGTGTAGCAATCTTCAAGAAACTCGAATCTCCACCAAATACCGCGATGACGTTAACATCCCATTAAAGTTCCCACCAAGACGAGTAGTCACAGATTATGTCTTTTGAATAAATAGACTTTTATGCATGGATATTGTAAAACATACAAAGTCTGAATAACAATGATACTAACTCATTTATTATTCCTCACTGGACATACATACAGAATTATTACTGGATCATTACTTATTCCTTTCATTCGTGTTGATTACTTAATGACTTTTACAATTTTACTTGTAACTTTATCACTAAACCAGTCATTTCTATTAAACTAAAGACATAAGACAAGCATTTGGAAAAACACTAATACTTTTGTCTCTGCTAGATTTTGTTCTTGCAACATTATAGAACATATTCTAGTCTTGTCCTTTTATGCAATTCGGTAAACATAGGAGTATTGAAAATTGACTCCTTAGTTTCTTAAATTCATAAAATTTGCTTTGTAACTAAAGCCTCTTTTAGTTACTTGATTTGTAGATATATTCTAGTCTTGTCCTTTTATTACTTGTGATCACACTATTAGGTTTGAAATAACCTAATAAACGATCATTTATTATTTCTCTTAACTCTTTGGCTAACGACTTGGTAATACCTTGTTGTTAATATCTTACTAACTTACTATATTCATTAATTCTATAATGAATATGTTAGTCATAGCTCCCACTATCTTTTATGGAACATAAGCATCACTTAAACTATTACTTTGACCTAGTCAAAATCTTATAGTTTAACCTTTTAAGAATTTATCAATTATTAAAGTAATCCTTTGGATTTGCGAATATCCAACATTTCTTTTAAGGGAATCATGACTTTCATTGATCAACGTATCTAACAAGTATAAGACACTTGAAACGATACTCTTAATTCTTAAATACATTAGTATCTTTTAAGAAATTCATTTAATGCCAAAGTCATTTCTTGGATTCTCAAATATCCAGTATTCCTATTAGGGAATCATGACTTGATTAAATATTGTATTTATTACAAGTATAAAAGTCTTGCAATATACTTTTTAATTCTTAAATACTTTAATATAGTTTTACCTTTTAAAAATTCATTTAATGTCTAAGTCATTATATTTGGTTATACGAATATCCAATTATTCCTATTAGGGAATTATGACTTCATTAAATTCTTTTATCACAAGTATTAAAGACTTGTAATAATACTCTTTAATATATCCAATATAATCATACTATACTAATACTAATACTTTAAAATTTATTATCATAAGTAACCATTACTTAAGATGTTTTAAATTAAGTTCAATGTACTTTGAACCTTATGTTTCCATAAAACTCTTAAACACTTGTATTTAGAAAAACTTTGTAATTACTAGTATCTAAGTAATTTGAGCTTTTAAGATATTATCACAACAATAAAACAAATATAAACAATGAGATTATTATTAAGTCAACACTTGACTTTATAATCTAGTCATGAAACTTGACTAGTACAATCAACACACATGCACACACAATATAATTCAACCATGGATTCAATGATGATAAACTTAAAATCGGAATTTATCATAAAATAGAAATTGTAATTTGTTCAAAACAACTGAAATCAAAATTTCTTTTACTGAATCCAAATGAAAAATACTGAATAAAAAAAGTGGTGCTCGTGGGGTCTTCATCTCATGCCGGTCATCATCACTTTCGATTCCCTCCTGTAATAAACAATTGCAAAAGTTAGATTACTCGTAATATACTTTACAAGTAACTTAAAGTGATTTAGAAGTTTGGTGGTGTTACCCGAGGAACTAGCAAGTCCTCCACCACTAGCATCCTTTGGACAATTTCTTTTCCAATGCCCAAACTCCCTACATTTGAAGCACCGATTCTCGGTCCTCGCTTTGTTAGGCTTCACATTCTTGACCTTTTGTTTGACACCTTTACCATTTGGCACTCCTTGGTTAGGATTGGTCTTACCCTTCCCACCATGTCTGTTTCTCCTCTTCTTCCCATTGCCACCGCCGTTACCGATCATAAGAACATCCTTAGACTTTGATCCCAAACTCAACTCAACCGTCTTGTGAAGGAATTATGTGCACAGTTAGTCAACCTATGATGATACATCCATGCCTACGAAACACTTAAGGGTCACACCGGTGAGTGCATGTAATACGAGCAAGATAAGCAATGATACTACGAAGAGGAATGATTCATAATAGTCATTATGAATCAGTTAAGTATTAAGTTAAGTTTAACTTATTACTAGATTAGTTTAACTAACTAATTAATATAAGTAGTTGTACATTTACTAGTTGAGTAAATATACAATGTGTTAATTATAGATTATCCATGATATGATTTAAAGCTATTAAATCATATAGTAATTGGATAATATTGTTGTATAAATTATATAAAGGTTATTATATAATTAATTATTGAAAGTATAAATACAAGTATATAATTCGTGTATATGGGTACCGAATTATTAGTGTATCAATACTAGACATTTAATAGTTAAGTGCAACAATAATAAACTAGTTAAACTATAAGGGATGGAAATGTTAAAAGGAAGTTTAATTAAAGATCTAATATTAATTAAACTAGAAGGGTTCTAAGCGCAACTTATATGTATATAAATAAGAGGCTTAGGGTAACCCTTATTCCCTTGATACACCTCACGAATTTCTTCCCATCCTCTCCCCTTGGCTTCGGCCGAAATACACACACAACACAAGCCTTTGTGTTCTTCGTGTTCTTCAAGTCTTGAAGATCCAAGTTCATTGCTTAAATCAACTAGAAGATCGAACGACTTGTTCATCATCAGGGGATCTATCTTAAGCAATCAACAAGGTATATTTTGGGAAAAAAAATTTCTCCCTTCTCCCCTCTTGGACGAATTCGACCAAAGAACCCTAGGGTTCTTTGGTTGATGGTCGAACGAACCACACAAGCAATGTGTGTGTTCGAGTTCTTCGTACAAGGTTTCTTTCTTGTTAACCTAATCTAGAACTCCAACATCCCAATCCTTTAGGGTTTAAGGATTAGGTTTAATCTCAGTTCCGCATTTAGGGATTAAATCAGCTAGTTGGTTTTAACCGGTCAAGAACAAGTTCATGTTCTTGGTCAGTCATGGTTCGAACCAAATACACTAGGAGGTCGACCCAAGTGGTTGATCAGTCGCATGGTGCGTAGTGAAACCCTACATCTTGAGCATAGAATGTAGCTCAGCAGTGGATTTCTCCATATTATGCATATTGTAGTTGACCACAAATGGCTTGTAGTCATCAGACAACGAATTGAGTATAGCGTCCGTTGCCATCTGCAAACGGAATGGGGTGACCAAGTCTTGAAAGGTGATCCATGTGCCCTTTCATTTTCTTGACATGGGCACTCACCGGTGTTCCTTTGACCATCTTGCACGAGTTGAAGGCTCGATTGATGTCAAACCTCTTAGTGCGAGCTTGCTCTTGAAATGAATCCCTTAGGTGCTGGATCATCTCAAATGCAGGCACATCCATAAGTCTCGCTTGTAATTTTGGACTCATGGTGGCGAGCATCAGAAAGCTCACATCGAGTGAATCACTAACATGCTTATCATAAGCTTGCCTCGTTTCAGCTCTAGCATTTGCAGCAGGGACATTTGGTACTGCTCTCTCCAAGACATACCACTTTCTCTCATGCCTGATCACAATGCGAAGATTGCGCTCCCAATTGAGAAAATTTGACCCAGTCAACTTGTCCTTTTCGATGATTGAGCGAAGTGAGAGATTGTTGGTACTTGTCGTTGTGGTTGCTACTGCCATCTACAAATCAAACCCATTTTAATTAGTAATCATCAATAAACATCTCTAAAATATATTATAAACCCATAATTAATATTTTAGGCCTAGGATCCATATATCACATTCTCGCCCCAAGGTTTGGGCACTTCCCAACGAGACATGCTGTTTCTGGTACGTAACATCCTTGCCGATCGTACCAAGACTTGATACGATTCCTAGGGGTCGTAGAATCTATAGACTTATAACTTACTACAACTTTGTACAATTTAATCATACATTTCTTAGTTTGTAATAAAGTCTAGTATGTTTATTCTACTCAAGTACTTTTTGGGCCGGGATTCCCGATTATCACCAAAGTAGATCAGACCATCTAAGACAGTGCGATGTTATGCGCCGGCAATCCCGATTATCACAGAACCCTACGCACCCTAACACTCACAATGATTTGAATCCATATCTAAGGTTCTTTATCCTTACAATATGAATATCGTTGAACAAGTGAGGTGTTCCATTAGGTGGATAGTACTTAGATCTAAGATTTTCTTGAGTTTGTTTAAGTCTTAAACTAAACTTAAACCTTATTCCAATTTTAATCCTTAATATTAAAATTGTGATTCGTGTACTTAATTCCACAAGACACCTTTCTAAAATTACTTTTAAAACTCTAAGTTTTAAATTTGCTCAATTTTTATTTGTATACCTTAAAACGAGGTTTACAAAAAGATATTACTAAGTTTGTGAAAAACCTTATCTTAAATAAACGTACTTGTTTTATTTACTTGAAAACTTTTAAACCTTATGTTAAACTTTAAAATAGAGATTTTAATTCTTTATGACTTACGAACACAAGTCATAACTCTAGTTTTAACATATCTACTTTTTCTATGTCTAATAATACAATTAAACACTTATTTATTAGATTCGCCAAAATATGTCTTAGGGACACATTTATAAACTTTGAGACTTTCTTGTGTAGCTCCTACTAATTCCAACAACCATGATTGTGACAACCCTCGAAATCGGGTATTTGACCCGGCAATTATTATAACCCAATTTATCTTACCACAATCATCTTGAATTTAAAAGCATTCATTTTGCATATAAGTCTAGGAGGTACCATACATTTTGTGTTATTAATACACATCACTGATCAGGCACGTGTCAGGTGTCTAGATTTCGGTACACTTAAACAATAATTTAGCGAGTTGGTGACTCAACGTAAACTTATACCGAACCCAAAATTATAATTTATAGAAATGATACTTTGACTTAATTAAATAAACTTATACGATAGTTTATACACAGAATACGCTATTTAATTAACGAAAGTTAAGATGCAGTGCACATGTATATTATACCAACTAAATAATCAATTTTAAAATCCGTCCTTATTTTGTAATCCATTCTCACACGTTGCAACTATCCCACTCAACTACCTATCTAATTGTCCTCTGAATAAAATCATGATACATCTTAAGATATGAGATTATTTAACTAAACAAGTACCCATGATGCCGATCATCACCATAGAATAATTCTATGTAACGTACATTTTAAATTTTTTTCCACGTATATCTTCTCCTCCAAGCTAAGTATCCGGATTCTTTGGATATCTCAATGATTTTCGGTATCTTGACAACACCCACGATAGCTATATCACCATCCTCTTAATAAACTCAAAAATAACTACCACATTCATCATCTTCATCACGTAACACACACCAAAAAACCTTTCCACCTCTCTCGTTTTCTCCCCTACGTGAACCAGACAACTCAAACTAGAAACCCATAAGATTCCGGCTACGAGGCAACGAGCTCCGGCGACTCCTTTTGCACCCTCTCGTTTTCACCTGCACTTTCCGGCGAAGGTATAACTCGGACCGTTTCTTTATGCATGTATGTGATTGTCATCCCGTTTCTTATTCGGTGTACTTTTTTCACTCAGTTTTATCATGAGAGAATTTACTTTTATCAGCCACGAGTAGAAGAACCACCACTCAGTGCCACTATGTTAGCCATTGCTCAGGCTCACATAGATGATGATGATGAAGATGATTCTGGTACTGAATCCGCAGCAGACACTGATGGTACTGATGATAATGATGGTGGTAATGATAATCAAGATGTTGAGATGGTAAATGCTCAACCAGTACATGAGCCAGTGCAGCCTATCATTCCATAAAATGAACAGGATCATGATGCTCCTCATACTGCATCAGAACCTGATACTGAGTCACCGGAAGTGCAGCCTCTTATTCTAAGGCGAAGAAGAAGAAGCTTGACTCCAGTATTGTTGGGGGCCCTATCATCAAAAGATGTGCAGCACACACAAGTTCCTTCATTAACTACATCACTTGAAGAGCATAACTTAGTTGCTGCAACTGCAGCCCTTCCAGGTCCTGAAGCAGAACCTATTGCTCAACAAATTGAGGAACCTCATGTTCCTCTTGATGTGGAGATCCAATATGAGCAACAATCACTGGAAGGTGCTCAGGCTAGAAACCAAGTAGTACCTGAGGGTGCTGGAGGCTCAAATCAACACACAAATGATCCAGCACCGACCTCTGCAGATGGGAGAAGGGAATCCGACAAAGTCTCAGGTATGAATCTCTATAGAACCTTAAACTTCTATATATATAAAATTTCCCCCCACAGAGACTAAGTATTGGCCAGTACCAACTCAATACTGACCAAAGTCTCAAACGAACTTTCAAATATATACTCTCTTATGGCCAACATAGTTAGCCCATTGCTACTATGCAAAATTCATACACTAAACACTTAAATGATCACTGTCAGTCTACAGTTGTCTCAAAATTTAAAGAGACAATGGTGGTTGATGTCACGTTGACACCCACTGGTGCAGCTTGAATCATGTCCAACTTATTTTTGAGTTGGATCACATGATTTAAGAAGTGATCACAAATCCTTAAGCCACAATAGCCAAATATTTTCCATGGGGTTTTAGCCACACTTCTGTGATCACTCTAACACCGAGTGATAGACATTGAAAATAATAAGAAGCACATCCCAGGCTTCGATTTCCCAAACCCAGAACCTTTTCAGAAAATGTGACTTATCCTACACTGAGCCACTAAATTCACACTCACTTTTTAATGAAAAACTCTTACACATGCTTTGCACAAGTCCACAATATTTCATCATAAACCAGATGAAATACAGACTTCCAAATTCTGTTTAAATGATTATAGAGTTAAACAACAACACAATTCTATTTGATAAACCTTTCATTACTAACCAGTTTTCTATTTTTGTTTCTTTAGCACCATCTGTGCAAGGTAATCAGGCAGTACAGGCTCCAGAGGAACAAGTATCTCTGCAAACAATCGTGCAGTAGATCCTGGCCATGCAGAACACTCAGTACACAATTCTGGCCAGGATGGATACTATGAGTAGTGAAATTGACTCACTAAAACAGTCAGTGGCACTACTCCGACAACAACATCAACCCCCACTGACTCCACAATCTCAACACGGTGGAGACAATGAAGATGAAGGTGGAGACGATATTGAGCCAAGGAAATCACCCTCCAATGCAGCACCTGAGGGTGATACTGAAGGATTTATGTGCACAGATAAGTACACGTGTCACCGTGTCCAATGTTATAAGACACTAAAGGGTCACACCACTACACACCCAATAATGGACAACCGAATAAAGTAAGTTGTGTGGAATAATTAACTAGTTAAGTTAATTATTAAGAAGAGAATAAATAATAATAAGTTAATTATTATTGAGGATGGTTAAATATTAGGTTAAGTATTTAAGGGACAGTTAATTAATAGTTAATTAATTAACTAGTAAAAGTTTAAGGGTTTAAAGTGTTAATAGGAAGTTTAATTATGAGACTAATCATAATTAAACTCCAAGGACTAAACCGTAACATCTAGCCTTATAAATAGAAGGCTTGTGTAAGGGTTTTAGGTTACACTTTTCACAACACACTAAAACCCTAGCCTCTCTCCCTCTTTTCTCTCTTCGGCCGAATCAAAGAACCCCAAAGGGGTGTTCGGTTTTTTTGGTGTTCGAATTCGACGAACATATCACACACATACACAAGTTTGTGTATTACTTTGTTGGTACAACGCGGTCTTGCAGCGTGTCCAGGTGGTGCAGTAGAGGTGGATCACTTCATTAGCAATCTAAAGGTAATGTTCATCTTCTTCACTTTCTCGTGATCTCATTGATTAGTAGAGATCCAGTAATGTGGTATTCAAGTTCCGCCATGTGAATAATACAAGGTTTTCCTACAATGGTATCAGAGCGATCTACTAATCTCAATGAGTTTCGATGGAGTTTCTTTTCATCTAGAAAAGAACCCTAGAATTTTCGGCCAAGAACATTGTTCAAGTTTATGAACAATTGGTTTGAATAGGGTTCTAGATAAAAAGAAATTAGGCCTTTTTTTTCCTCCTTGTAATTTTCGAAATTTCGTATATATATATATATATATATGTATTATTAAGTTTTTTTTTATCTTAGAAAGAAACCTAGCAAGTTTGATCTAAGAACATTGTTCAAGTTTATGAACAATTGGATTGAATAAGTTTCAAGATAAAAAGAATTAGGTTTCTTTTTCTGTCTAGTAAAAACCCTAAAAAAATTGGTCCAAGTAATTGATTAACCAAGATTTGGTGAATCAATGGACAAATTAGGCTTTAGACAAAATAAGGAAAGTTGTGTTATTCTTAGTAGAATAACACATTTATTTATTTGTTATTACTAGTTTTATTATAATTTTCGGTATTAAATAAAAAAAAGGGGGGGGGGGGTACTTTCGGTCGAACCAAGCAAGACCGAGTTTCGGTCGAGCAGGGTTCGAACGAAGGGGGCCGAACGGACGAACCGAACCGAGCCACGGTTCGGTCTTCGTTTAATCGATCCAGTTTTTTCCCTCGTTGCGTATTTGATCCAGTTTCGTTAACCTAAGGCTCAGTTTCGGGCACATAGGATACACAGGATCAAATCAGATGTTAAAAATCTATTTTATTTTGACAAGTTTCATTATTTATTCGTTTATTATAATAATAAGTATTAACATTTAAAATAAACCTAATGATTTTAAACAGTTAGTTTAAGGTCAAGATAATTATGAAATTAAGGAGGAAATAAGAAACCAGTTTATGGGTAATTTATTAATTATCAGTTTGGTAATTATTAATTATC
The DNA here is from genome assembly GCA_963853835.1 of Calendula officinalis. Classification (NCBI taxonomy): domain Eukaryota; kingdom Viridiplantae; phylum Streptophyta; class Magnoliopsida; order Asterales; family Asteraceae; genus Calendula; species Calendula officinalis. Next base: position 22,102,883 of record OY970823.1, read on the forward strand.
AGTTTATTTATTTAATTAGAATGACATAAACCAAAAGGATTGATATTGTGTTTATCTTAATAATTTTTGGAATTTTATATTTTTCCGGAAATTTATATAAAGTTTTTTTATGAAATATACAAAACACAAAACCAAGTCTTTGGGGTTATGACATAGCAATTTTTCGAAATTGCAAGTATTATTTTAATTTTCGTTTATTTATTATAACATAAAATAATAAGGTGGTGATTATAAACAGTTTGTTTAGAAAACCAAGATTTAATTATAAGATGGTAATTATAAACAGTTTGTTTAGAAAACCAAGGTATAAATTAATAAGATTGTGATTATAAACAGTTTGTTTAGAAAACCAAGTTTTAAAATTAATAATGGTAAAGTAAACAGTTTGTTTATAAACCAAGTTTTATGAAACAAATTAAAAGGTGGAATTTGTAAACAGTTAGTTTATAAAACCAAGTAATTAAAAACTGGCTAACTTTTCGAACATAGGAAAATCCTTTTTAGAAAATCTTAGATCAGAGTGCAACCCATCTAATGGAACACCTCACTTGTTCAACGATATTCACATTGTAAGGAGAAAGAACCTTAGATGTGGATTCAAATCATTGCGAGTGTTAGGGTGCGTAGGGTCTTGTGATAATCGGGAGTCCCGGCGCAAGGCATCGCACTGTCTTAGGTGGTACGATCTATTTTGGTGATAATCGGGAGTCCCGGCCCAAAATGCACTAGAGGGATTAAAACATGTACAAGTTTGTTGTTCAACTTGATATCCCGAGGATCTAGGAATCGTTTCTAGTCTAGAGGCGATCGGTATGGCTATACCTACCAGAAATAGCGTGGCTCTAATGGGAAGTGCCCAAACCTTGCATTAGAGGGCGTGAAATATGGGTCCTAGTCTAACTATTATTATTAAAAGGTAATAATGTTAGAAGTTATTTATTTTATCTAATCTTACTAACCGTTTGTTTGTTTTTCTTATAGATGTCTGTACTGTCAGAAATTCCGTTTTATTCACCAATCGAATCGCGAAAGTTCATCACTGGAAAATGGAAGCTTACTGGTCCAAACTACAAAGTTTGGAGGGTGCATTTTAGGAGTTACCTAAAAGCACATAATCTACTGTACATGATAGACGAGGTGCCCAAGGGACAACCAGGGCAAGATGCCCAGGATGATGAGCTTGACGCTTATTATCAGTATCTGGCAGATGAATCACAAGTTATGTCGATTCTTATTCTTACTTCATTATCAGAGCTTACTGATAATCTACGTAAGAAACCATGCTATGAGTTTGTCCAGTATCTTGAGGAGACGTTTAAAGATAGTACTGAAGATAGCAAGCAGTTCATTTTGCAAGAAATCATTTCGTCGAAAATGAAAGATGATCAACCACTGAGTGACCACCTTATCAACATAAGGAGGTTACTAGATTGTCTCACCCTAGTTACTGGCACATCAAACGAGCATGAACAAGTCTTGTTCTTGTTTGGATCTCTCACTCAGTACTATCAGGACAAGGTAGTACGAATGATCGGGAAATTTTATTTGAGTGTCGCAGGTCTACACGAGAATCTCTTGTGTATACGCGATGTTCAAAGGCTGGAGGAAGAATCTCTCCCTGAGATTCAGCAGGATGAGTTCTATGATTTGTTGAATGACTTTGCTGATTTGTGTTGCCCAACTTGTGGCAGCAAGGATATTTGCGAGCACACGTCGGACGTGGGGTTGTTGGACGCTGACTTTGTCAGCGATTCAGGTATCTTTATGATTGATTGTCTCGTTACTTCTAGTGAATCCTGGGTATTGGATACCGGATGTGGTCATCACATTTGCAATCATTTGCAGGGATTTAAGAAGAACAGGAGGCTGGGACGAGGGGATGTTGAACTACGAGTAGGCGAAGGTTCCAAGGTTGGAGCTGAAGCCGTAGGGACATATCTTCTCAAGTTGCCTTCAGGAAGAGTTTTGGAACTTAAAGATTGTTATTATGTTCCTAGACTTATTAAAAATGTTATTTCTTTTGATTTACTTATAGACAGTAGTTTTTATTATGAGTTTTATGGAAAAATAATTTCGTGTTTAAAAGATGACATTTTATATTTTAACGCAAATTCTCATAATGGTCTATACACGTTAAATCTAAATAACATAGAACGAGACGTTTATCATATAAGTAAAAGATCCAAGAGTAACTTGAATCAAACTTATCTTTGGTATTGTCGTTTAGGTCATATAAACGAGACTCGCATTAAGAAGCTCCACGATGATGGAATTCTAGAGCCATTTGATTTGGAATCATATGCAATATGCGAAGCTTGTTTATCTGGCAAGATGAAAAAAGACCCTTTCAACCACTACAATGAAAGGGCAGGCGAGTTGTTGGGGATTATACACACAGATGTGTGTGGACCCTTTACTCCAGAAGCCAGAGGAAGATACCGCTACTTCATTACCTTTACTGACGACTTCAGTAGGTATGGTTATGTCTTTCTTATGAGACTAAAGTCTGAGAGCTTTGACAAGTTCAAAGAATATCAGAGGGAAGTAGAAAACCAACTAGGCAAGAAAATTAAGTCACTTCGGTCTGACCGAGGAGGCGAATATTTGAGCCAAGAGTTCGACGATCATTTGAAGGAATGTGGGATTGTTTCACAAATCACACCTCCGTATACGCCTCAGATAAATGGCGTATCAGAAAGGAGGAATCACACCTTGTTAGACATGGTACGTTCAATGATGTGTGGCGCCCCACTACCACTATCATTTTGGGGACATGCACTCGAGACTGCAGCATTCACACTGAATAGGGTTCTGACCAAGTCAGTAGAAAAGACTCCGTTCGAGCACTGGGCGGGGAGAAAACCTAAGTTATCTTTTCTCAAGATTTGGGGTTGTGAAGCATACGTTAGACGTAACTTCACAGACAAACTAAACCCCAAGTCAGATAAGTGTATCTTCGTTGGATATCCAAGGGAAACCTTAGGATACTATTTCTATCATCAAGAAGACAACAAAGTCTTTGTTGCTCGGAAAGGTGTCTTCTTGGAGGAGAAGTTTCTAGGAACTGAAACTCCAAGAAAAGAAATAGAGCTTCAAGAAATTGAAGAGAACGAAGATCCACCGACGACTTCAGTCGAACCAGTAGTTCAACAAAGAATTGTTGATCCCCAACCAGACCCACCGGTTGAGGAAGAAGAAACACGCAATCCGCGTAGCTCCAGTAGACCACGCCAAGAACCAGATAGGTATCTTGGATTCATGATCGATGAAGATGATGGAAGTCTACTAGAACCATTAACCTACAGCGAAGCTGCTGACGGCATAGAGTCTGAAAGATGGCTCGAGGCTATGCAAGCATAGATGCAATCCATGTATGACAACCAAGTTTGGGTGTTATCAGACTTGCCACCACAGTCCCGTGCTGTTGGATGCAAGTGGGTTTTCAAGAAGAAAACCGACATGTATGGAAAAGTGCCTACTTACAAAGCACGACTCGTCGCGAAGGGTTTCACTCAAACACATGGTGTGGATTATTCTGAAACCTACTCGCCAGTCGCCATGCTTAAGTCTATTAGAATTCTTATGGCCATATCAGCATATTACGACTATGAGATATGGCAGATGGATGTTAAAACCGCCTTCCTTAACGGGGAGTTGAATGAGGACGTATTCATGATACAACCGGATGGTTTTACTGATCCAAAGAATCCTAATAAAGTATGTAAATTGCTAAAATCCATTTATGGATTGAAGCAAGCATCTAGAAGTTGGAACTTACACTTTGACAAAAGAATCAAAGAATTTGGTTTTGTCAAGAGTGAGTTTGAGGCGTGTGTCTATACAAAATTCAGTGGGAGCGTAGTAATCTTCTTAGTCTTGTATGTCGATGACATACTGCTTATAGGAAACGATGTACCAGCATTACAAGGAGTAAAATCCTGGTTAGGTAAATGTTTCCAGATGAAAGACTTGGGAGAAGCTGCATTTATACTAGGTATAAAGATCTATAAGGATAGATCTAGGTGGCTTATTGGACTTAGTCAAAGTACATACATTGACAAAGTACTGAAGAGATTCACTATGAGTGATTCCAAGAGAGGAATCATTCCGATGTCACATGGCATTACACTGAGCAAAGCTCAGAGTCCCACATCTAGCAAGGAAATAGCTAGGATGAGTTTGGTACCATATGCTTCGGCAATTAGATCAATCATGTATGCCATGTTAGGTACTAGGCCTGATATTGCTTACTCCATAAGTCTCACGAGCAGATATCAAAAGAATCCTGGTGAACCCCACTGGGTGGCTGTCAAGAACATTCTCAAGTATTTGAGAAGGACGAAAGAAATGTTCTTGGTCTTTGGAGGTTCGATGGAAGAACTACGTGTAACTGGTTACACAGATGCAAGCTTCCAAACCGACAGAGATGATTACAAATCTCAATCGGGATTTGTCTTCACGCTAAACGGAGGAGCTATATCTTGGAAGAGTCAGAAACAAGATACGATAGCAGATTCGACTATAGATGCTGAGTACATTGCCGCAAATGATGATGGGAAAGAAGCCATGTGGCTTAAGAATTTTATCGAGGATCTTAGAGTTATTGCCAGTATCTCTAGACCCATCGAAATATTCTGTGATAACAGTGGGGCAATAGCGCAAGCTGTTGAACCAAGAGAGCATCAAAAGACCAGGCATGTACGCAGGAAATATCACCTCATACGCGAGTATGTCAGAGAGGGGGATATTATAATTAAGAAAATACCAACGGATGACAACGTCGCTGACCCGTTGACAAAACCACTAGTTGGACCAAAGCATGAGAAACATGCGCACGCTATAGGAATGCAGCACCTAAATATTGGTAGCTAGTAATTTTGATTAAATTCATAGACATATTTGAAATTGATACATTATGTAATAAACCTATCCTTGATACACAAAGTTTTTGAGTATCTAAATTGTCTGTGGTTGCTTGAATTTAGTGGGAGCTAGATTCAAGAGTTAATACCATTATGAATATGTATCTATTTCATAGTTATTGAATAGAGAAACAAGGGTTGTTAAACTAAATATTCATAGATGTTTACAGGGTTTGCTAAACATTAGACGTGACCAAAAGATCGATATTACTTCATGGAGCCTAAGCATGAGTAATTTCGAGTAGATGTCCTCTGACCTGAGACGTTTTGGTTTGAGACACGATGACTTCTGATCTTTAGCATTTATCTATCGTCACACCGTAAAAGGGTGATCATAAGGAACTTGACTAAGACAGCGGAAGTCGTGGGCAAGATAACGCAAATGTCAAGATGGAATTTGCACCTTCTTTAACTAGAAGAGATATTTCATGGCCGCTCGACGATTAAGACTATTGAAATGCGTGGCCGCGCTAGGAGAATGATTAGATCATTTGGTAATCCGTTACTGCAGAAAGTCGAAATCAGAGTCCAGAAAATTCGAGTATATAGAACAAGATCCCTGCTCCATGTCTATTACTCAAATTAAGAAATATCGTGATGCGAAAGGAAAATTTGTTAGTGTTATTCATTTTATGAGTATTATCTCTGGATGTAAGAGTTCTTATGACCTGGTTATCCTAAAATGTCTGGCTAGGGACCGCTTTAGGCCAACGATGATCAAAAGGTGTTTCTTAACTTGCACAAGTGGGAGTCTGAAGGATTTATGTGCATAGATAAGTACACGTGTCACCGTGTCCAATGTTATAAGACACTAAAGGGTCACACCACTACACACCCAATAATGGACAACCGAATAAAGTAAGTTGTGTGGAATAATTAACTAGTTAAGTTAATTATTAAGAAGAGAATAAATAATAATAAGTTAATTATTATTGAGGATGGTTAAATATTAGGTTAAGTATTTAACGGACAGTTAATTAATAGTTAATTAATTAACTAGTAAAAGTCCAAGGGTTTAAAGTGTTAATAGGAAGTTTAATTATAAGATTAATCATAGTTAAACTCCAAGGACTAAACCGTAACATCTAGCCTTATAAATAGAAGGCTTGTGTAAGGGTTTTAGGTTACACTTTTCACAACACACTAAAACCCTAGCCTCTCTCCCTCTTTTCTCTCTTCGGCCGAATCAAAGAACCCCAAAGGGGTGTTCGGTTTTTTTGGTGTTTGAGTTCGACGAACATATCACACACATACACAAGTTTGTGTATTAATTTGTTGGTACAACGCGGTCTTGCAGCGTGTCCAGGTGGTGCAGTAGAGGTGGATCACTTCTTTAGCAATCTAAAGGTAATGTTCATCTTCTTCACTTTCTCGTTATCTCATTGATTAGTAGAGATCCAGTAATGTGGTATTCAAGTTCCGCCATGTGAATACTACAAGGTTTTCCTACAGATACTGATGCTGTTACTGAGCCTATGCCATCTCCGACAAATGAAGATCAAGAAGGACACATAGGTGGTGATATTGAGCCTCTTCCTTCCCAATCCAATGATAACAATAAGGAGGAGAAGAGACAAAGAGAAGGTGAGGTTGATGAACCTAAGCCATCTGCTCAGGGAGAGAAAAGAAGGAAACTAAATGAAGATCAACCTCCTCAGCAACAACAACAACCATCTCTGCAACTCATTCATACTGAACGACTTCGGTTTAGGTATGAAAGAAGAAGACAAAGAAGAAGGTCAGTCTTGCAACAACTTGAAGAACCATCTGAGCCATCTGCTCAGGGGGAGACTAACACTGACCAACCTCAGCAAGTTAATACTGAGCCACTTGCTCTAGAAGAGAACAACTTGCAGATAGTAGTCTATAGGCCTTTTGTCTGGCCTATTGCTGATGATGAGGATGAAGAGCCAAATCCAGTGCCAAATCAAAACTTCATTAACTATGCACTGGATATGGCAGAACAAGAAAGCTCTTCATCATCATCCTCCGATGATGAAGAGCCAGAAGAGCCTCAAGAATATTTGGTTACCAGAAGGAGAAGACCACCCACGAGAAGACTTATAAATGTGGTCCTTACTTCTTCTTAATCAAGTGAGGAACTTGCTCCTTTAATTACAAGACCAAGAAGACCTGTCCATACAGTGGACAGTGATACTGAGCAGGTTCCAAGATTGACTCGCCAACAACTTGTTGAAGAAAAATAAAGATTTTTATATGAACAAGAGTTGGGAGTTAAAGCAGAACCAGATACCGACCCAGATACTAATACTCTTGGTCCATCTCACAGAGTTACAAGAAAGGGTCCAGACCATATTCAACATTATTGGAATATGGTTGCTGCTCGGACTCAGTATAAGGAGAACATGAAGAAGTTCTTGAAGACCAAGGCATTTCCAAATGTGAGGGGAATACACTGGTTATACCTTGATGTCAATAAGGTGAAAGTGCAGTCCAAAGAAGGAAGAATTGTTATCACCTACACTGGCTTAATCCGTCCTCCCATGAAGATCTTTCTTCATGATATTCAGAGAATTGGTCTTCAAGACTGGGTGAAGATCACAAGACTGATCAAAGAGCTTCCAAAAAGATCAACAAATGCTCAGATAGTCTTGGATGAGATTTGTGCAGTTTCTGCAGTATGCTATGAGAAGGGGCTACTCCATGAAGTGGAGTATAGGGTACTCAGTGTAATGATTGAAGCATACTCCAACAACAGACCAGAGTGCCTTCATACATACAAATTTTTCCAGAAGTACCCTCTTCCTCCTAACCTTGTATATCAGGATCAAAAGAGTGTCATATATCCAACCTCTGGATATATGTATACTGACTAAAGTGGATAATAACCAAGAAGGAGGACTCTTGGTTTAGGAAGAAGATCATTGTTGTGCTCAATAACAGAAAGGATGAACATAAGAAGAGAGAAGAGTTCATCCACATCAAGCAAGAGGTCTTCTATGAGCAGGAATCCATCAACAGCAGATGAAGAAGAAGATTCAGCTGTTTAGATGAAGAAGAAGACTCTACAGTCTCCTTATGTATTTTTTTTCTTGTTTTGTTTTATTCCTTTTCTTTGTAATATTGTCTTGTTATCATCAAATAGGTGGAGATTGTTAAGGCAAAAAGCCTTACCCCTTTAGGATCTTAAGATAACAAGACAACCTAGACTAGCTTAGATCAGATTGTAGAATTTGGCTAAGTCTCGGTGTGAACTGAGTGGGCAGTATTGGCCACTCAGTATCAGAACTCAGTATTGGAAATCCAATATTGAGTGGAAGGACTGAGTTACATCTTCGAAATGTAATTGACCAGATCAAATCCCTTGATTTTGGTCACTTTCCTTTATTCAGTCCTTCCACTACTCCTTTGCCTATTTTGTAAGATCTTTATAACACTATATATAGAGATCACTTTGCAAAGGAGTATACACCAATTCACTTTACACTTTAATATCTTATTGTAATTGATCAGTGGTATTGCTATTCCGCAGCATACCACACTTAGTGGGATTATACATTTGACTATAATCTTGTTCAATACATTATTTGTCTTAAGTATTATTAATTCTATCAATTAACCAATAAACCAGGGTTGTTGTGACCGAACACCATCCACTTACTTTAGGTAGAGTGCTTCATACCCCGTATACACTTAAACCTTTAGGTGAGACCTATTATAATATGTCATCTGCAAGTGCACTCGAGTTCTTATTATGCTCGGCACGCTACACTGTTCAATTGCATCACATACCCTACTCCTATATTGGACACTTTATCCACTATTTACTAATAACTTACACATGAACACGAATTCGATAATTGTTGACGAACGTCTACAAGCAATGACTATATTTGGACTACTCTACTCTACCGGACAATGAGAATAGCAACACGTCATCATTGAAACTAGAAGCAACATTCCAAACCTTACTTCAGATTATTTCATACCTACCTAGACCGAACTGTTTCATTCATTAAATATCCATCACCATTCATCTATCTACTATGTTACCTTACATTCTTATTCTCATTTTGTGTTTGTCAGAACTTAAAAATGCCCCCTAGGAATGAAAATGAACGACATGCTGAAACTGTGGAAGAAATAGTAGCACGTCGAGTCGCCGAAGCAATAGCGCAGTATGAAGCGCACAGAGTAACTCGTGAAACCAGCGAAGCTAATAATAACAACAATACTAGAGACGCAAGTGTTGGAATAAGCTTCACGCGTATAACATATAGTTATATGGCTAATAGTTTGTGAGCCTAAAGGGTCACACACTTAAACACTTAACACCATAAGATATATAGTGTAATTAGGGTAATTACATTATATATTAATAAAAGCTACATGCTTGTATATAAGTTTAATATTAAATGTTAATATTGAAACCTTATTGTGAGCAAACTAGAAGGAACAAAAGATAAGGACTTGTGTGTAAATATAGATCAATGATTTATGGAAATCATTAATGGGAATTATGGCACCATTATGGAGTGTAAATGGCTCCATAAACTCCCTCTCTTGCCTTGCTTGACCATGGCACACACACACACACACATCCTCTCATCTTTTGCTTCCATTTTTCTTGAAGAAAGAACTAGCATTCTCTAGTGGTATTCTTGCAAGTGTTGTGTGGATTTCTTTTAGAGGTATTCTCCTTTAGAATACTTGGTTTCGGTCATCATATTCGTCCATCCGATTCCACAAAGATCAAAGGCTTCAAGGGTATGAAATGTTCTTCCTAACTCTTTGATTTTGATTATAGTTTGATTGTATGATTAATATCAAGATCCGTTTATGGTGATTTAATTATTTCCGCTGCGTTTGTTTCTTGTTTAAACCGAAAATCACCAATAGCAAGTGCAAATTACCAAGGATGTTCTTTCAAAACATTCACTAATTGTCGTCCTCCAACGTTCTCTGGTAACGAAGAAGCCATCGCAATAATCCACTGGACCGAAAAGATCAAGTCTATTTTCAGTATTGTGAACTGTTCCCCAAACGACAAGGTTAAGTATGCTGCTAGCACTCTGGCAAAAGAGGCGTTATCTTGGTGGAATTCACAAGTGCAAACACTAGGTCGTGTCGCTGCTGATTCTATGACATGGGATGATTTCAAGAGCCAACTAACTGAAAAATTATGTCCAAGGAGAGAACTGCAGAAAATTCAGTCTGATCTGTGGAACATCACTATGGAAGGATCAGATATTACTGGGTACACTACGAAATTTCAAGAGCTTGCACGATTAGTCCCACATATGGTTTCTCCTGGATATAATAGGATCGAAAGATATACCTATGGATTATCTTATGTGATTCGAGGCTACGTAACCGCCGCTCAACCCCTACTTTTGAAGATTTAGTGAACCGAGCTCAACGATTAACGGATGATGCTATTCGTAACGGCACATTACTGAAGGAATCCATCACAAACCCCTCAACCAATCAAAACGACACCAACAACAACGGGAAACGTGTGTGGAACAATGATCGAAACGACCGAAAAGACTGTCCTACCCATAATAACCAGAAAACCCCTCGAAACTATGTTGCCACAGACCAAACTAACTCTGAACCCAAACCCTACCTCGGAAATCAAACCAAGAGAATAATGGTCCAAAACCTAATGCCTGTTACGAATATGGAAGCCCGAACCATTATAGAAATAAGTGCCCGAAACTGAACAAACACAATAATGACTATAAGAATCAAGACGTTGATCGATCACGTGCTCGTGGCAGAGCATACGTGTTAAAAGCTCGAGAAACAAGTCAAGAACCCTAGGAGAAAAAGCGGTACGTCTTTCTTGCATAACTAGTAACTCCAAACCCATTAAGTTTATGTAAGCCTACATACATCTACTAATTAATTACCAAAATTTCTAACACATGTCGTCATAACGCGATATAAGAAATGCAAATTCTCATACCCTTTTTAAGACCTTAAACTTATTAATGCATTGTATTAAACTTCGGAACGAAATTTCATTAACGAGGGGAGAATGTGACAACCCTCGAAATCGGGTATTTGACCCGTTGATTATTATAACCCAATTTGTCTTACCACAATCATCTTAAATTTAAATGCATTCATTTTTGCATATAAGTCTAGGAGGTACCATACATTTTGTGTTATTAATACACATCATTGATCAGGTACGTGTCAGCTGTCTAGATTTCGGTACACTTAAACAATAATTTAGCGAGTTGGTGACTCAACGTAAACCTATACTGAACCCAAAATTATAATTTATAGAAATGATACTTTGACTTAATTAAATAAACTTATAAGATAGTTTATACACAAAATACGCGATTTAATTAACGAAAGTTAAGATGCGGTACACATGTATATTATACCAACTAAATAATCAATTTTAAAATCCATCCTTATTTTGTAATGCATTCTCACACGCTGCAACTTATCCCACACAACTACCTATCCAATTGTCCTCTGAATAAAATCATGATACATCTTAAGATATGAGTTTATTTAACTAAACAAGTACCCATGATGCCGATCATCACCATAGAATAATTCTATGTAACGTACATATTAAACCATTTCTCCACGTGTATCTTCTCCTCCATAGCTAAGTATCCGGATTCTTTGGATATCTCAATGATTTTCGGTATCTTGACAACACCCACGATAGCTATATCACCATCCTCTTAATAAACTCAAAATAACTACCACATTCATCATCTTCTTCACGTAACACACACCAAAAACCTTCCCACCTCTCTCGTTTTCTCCCCTACGTGGACCAGACAACTCAAACTAGAAATCCATAAGGTTCCGGCTACGAGGCAACGAGCTCCGGCGACTCCTTTTGCACCCTCTCGTTTTCACCTGCACTTTCCGGCGAAGGTATAACTCGGACCGTTTCTTTCCGTTTCTTTATACATGTATGTGATTGTCATCCCGTTTCTTATTCGGTGTACTTTTTCTACTCAGTTTTAATTGGTACAGCCGGTAACTAGAAACATTCTCCGCCGGCGGTCACTTTGCTTTTCCGGCGACAACTCGACGTCCCAACAATCACCGACACTCGGTTTCTCTTCGTTTCGCTTGGTATAATCTCTAGACTCTTTTGTCTTCATGGTGTATCGATTACGTAATTCTATAAATCGTTTAACTTTGTTTTCTGTATTTTCTGAATCGGCGAATACACACACTAATGTGTGCTCTCGTGAGTGCTTATGGACGATACACCATCATACACCATTGTTACTTTTAATTATTTTACTCGAAACTAAGTATTAGTAATAGTGCGTGGGTGTGTTAAAATTATGTTTTCCGGTTAAAATCGTAAATCACGGTAGCCTTAGAGCTACCGGAGTTATTTTTGTGTCTATCTGCTCGTAAAATCGTAACCCAGTTACCAACCTTTTTGTTTTCTTTTGGACCAAGACACAAGCCCACATTCTGTAAAACCAATACACATTGTTTCTTTAGGTCATTTTATTTAATTGAGCCCACAAAATAAGCCATCACTTATAAATAAAAACAGATTTTACATTTCTCTTTTATAAATAAATTACTTATTAAATACAAATTTATTTTAATTGTATCTATTTAATTATATATAAATAAATATTTTTATTCAATCCTTAAAGCAGTTAAGATTTTAAAAAGAGATGATTAACTTTCCCAATTAACTAATTAATATTAAATGATTAAATTCCTTTTATTATTGTTTCGTTAACAATAAACTATAGACATCTATCTAGATAATTATTGGCTATGCCACAAATTGAGTTTTTCTGTTTCGAACGGAATTATTTACAAAGGTCATGTAAAACAAACGGATATAATTAAAAACACCTAACAATTCAACCAAGTCACCAACACATCGCTCGAGTCTATTTTCCCTCGGGGAATTATATGTGCATCATTTAGCATAGACGAACCATTTAGACCGTCACTCATACATGTATTCTTATGCGTTTAGGACGCTAGGATCATTTAGTCAGAATCCGCAATATTATCTTGCATTTCGGAAGCATTGCATCAGGTGAGTTCACAACCCCACTTTTTACCGCATTTTATTTACTCTTTTACAACTTTGGGGTGAAAAACATAACAACTCCTTTTATAAAATCTCTTTGTGATTATGAGTTCACAACTTCTCTTTTACTACTATACGTTTAACTATTTCACTTTTGGGGCGAAAAATATATTAACTATTTTATAAATGTTTACAATATTTATAAACGTTCACTATATCGTGATGAAAACTATTTTTGGAAACTAGACAACGAATCCTTATGCTTGGACTAAGTTTACATGTACATGGAAGTGCGTATATGTTACATACATAATAATTTACTAGTTGCGACTAGGTCCTGGATATGCAAATAGTACTACTGGCCGAAACTCACCCTCCCACGATTTGATCATTTTTATCGGTGTTTACCGAACCACGAGGAGTGCATATCTAGCACATATAGAGTTGTTTTTTTTATTATAGACTCTGGGTCAGCATTTTAACTTAAAGGCCTTGAAACCCTGTTGGGGGATCACAGTCTATTATGTTTCTACTACCGCTCTCGGAAAAGGCCAATTTTTAACCTTCTATATCATCACACTATTTTTGCAAATGATGGCATACTAAAACTATTATTTCTACTAACGCGAGTAAAATCGTACTATTGCTCTCGGAGCAGGTCATTTATAACTTTTTTATCATCACACTATTTTTGTCGACGATGGCATACGAAAACTATTGTTTCTACTACTGCTTTTGAGCAGACTATTTTTAACGTTTTATACTATCACGCTATTTTTGCCATGGATGGCATACGAAAACTATGGAACTATTTTGATCTCATTAAAACCTGTAAATTACTCAACAATTTTGTTTATACTTTTACTTATGTTTTTCAGGTAACTAAGCTAGGCATTGAGTCGCATGCATTGGGGATCAAGCTTTCATTCTAATAAGATGTCACATCTTTATTTCATTTTTATAAAACTATGTCTTGGATTCAAATTACTTTGTCTACATTAAATTTTGGTGACATTACTTTTTATCAAACATTTATTGTTTACGATAATCATATGCTACGTTTACTCATGATAGTCGCACGCCCGTTTTCCGCAAACCACTTTTGGCCGGGTGTGACAATGATGGAACTTCAGCAAACACAATCACTAGCTTTTATTTGGTGACCACTAATGAACTTATTATATATAAACTATATATAATAGAGAAACGTTCAAACAGATCCATCATTTTTATAAAGTCCCGAGGAACAAATCTCAATTTTTGATAAATAGGATTTAATGGTCAAGATTAACCACATATTTTATACATTAAGGGGTATTTTGGTCATTTGGCACTTAAAAAAGTTTTATTTTTTATTTTAATTTTTTTTATTATTTTTTTTATACTTTTTGGTTTTTAATTGAGGGGTATTTTGGTTATTTTGAAAAAAAATATTTTTTTTATTTTTATTTTTTATTTTAAAATTTTTATTTGTTTCAAAAAAATTTTATTGTTTTATTATTATTTTTTTTAAAATTATTATTTTTAAAAAAATTATTATTGTTTCATTAATAACACAAAATGTGATTGTATAGTGAATCACATGTGATTCCATTCTGAATCACATGTGATTGAACTAAATCATCAGATTTGATTACAGTAAAATCACATGTGATTACACTAAAATCACATGTGACTACACTAAAATCATGTGATTAAGTCATACACGTAATTATCAAATAAATATTACTTTTTAATGAATAATAATAATAATAATAATAATAATAAAATAAAATAATTTGAAAATTTTTTTAAGTGCCAAATGACCAAAATACCCCTTCATAATAAAAAAAATTAAAACTTTTAAAATTAAAAATAAAAAAAATATTTTTAGTTTTTACAAAATGAACAAAATACCCCTCAATATATAAAATATTTGATTAATCTTGACCATTAGATCTTATTAATCAATGGTTGAGATTTGTTTCACGGGACTTCGTAAATATAATGGACCTCCTTGAACGCAACTCATATATAATAATTTTAGTTTGTTTGAACCGTTCTTATATTTAACTTAGACTAGTTAAATATAGGTTCTTAAATTTCCTATGTTATCTTACTCTTGATCATTAATCTAGTATCTTACGTAACTCGTAATATACTTGTATAAATAACTAGTTATAATTACTTATAACTTTATAGAATCTAATATTTATAACTGTTGTATTATTATCTAATTATAATAAAACTTACTTTGTACAATATCTAGTTGTTTACCACTTTGTACATTTCTAGTTTAATTATAACTTAATACAAATACTAGTTATTTTAATATTATAACTATGATCAAAATAACATTTATATTCAATGTTCCACTTAATCTTGTATTTAATATATACTCCCTCCGTCCCACAAAAACGTTTACATTTCTCACTAAGCTTTTGTCCCACAAAAAAGTTTACATTTCTCACATTTAATGAACCCCACATAATAAAATATTATTATTACTAAGAACCCCACCATTAATATCCACTAACTATCTTTCTCTCTCCAATCAAACCTTATATTTTAATCAAATGTATTACTAGTGACCCCATCACTAACTATCACCTAAAATCTTGTGCCCAAGATAAATGTAAACTTCTTTGTGGGACGGAGGGAGTATATAATTTATATATTTATAAACTTATAACATTCTAGTAAGAATATTACACCTAATTTATACATGTGTATTTCAGCTTTATCTAATTAAAATACGTACAAACTATTTTATCTTTTAAAATACATTTTCTTTTAAATATTTAAAAAATCCGGAAATTATATAATATAAATACATCTTGTTAATTTTAAACCTTAAAATCAACACTTCCTTTTTAATCCTTAATTTTAATTAACCCTTATCTTGTTCTTGATCACTTAAAACAGGTTCTAATTTACTTGATCAATAACATCTTCTAGTTAAAGATTAATCCTAATCAATCTTATCTAAACAATTATTAAACTTTGTTTAAATTCTAGGATAGATTATAACTTTAATAGATTTATTTAAATTTATTCATCTAAACCTTATAGACAATAAAACTTTGTCTAGATTTCTAGGTTTAAAGAACTAGTTTTTAATAAACCTACTAAAACAATAATTAAACCTTTTAAACATGAACTTGTTTAATTATTCTAGGTTTTAGATTATGTTTTTGATTAATCCTATTAACCAATTAAACTAAACTAGTTTAATTTTCTTGGTCCTAGGTTACTTCTAGGGTTTCAAAATTTCTAAAGCTTAGAATCTTTTCCACCAATTAAACCAAACTAGTCTAACATACTTGGTGACCAAGTTTCCACATGATTTTTGAAATCTTGGGAGAAAAGGAAAGGATCCTTTTTGACCAATCAAGCTAAGCAAATTGAACATTCTTGGTCCTAGATTTTGAAGATCAGGAGTAAAAAGGAAAATAATCTTTTTGACCAAAAACTTTGACATTCTTGGTCCTAGGGTTCTTGTATTTTTCGAAAAGTCTAGGGCTAGGGAAAGAATCCTTTTGAACAATTAAACTAAACAAGTTTAACATACTTGGACCGAGGGTTCTTTAGTGACTTCAAAATTTCTAGGGTTAGAATCCTTTTGACCAATTAAACTAAACAATTTTAATATTCTTGGTCTAGGGTTCTTTACCCTTTTCGAAATACACAAGGAAGAAAAAGAAGAAGGAACAAAAAAAATTAAAAAAAACTTGGAAATTAAACAAATAAAAGCTTTGTTATTCTTGTTTAGATTTTCTAAACCATCGCTCTGATACCACTGAAGGGTTTCATAACACTGATCAACCCATTGGGTCGACCACCTAGTATACTTGGTTCGAACCATACTGACAAGAACATGAGGTTGTTCTTACCGGTTAAACTAACTAGCTAGTTTAATCCATAAAAACGGAACTGAGATTAAACTTAATCCTTAAACCCTAAAGGATTATAGGAACTTGGAAATCTAAAGTAGATTAACAAGAAAGAAGCCTTGTATGAAAAACTCGAACACACACAAAGCTTCTGTGTGTTCGTCGCCTACCACCAAGAACCCTATGGTTCTTGGGAATCGATCGAACAAGAGGAGAAGGAGAAAGAGGGTGTTCCAAAACATACCTTAACTTGCTTAAGTAAGTACAATAATGATGAACACGACAAGCGATCCTCTTGTTGATCACTTGTAACGATCTATGTTCTTCAAGTCTTGAAGAACACGAAGACCGAACGAAGAAGACGAAGCACACAAGACTTGTGTTCTTGGTGTTTCGGCCGAAAATCCCAAGGGGGAGGAGGGTGATTTTCGTGTAAGGCAAATGAACAACAATAAGGGAACCCCAAGCCTTCTATTTATATTAGAATGACCGTACAAGCATCTCTTCAAATCATCGAGGGGCCCAGTAGTATCTAATCCAAACATGTGGCGGAACAAATTCTTTATTGACTACACGTGTTTGATATGTGCTTAATGTCAAATCTGAAGATGGTTGTTATAGCAGCCTTATTCAGGTTTGATACTCCACACACACAAACCAACTTGCATCTCAAGTCAAAGGATAAGCGACAAAGCCTTTGTGAGATTCACTTGTGACATAAATCCAGGCAGTGATTTCTCATAGGTTGGGTCAGTCCAATTGTGCATCATAATGAACAACATGTGAGTTTGATTTCATCATTCTTAGTCATATTAAGATCATGTCATCAATGCCCTCAGATTTGTCTTAATAATATTCTCATTTTATTAATATGACAATGGACAATTTAAAATATAAAACACAGTAAATATTCAAGGATAAAAACATGCAAATATAGAACACAGTAGATATTCATATAAAAACGATCATATCAAATATATCAATTTATTCCAATAAAAACTGCTCAATGTTCAATTATTCAAATACTAAAACAGATTTACATGAAACTACTAGCTTGTCGAAGTCCAATGTTCCATTCATATTCAATATGTTTGGTACAAGACATTGAGTTCGATAAAGTATCAGCTAGTTAGTTATCTGTTTGAACTTTAAGAGAATGAATTTCACATATCTCGATAAATCATTCGAATGTAGTGAACCTTCGTAAATAGGATCTAGTGTCATCATGACATATTTCAAAACCACCGTAGGTATAGCAAGTATACTTAGTTTCAGTTTGGTATCTCCACCATAACCAAGGAACATATATCCAGTATTTCAAAAATACTTCAATGTGTTCTTAACAGCAATCCAGTGACTCTCTCGTGGATTCTGTTGGTATTTTCTAGTAAGGTCGCCTAAGGACGTTACATTTGGCCTAGTGCTCCTTAGAGCGTACATGATGAATGGAATAGCCGATTCATAGGGGATTACATTCATTCGCTTCACCACATCAGGCGTGGAAGGTCCTTGAGTCTCACTCAAGTTTACATTGAGTTCCATACGAGGACTTCCTCGTTTGGGAGCATCCATTCTAAACCGTTTTAGAATGTTGTCAATGTAAGCACTTTGACTTAAACCAATTAACCGTTTTGATCTATCCCAATAGATTCTTAACTTCAAGTATGTGTGTCGTATTTCTACAATCCTTCATGTCAAATCATTTTCCAAGCCAGGATTTTCATCTTGTAGCATTGGTATATTGTTTCACATGAGTGACATGTCATCAACATGTATGATTTGAGAAGTGACAATGCTCCCACTAGCTTTCATATATACACATGCCCTGTTTGGGTTTTAGGTGAAACAAACGTTTTTATTTCATAATTAACCAAATCGCATAGTCATAGTACACTACTTTGGCTATAAGAATCCTAACGTCTTTAGTAACAGGCGAGAAGGTTTCATCATTGTCAATTCCATAGGATTGAGTGTAACCTTTTGCTACTACAAGAGCTTTATAGGTGCGTATATTTTCATCCATGTCAACAATTTTACTGTTTTGAAAAAGACCAACTAAGTTCAAAACTTGATTGTCTCTCATGGATTTCATTTTCGCATTCATAGTTTCAAGTCATTTTTCGAAATCAAAATTTGATGATGCAACTTGATAGTTAGGGGGTTCATTATGATCCTCGAAACTTTGCTCCTCAGCATCGACATTAGTCTATATCGTTCAGGTGCATGAGGTGTCCTTACGGACCTACGAATGGGAACAACATCATCATGTGGTCCAACATCTATATGTTCAGCCTCATTGTGATATTTGCTAGTGTTACCAGAAGGTTGTGCATCTTCTCTTTGAATCTTGTCAAAGTCTATAGTGCTCCCATTTGCTTTGTGAAGTGAGGTTGTTCTCAAGAAACTCAGCATACCAAGCAACAACAATTTGTTCTCAAGTGGGTAGTAATATAGTAACGAAGATACACTTGATACATCTAGGTTCAAGTTTGTTCGGCGTGTCTCGTTCCACGAGATCCTCACAACCCCATATTTTCAAGTAAGACAAATTAGGGACTTTCCCACGCCATATTTCATATGGTGTCTTTTTAACCTTTTGGTCGGAACCATATTAAGTATTCGAGCAGCGGACTTCAGTGCATGCCCCTCAAAAGGATAGTGTAAGAGTAGTAGGACTCATCATAGATCGAACCATGTCACGCAGGGTCCGATATCTCCTTTCAGACACACCTGTATCTTGTGTAGTGTATGGAGGAGTGAATTGTGAGAGAATCCTACATTTTGTTGGATGATCCAGAAACTCTTAACTCATGTACTCTCCTCCTCGATCAGGACGAAGAGTCTTTATTTTCTTGCCGAGTTGATTTTTTACTTCACTTTGGATGGCTTTGAATGTTTCAAAGATTTTATATTTATGTTTAATCAAGTAAATATAACCATAACTACTGAAATCATCAGTGAAAGTGATAACGTAGGTAACACCTTCCCTAGTCTTAGTTTTAAAAGGGCCACATACATCGGTATGTATGAGTCCAACTAGATCTTAAGTCTTTCGCCAACATGGGAGAAAAGCTTTATTGCCATTTTTCCAGATATACAAGAAATGAAAATGATTCATCATCATTTGATTTTATAAACCCATCTTTTGTAATTTCAAAACATGTTTCTTGTTTATGTGGCAAAGACGACAACGCCAGAGATAAGTGGAATCCAAACTGGTTTTGATTCCTCAATGATACACTTGTATATAGAACTATCGTTTGAATCTGGATCATGTATATCAGTTTCAAGTATACTATTACAAGGAATAGTTATAAAATATGTTATTTTTTCATAAAACATAATATCATAATCCATAATAGTTTGAATAAATCATTATTCAACAAACGCTAAAGCTAAACAATGCATAATTGACAATTGTTCAAAACAATAATTAACGCATTAGGAAGGATAAAATCACAGCTTCCATTCTTTTATCTTTCTACTTCACTTTTAATCTTGCACATTTGTGTAAATGTGAGTTCGAAAACTAGTGTCATACACTCAAGATTTATTAGGAAAAGTATAGAGTTCTATAATGAAGATACCTAATGTGCTAGTCTAAACACATTTGTCCTTCATCAACTCTGCCAAGCAGGCAGGACAGTTCCTCCAACAATGGCCGGTTTCATCGCAATGATGGCAAGAAATATCCTTTGTAGCGTGCTCCCTTTTAGCAGGTGGAGGAATCCTAGGTTTGGAAAACTAAACTAGTTTACCCTTACCTAGAATTTTGCCTTGTGCTTGCGGTTTACCTTCCCTGATTGCTAGAAAAGTATTGGGTAACCTTTGCTCAACCAGTTTTACCATAGCATGTAATTCACCAATTGTCTTCCCCATGCTATGTATTTTTAAAAAAAAATTCAAACTGGTCATAGTTCTTGGATAGTGAGGTACGAATCAAGCTCGTTCCAAGAATTGTGGCAATGGGTAACCAAGACGCTCCATTTGATCAAGATTGCATTTCATATTCAAGATGTAAGTGCTAACTGATTGGCCTCCCCTGCTTGTAAGCGTGGAATGCTTTAACTGTTTTGAACAGTTCATGTTCTGCTTGTTGTTGAAATAACATTTTCAACTCGCTTATCGTGTCATATGCTGTGAGTTCCTCGAAGTTCTTTCGGATCTCGGGGTTTATGCTCACAAGCATAGGAGTAGCGACTTCTTAGTGTTCGTTCAACGTTTCGGTCTAGGCTTGACGAACAGCAACAGAAGCATGGACATGAGGTGCCTTAGGTAAGGCCTCTTATAGGTGTATCAACTTGTTCTCATCTCTAAGGACAATCCTTAGAGTTCGATATCAGTCGATAAAGTTGATATTAGTCAGTTTCAGTTTTCAAGAACTGATATTAGTGTGGAAATACTTAGGTTTTGATGTTGTTGTTATCTGTATAACACACAAAGATCATAAAATAGTATTTTTAATAATAATTTCTTTTAAAAAATTAACTACCTAATTAATTTTATTAAAAGCTAAGACCCTCATTGAGCTTCTATAATCACATCAGTTGATCTGCTAGTAATGATAGATCCAATAGGTAGGTGATGATCAACTTGCATTACAAGTGCAACTCTTAGAGTTATGGGACTTCATGGCACCTAGTGAACAAGCATCTAGGGTCAAGTGGCATGTTTGCCGCATCTTCGCCTCGTGTCAAGGTCTCACCGTTAACTCAATTAAGCCATCCAATGTGAACGCGTGTCAAAATAAATCTCGGCCTCACGCGTAGACAATAATGACCTCGGATCTAAATTCAAACCACGTCTCACGTGAATTTTAAAGTAGAAGCAAGTGATTTCAACCAATTGGACGGCGTGACTTAAATTTTAGGTATGAAATTTAAAGACAAATATATTTAGATATGAATGAATATTCATGTACTTCATTCATACCACTTCATAAGTTGGTTTAATAATCGGTAAAAACGTTTAACGAATATTATGTATAAAGTTTAATTCGTATTTAAGGTTATTGTATTAATCTCAAAAGACAAGTTTAGATTAATCTTGTTTGGATGTTTTAAATGTTTCTGTTTCAAAAAATCTTATTTTTAGTTGTTTATTATTCGTATCAAATAGAAATTATACACAACCACAAACATACAAGTAAAACATGCAACACAATTTGTGCAAAACCTCGATCGATAATTACCTAAGTTCGGTCACGTGAGTCATCACGACAGACCGAAGGGTCAATCTAGGGGACGGGAAAACATGAAGCCGAGCGGGCCTACATAAACCAAATGGGCTCCTACTTGCTCGAAGTGCAAGTAGAACCTAAAATTACCCAAAACAATGAAGTGAAGAAGCTGTTTGAAATTTCCAGCCGCGTTCCGAGTGAAATTCGGCCTAGAAGACGTATGTTTAAGTCTTCCCGGCCTTTTTGACTGTTGTAGAGCTTTGAGATGCGGAAATTTGGGCTGTGGTTTCGGTCCAACGGAGTTCGGGAACTCCTAGTGTTCTGTTTTTCGTGCAGCTGCGCATGAGGTGCCGAAAATCTTGTTTTTCTTCAATCTCTTCTTCATTCTTGGTCAACAAATTACAAGAAATATAGGTAATAAAAATACAACTATTCTAATACATTTACAATTAAAATTTTCCCCAAAAATTGGCACCAAAAATAAATAAAAAATGAAATTACAACAAGAGCCAAAACACGGCTTTTCCAAACAACAATCAATCGCAAACACAACAATCACAACACAAAATGGGTCTAGGTTTTCATCGGTTTTGCACAATGAATCAAAATTTTACAAAGTATTGGGTTGGTATATGGCAAAAATACATATTTTGCCATATACAACAAATAACAATTAAAATAAAATCCAAGCCAAGCCAAAAAAATATAAAAAATTCTATAAACAAGACTAATTTTTTTTATATATAGGTTTTTGTAACTAGTAGTAATAAGGGTTCCAAAAAAATCAAATTTTTAACTCATATTTATAAGATTTTCAAAAAACAAAGATCCCTAGGGTTCTTTGTTTCCGATCGGTGCACCAAGGGAGCCAATAAAAATCGGTTTTTGCTACTTTTTACAAAAAACTTGCTAACTAAATCATCAATATTATGACTCGTGATACCACTGTTAGTGATTTACAGTTTAATCAAAGTAAAACGCAGCGGAATTAATTAATAAATCACTAATAACGGATCTACATATTGTCAATATAATTAAGCATGAAAATCAAAGAGTTAGGATAAGATCATACCCTTGAAGCCTTTGATTACACCAATAAATCTGGAAGAAAAAACTCCAAGAATTCAATGTTGAATTCCTCTAATATTATCCACACTACACCATAGTTTATATAAATAATATAATTACCCTAATTATATTATATATATTAAATGGTGTTTGGTGTATAAGTGTCTGACCCTTTAGGCTCACATGCGTCTAGCTATATAACTATATGTCATGTACGTGAAGCATATTCCAACAGCTCCCATTTGCGCACGTCATAACATCAAGTAGTTATACAAGCAAAGGTTAGAGTCTAGCAGTCTGCCGATGCCCCTAGAAGTATATGAGTGAGTTTCAGAAAAGTCAAGTTTCAAAGTTTTTCAATCAGGTATCCTTTTGTTACTGATACCATGTTGAATTTTAGACAATGATTAATGTCAATCTAAAATTTCAACGATTCTGTTTCTTGATCTTTACATTGAAGTAGATTACCAACCAATCAAGATTAATCTTGATTACCTTTGGGTATGGTTGTACAAGCATCTCTTCAAATCATCGAGGGGCCCATTAGTATCTAATCCAAACATGTGGAGGAACAAATTCTTTATTGACTACAGTGTTTGATATGTGTTTAATGTCAAACCTGAAGATGGTTGTTATAGCAGCCTTATTCACGTCAGCGTTTAACCACATCAAAGTTTGACACTCCACACACACAAACCAACTTGCATCTCAAGTCAAAGGATAAGCAACAAAGCCTTTGTAAGATTCACTTGTGACTTATCAACAAGTAATTCGCGAATCGTATAACATAAGATTTAGAAACATAGTACCTGGAGCGATATCGTGGCTTCCTCTAGCCTGGCCGTGAGCAGTTGATATTAGCAAACCGGTTCTTCTCTTCGGGCATGCACCACTAAAATGCCCCCTCACGCGACACGCATAGCACTCCACTTCTTTGATGTTATTCACCCCGCAGTCTTTTTCCCTGTGCCCAACTCTTCCGCATGTGAAGCATAAAGTTGTACCGACTTGCATACTCCCTTTTGGCCCTTACCGCAATTATGACACTTTCTGCCACCAACTTTATTGGTCAAAGTTGGTGCGAACCTTCCCTTCTTTGATGGCTCCAAACTATCTTCGATTCTCCTCTTTTCCCCACCTCTTGGTAGCTCTTGGACCACCCACTGATCCACTTTCTTGGTGTACACATCCACCGACTCATCTCCTTTTCTTAAATTCACAACTTCTTCTTGCACTTCCTCTAAGTTTCTCTTGGGGCAAAATTTATCTTTCAAACGGCTCGTGAATTCATCCCATGATTTCTCGTAAATCTCATTCTTGCCTAAGACTTCGTACATCATAATCCACCACATGTGTGCTTCATCTTTCAACATTCTAGAAGCATAAGTCACCATATATTCCCTTTTGCATTTCCTACTCTCCAAAGCTTGCTCAGTTTCTCGAATCCACCGGACGGTGACTCTTGGCTCAAAACTTCCCGAATATACCTTGGGCTCGGATGCCATAAATGCCTCGAACGAACATCCATTTCTCTTATCAAGACTCCTATCATTTTCCTTTTCAGTCGAGAATTTCTCTAAGTGGGTCTTGCTACCCGAATACTTCGTTACACCTGAATTGGAATTACCTTCTCTTTCCTTGATCATCCGGTCATCAATAATCCGGTTCACGTCTTCATTTACTTCTTCCCTCATTCGGTCGAACATATCACGGACCACTTCCAAGGTTACCGGCGTGTAGTTAGCATATATTTCCGGATCTTCTTCCGAGTTAAGTGGAGTTCGTCCACTTTTCACATTCACTATATTGCTATAAAAAGATGGCAACTAATTCACAATCAATCGTTCATTCAATAGTCCATTACGACTCTCAAGCTCGAATATGACCACATAAGGCAATTCTTCCTAGGGTTCGACCCTAAGACAACTTAGCCCTATAGTTCTCAAGGTCAACCTAGTTATCTAACAGAAATATATCATTCTACTTCTACAACTTAAGCCTAGGGTGGTTAACCTAACCTAATTCGCTTAAGCTTTATCTCTGATAGTAAGTTGTAACACCTCAATTTTTAATACAAAACATTTCCGTAAAATCCTTTTAAAAACATTAAAGCATTGTCCCAAAAATATGGATTTACGGAAACCTTTGGTATAAAATAGTAGTCATTAGTTGGTGTTACAAAATATATCATAACCAAAGCCAAACGTAAATCCACCTTGCTATCTCTACTTTAAACCCGTGCGACTTCACTGGCATACGCACCTAATCCTTAGCTCCTGAACCTGAGTACATAGCATTACAAACAAACATAGTATGTAAGACAAAATTGTCTCGTGAGATACATGGGTTTTAGACCCGACAATAATATATAAATAATCACATATATTAGATCTATATATGTATATATACTTTAGTTACCTCCGCGGTAACCCTAACACATACATATACATCGGTTACTTCCTTGGTAATCCTATCACATTCATTCATAGCCTATTTAACCCATCAAGTTGATCAAAATGTCTCCAATCCAACAAGACCCCATTTTTGTCCTACTAACCGGAAAGCCTCCGATCTAGTGTTCAGCCAAAGTGACCTATTTTATCTAACTAACCAGAAAGCCTCCAATCTAGTAAGATCCAACATTTTGTTGGTATGATCAGAATGCCTTCAATCCATCAGGTTAAAGATACCATGATAACCAGAATGCCTCCGAATCTATCACGTACCTGTCCTATTTCAATCTACTCGTCATAACCATTACATGTGACTTTATGTCACATCTATCAACAATTCCGTAAGGCCATCATACAATCTATCCATATACTAATTTTAAATTAGTATTCACACAATCAAACCAACTAGTTCATATAAAAATAAATAACTAGTTTATCATTAATAATCACATATTAAAAATATTTATTTACCGCTATGTACCCAGTTTTTAAAGTTCACATGTACTCACCTTTGCAATTCTTGCTCCAATAGTGTTCTTCAAACACAATCCTTCCTTTCCAACAAGTTAGCACACTTTCGAGAATCCACCGAAAATCCTATAATGACAATCACAACTTGTTCAACAACAAATACTACTAACAATAAACCCTTTTATTATTAGAAATCCTTTTATAAAAATTTCCCCCAATTTTGATGATTTCCAAAACCCTAGGTTTAACCAATCTTAAGACTCTTTCAAATCTTAAGCATACACTTGTTTCCTTTGTTAGATACTATCCATTAAGTGTATACAACTATTATTTAACCATCAATCAAAAACCCAAGAACTAGGGTTTCATACCCAAGCTTCCAAACCCATAGATCTAAAGCTACAACTACAAGGAAGTGAAGATTTACCTTTAATCTTCCACTAGGAGTGTAGATACACAAGATTTGAGGTTAAAATTAGCACCAAACACCTCATTACACTCAAAATTCACACTCACACTTTGAGAGAGAAGTTAGGGTTTGAAAAATGAGTTCAAATGGCCAAAATCTCGTTTTTATTATGACCTGCTATAATTCGCGCCACGATCCAGGACTTCACGCCGCGAATTCCCCTACACGTGTTTCTCGCGTTCGACTTCGCGTCGCGAGCTCCACGCGAACTTTATTCGCGCCTGCCTAAAACATTCGCACCCGCGAAAACAAATTTATGTTTGAGACATCGCGAACGCGAATTCAAGTTCGCGCCGCGAACTTTTCCCAGCAGCTATGGCTGCACATTTCGTTGTCCTTTTCGACCCGGTTTCGACTTTAACGATGGATTTCACATAGCAAACGATGTCCAAATGACACGAAACCAATTCCCACATATTTTAAATGATTTATCCTTTTTTATTATATTTTTACATAATTTATTTATTAAAAAATTTCGGGTTGTTACAACTATCTACCCCTTAAAAGGATTTCGTCCTCGGAATCAACTCAAGGATTTTCAAATCCGCACATCCCTCTTCCATCCTCTCATGTTCCTTTCATCCGAACTTTTCAAATTTTGATCCCTTAACAACATTCGTCTCAATATCGGTTTAACACCGCAAGGCCCGAATGGGTCAAAAGTCAATCTTTAATCTCATACTTCCTCCGATTCAAAACAAGTGCTACACTTTTACTTTCACGCTTTTTGATGCAATACATTGTAATAGAGATTATGATAGATTAAAGGGGATAATTAGTGAGGAAGGGTCCCACAATATAGTTGGGAAGGACAAATTAATGACGTTTAATAAAGTTAAGTAAGGATTAAATGGTACTTTTATATACAAAAGTTTACCAAATAAGGAAAGTGTTGCACTTATTTTGAATCACACATATAAGGAAAGTGTAGCACTTATTTTAAATCGGAGGAACTATTACTCAGCAGGTCGAAATTGCACGGTTTGACCGCAACGCTTCCAATCGTCTAACCAATTCTTTTATACCCATACAAATGATATAACATGATCATTATATTTAGCTAATCAATCAAAACGACACCTTAAGCACAAAGTCAACCTATTACAACATTGTATATTCATTGACTTAAGCACAAAGTCAACCACACCTTAACAATTTCCTTATTCTCTAAAAATCCTACTAGGCAGTATTTCCTTCATAATCGACATTCAATTTATGGTCCGCCAACAATTTGTATGCTCGATTCCCAAATTCAACTCGGAACGCCCAAACGGGTCAAAGTCGCATAATCCGACCATAACTCTTCCAACTATTCTATCAACCTTATTGTGTACATGTACTAGGTACATTATGCTCTTTTCATTTGTAAGTCATTCAAAACGAGAGTCAAAGTCCATTCTTGACCAATAGTCAACATTTCACCAATTTGACAAATCTTGACTTATGCATAGAGTCAACCATACTTTACCAACTATTATATTCTTTACTCACGGAATACTATTCCTCAACTCATCACTTTCAGTTCCACTCATTATTATTATTTCCTTCAAAATTGTTCCCGTTTTCCAAAATTTCAATTTCTCCCAAATAATCTGAAATTCGCGCCTTTACTTAGGGTCACATTAGTATTTACCATTTCTTAACCTTTATTTAGTCACTTATACCATTACTTTATATCCTTTCATTCATCTTTGTATCACCCCAATCATTTTTATAACCTTAATCTATTCATTGACTACTAATGGTTCTTGCAAATGATGGTTTCCCCACACTAACCTCTCTAGTGTGTTCAGTGTATATATTTGAACTAATCCCTTAGCTTAACTTTCCTTACATGTCCGGTAGGTATAAAAATACATACATTCAAATATTTCTTTCATTTCTCACTTACAAATTGTAGGCATCCCTTACACTTATATTTTGCATCGCAATGCAATTCAAGTTCTCAGTTCCATTTCTCATTTCTCCACATAAATGTAGCCACAATAGTAACCATATAATCCTACACACACAAGATAATAATATCATAGCTCTAACACATATGATCATCAGTCTGAGTAGCATATCAAGATGATTGGAATACCTCCAACTCATCAAGATCCAAATTGTCACGATAGTTGGAATGCCTCCAGCCTAAAGTGACTCAACAATCCTTGTAAATCAAAAGGCCTCCGATCCCACAAGGTTCAACTATTGCGTACAATACATGCATATATCTTCCACATCTCATATTTTTACTATTCCCTTACATAATGAATCATATACTTTACCCGTCATGCCATTTTACACATTACTACAATACCTTATACTTTCTCGTTTCTACAACAGACGGTCATTACCGACATCACATGCCTCATATAGGCCACCACATCTAGTACACTTGTCATACATTTCCGTTACATGCATAACCAGTTTCTAATGCTACTAATCGTTCCATTTATTTATTTAGTTGCACTTAACCAATTCACTTTACCATTACATCCATCTTCCAACCTTCCCGTTATTTAGTTGCAATAGGTTTTATCCCATTATCTGGTTTAAGGAGTGGTGTGAGAGGTGCAGAAGCAATAACCTCAGCTAATATAGGTGGACACCTACCTGCTAACCACAAATTGACGACTGAGGTGATTGCTTTTAAGAGGTACGTGGCAGTAACAGATCCCTCACCACATAGAGCATCTAAAATATGTTGTCCCCTCAAACCATCTCTCCCACATGAAGTACCTTTAGCAAAAGATTTAATGCAATAAAGGACATTATCAAACTTTGCTGAAAGGGGAGGCTCAAAAAATGGGTGGGTCGGCATGGATGGGGGTGTCTTGTTACAATGCTTAGCCTCCAAGGCTGTAATGGTATCATCACCATATGAAGCAACACCGGAAGAAGATAACACTTTCACTGCTGCTGAAAAATACCCATCGGCAACCTTGCGAATACATTACCTAACATTGGTGTTACTCGATGTGCTCTGCTGCAGAATATCACCTCCACCTTGGCCCAAAAACCCTGAATCAGAAGCATCTAACAAATTTTTTACTAACTTTGTAATACCATCATCTTTCCCCCATGCAACCAACGATTCCAAGATAGAATTTTGTTGCAAGAATTTTCTATTACTGGACCTACGTTCTTGTCTTTAGCGTTGAAAAACGTTCTTTTCAAGGTGGTTGCCCAACCTGACTCACCAATGATCCATTTTTTTTTATCATTGTCATACTCATAAAGATCCTAAAATTCTGACAGTGATCCATTTTCTTTAAATGATTGGTTGAGAATTGTACTCGCAGTCCTCACTAATTTTTGAGTTCTCACCGGATCCTAACCCTATATATATATATATATATATATATATATAGAGTCCGGATCTGGTGAGGACTCTTTTCCCGGTGAGGACTGCGAGGACTCCAAAAAAAACTCTAAAAATGATCCAAAACAAACTTTTTTCAAAAACTTTCTTTTTTTAACATTAAAATCGCAGCATATAAGATCAAAAAAAAAATAAAAATTTTTAAAAAATGGTCCAAAAAAAAAAATATAGATCATAATAATGATCCACAAAAAAAATATGGATCATTGTTATGATCCGCAAAAAAGAAGTGGATTATAAATTTTTTTTCAAAATTTTTTTTTGGTCAAATGTAGTAATAATCATGGGGAGTTATATATTTTTTTTTCGGAATTTTTTGGAATGTTTTTGAGCTGTCCTCGCGAGTCCTCACCGTTTTTGGAGTCCTCAAAGGATCCCACTTCTATATATATATATATAGAATATGGATCAAGAAAGAAGCATCCTTATTTGAAGAAGCTAGAAAAGGGTTGCATTTTCGTAATATATACATATAAATATACATATACATACATATATGTACATATACATATATATTTAGACCATAGATTTATATATTTTCACATTTATACCCTCTATATGTGTATATATACACACATATATATACGGTATGTATATGCATTTTCGTAAACGAAAATGCAAGTTCCGATATGAAAATGCAAATGCAAGTTACGTAAAATACATGTGTATATATATGTGTATATATACATATATAGGGCATGAATATGCATATATATAATATATATGGTCTAATTATATATGTATATACACATATATGTTTGTATATGCATGCATATATGTATAAGTTACGAAAATGCAACCCTTTTCTAGCTTCTTCAAATAAGGACCCTTTTCTATGGATCATTATATATATATATATATATATATATATATATATATATATATATATATATATATATATATATATATATATATATATATATACGTTAGTCCTCAGACTAGGTAAATAAGATTAGATAATCAAATAGCAAAGAAGAATAAAATCAGTTGAAGCATTTATCTCAGCTGAAGTACAAGTATATGCATAAACCTTCAGGTGAGTATGCACTTACCTTTAGGAATCAAGTCAAATCAGCAGCAACACAAGAGTGATCATTCGAGTTTATGCCCGAAGGACAGAAACCCGAAGAAGACCAGTCAGCTGAAGGTGGAAGCAGTTGATGGTACATGTTGCAGATGAAGACTTAGTGGAAAATGTTCTTGACACTTTAAACATTTTCCTTTCCCGCTCAAAGAAGAAGAAAACTATGAAAATCTTCTGTTTTGGAATAGAAGATACTTTTCAGAACTTCATCGTCTATCCCTCCAAAAATAAAAAGGGAAAGTCAACTTCTTTTATACTATCATAGTACACATTTTCACTGTTCGTCAGAAAAGGTGGTAAAAGAAGTCGATACAAAGTACAACCGGGACTCTAACATATGCAAATGCATTTAATGTTTCCGTGGACAAGTCTACATTAACGAATAATATGCTTTCGCGTGGATTAACTTGTGGACAAAGAAACATGGTTCTTGGGCTATATATAGAGACGTAAGTGCTTGCATTTACACACTCCTTTAGCATTCATAGCACAAGAACATTCTCTGAGAGTTCGTTATTGTCTGATATTAACTTCCTCATAGTTAATACTCAAGCATTAAATATCAGCTATTTGTATCAGCTGATATAACTCTCATTGCATAGGGTCTTAGTTGAGCGATCAAAAGTATCATTTCAGTATAAAGTTTTAGTTAGTTTGTACTATCTATTTCCGTAAACTTTGTACCGCATTAAGTTGTTTTAATAAACTCTTAATCATTGAAAAATATTGCGTGTTCTTTACTTTCTTGTCTTTACTTAGCCATAACGCAATACATTAGTGTTGTTGGGATCCAACAACTGGTATCAGAGCAAGTGTCAAAGTTGTTTTCCATCAACTTTGAGCATCTGTTATGGCCGAACCTACATCTGATCTTCCATCAACTGAAAAACCTCCCAAACTCACTCAAACCAACTACCTTATGTGGATATCACGTATGTTGTCGCACATGATAACCTATCACCCAAAACTTCAAGATAATATAACGATAGGAAAATATATTCCTCAAACCTTTATTTTTGGTACTGCTGACGTAGAAGAGCACTATGTTGTTAAACAGGAAGCACAATGGTCAGACACTGATAGACGTCTTGTTCATCTTGAAAATAAAGGAACAGACATGCTATTTCAAGCAGTTGGTGATGAACTATATCACAATATCCAGTTTTGCGACTCAGTCAAAGAGATGTGCGAGAGGCTGGCTGAAGTGTATGAAGGCACATAAGTTGTGCGTGAACATAACAAAAACATGCTCATTCATGACTACAAGCTGTTTAAAGCCAAGCCTAGTGAGACTATAGCTCAAACGTTCAATCATTATAACATTCTGTTAAATGAGTTGAAGTCTCATGGGGTTGAAAAAGACGATATGTCAAAGATGTGTAAGTTCATGGCAGCTCTTCCTTCTAAATGGGCTACCATTATAACTTGCATGAGTACTGATACTACCCTAAAAGTCTATACTCTTTCCTCTCTCGATGGTATGTTTCTT
Organism: Calendula officinalis; assembly: GCA_963853835.1. Classification (NCBI taxonomy): domain Eukaryota; kingdom Viridiplantae; phylum Streptophyta; class Magnoliopsida; order Asterales; family Asteraceae; genus Calendula; species Calendula officinalis. The sequence goes on from OY970823.1 coordinate 22,135,271, forward strand.
AGCCATGAGAGAACTCTAGTCAACAAATTTCAAACCCCAAAGGACTCAAAAGCGAGCCCATCAGGATCTTCAGCTGCTCTTGTCTCAATTGACAAACCAAGAAAGATTGAATATCCTCCCTCTGATGATAAAGTTGATGCAACTTCAGCTGTTGATTTGTTCACCATTCCTGAAGTCAGCATCGAAGAGATCAATGAAGATGAAGACAATGAAGCCCTTATAACTGAGTTTTCCTTACTTGTCAAAAACAGAAAATTCTTTAAAGGCAAATCTGACTCTTCAGCTAGAGGCTCTAGTAGCAGGCATATCTCATCAGCGGTACCTTCCAAATCTTCTGGAAGTACACCTGACATCTCTGAGATAACTTGCTACAACTGCAACAAAAAGGGACACTATGCTAACGTCTGCAAGCAAAAGAAAGCAAGTTCATCCTCTTCAGCTGGTGAGTCCATTGAAGAAAAATACAAAAAGCTACAAGCCTTCACTAAAAAGATCCTTGAAGAGAAGAAGGCACTTGAAGGAAAAGTTGCTGACATGGGTTTAGTAGCTGAAACTCATGATTGGGCTGACTCTGGTGACAGTTCTTCTGAAGGTGATGAACCTATGGCCACCATGTGTTTGATGGCTCGTGCTGGTTAAACCATTACAGCTGATGATGCTGGTTCATATCAATGGGTCAATATAGTCCACAAAAAGGTAACTTCTCTAATCTCTGCTGAGGCTACAGAAGCCAAATAAATTGTTGATTCTATTATTTGTGACTTGCATTTCATTGATCAGCTGAAAGGTGAATGTTTGGATAAACATAATGCTATTTTACGAGAAAATTCTTTTTTTTTTAAAAAAGATTAATTAATCACAAAACTTTAAAAGAAGAATTTTCTGAAACTAAGTTTATAAACTCAGTTCTTCAACATGATCTTAATGAAAAAGTTAAAGAACCTGAAGCAATTAAAAAGATTTGTGAATCATGGTCTCGTTCATCCAAACGTGTGAGTGAATGTGTTAACTCGCAGATTCCTAGTCAGGTACAAGCTGTATTGGGAGGAGATTTCCTTGCTGCAGTTGCTGTACCTTATAGCAGTACGGATGATCCGTACTACTCGTCAGGTAATGCTTCTGTGCCAGCTGAAGAGTTGGTGTTTGCTTTCTTAGTCAAGTCTACCAAAACCTATGCTACTGAGATGTTCACAGAAGAACCTTCTGAAACAACTGGTGAAGAATCATTAGCTGATTCTTCTGCCATAGTTGTTAGGACACCCACTGTAGTAATTGTTGAACCAAGTATGTCTATTTTGGGTTCAGCACTTGTTGCCTCTTCTGCTAGACCTCAAAGGAAAACTATCAAGACAACAGCTAAGAAAACTGTTCTAACACCCTTCAAGGGTGAGCCAGCTGGAGTTCGTACTAGAGCTGCAAAGAAGAAAGGTAAGAGTGCTTTCAAAAATACTCAAAGTCCTTCTTCAGCTGGTTCTGTCAAACAACTGAAAGGAAAGGTCAGCAAGTTGACATCACTCGTTCAGACTCTGACTATCTCTGATAATCAGAAAATGAAAGGGATTTTGGGTCCAATACCCAACTCTGCTGCCTCGCCTGCAACTCCACAACAAAAGAATAGAAAATGTTATAAGTGTGGAGAGCATGGGCATATGGAAGGTGAGTGTGACAACACAAGCTGATCTCCAACTTCAGCTTGTGAGTCTACTGAAAAAACATCCCCTGTGATTTCCAGCAGGAAATCACAAGGACCCACAGAATTGTGGGTTCCCAAAAAGAACTAACTCTTTCAATTTTTGTGCACGGAGATCAAAGCAAACATATCTGGTATCTAGATAGTGGTTGTTCAAGACATATGACTGGAAACAAATCCCTGCTAGAAGAGTTTGAAGTACGTACTGGTCCTCCAGTAATTTTTGGTGATAATGGTAGAGGCTCAACTGAAGGGAATGGATCCATCTCAAATGGATCTATAAAAATCACAAGAGTTGGTTATGTGAATGGGAATTAGCATTAGCCAACTATGTGACGCAAAGTTCTTAGTGAACTTTAATGAATACAGAGGATTGGTGATAGCCAAAAGTGGAAAAGTTGTATTAATTGCACCAAGAAATAACAACGTCTATACACTAGACATGAATCCCTATAATCAAGAAGTTTGTTTATTCTCTCATTCCACTGTAGAGCTAAATTGGTTGTGGCACAAAAGGCTATCTCACTTAAACTTCAAAAACATATCTAAGCTGGCTCGAGGTCAGCTGGTGAATGGTCTAGCACAAATAAAGTATGAAAAGGATAAGCTTTGTTTAGCTTGTGAATAAGGTAAACAACATAAAAGCTCCTTCAAATCAAAGCAATGGTTTCCATCAACAGCTGTCTACATATGCTCCATATGGGACTCTTTGGTCCTATGAGTACTAAAAGTATAGGTGGTAAGAAGTATACACTTGTTATCGTTGATGAATATTCACGATACACTTGGGTTATATTTCTTCGTCACAAAAGTGATGCAGGTGATGAAATCATCAAATTCATTAAAAAGATGGAACTTCTAAATGGGTCAAGGGTCAAGATGCTGAGATCACACAATGGTACTGAATTCAAGAATAGTACATTGGAAGACTTATGCTCTAAAGTTGGGATCTCTCAAAACTTTTCAGCTGCTAGAACACCTCAACAAAATGGTGTTGCTGAAAGAAGAAACAGAGCCCAAATAGAAGTTGCAAGGACAATGCTTGTTGAGTCAAACATCCCAAAACAATTATGGGCAGAAGCTGTTAATACAACTTGTTTTACTCAAAACAGGTCTCTCTGTGTGAAAAGACACAAGAAAACTTCTTTTGAGATTCTTCGTCAAAGGAAACCATATATTGCTTTCTTTCATGTATTTGGTTGTGTGTGTTTTGTGTTAAACACACGTGATCAGCTGAGTAAATTTGATTCTAAAGTTGATGAGGCCATTTTCTTGGGGTATTCCATTGTATCTAAGGCATACAAAGTTTTCAACAAAAGGAGACAAACACTGGAAAAATCTATACATGTTACTTTTGAAGAACACTTGAAGGCCTTAAATCCCACCTCTATTGAATCGTCTGACTCATTTCAAAGAGCAGCTGAACCACCATCTGATGACTCAACTGAAGCATTCTCTGATGCTTTAAATTTATTTGAAGTACCAATAAATGATTCAGATGACATGTTTCATGATGCTCCTACATATCTTGTAGATATTGCAGCTGTTCAACAAGACATACCAAGATAAAGAGCATCATCCAAGGCTAGAAACATTTCTAGGCCACCTCTTGACACTTTAAGAAGATTACTTCAAGATGAAGTCCTAAATCCTGCTGAGCATTCAGCTGCTCAACAAGGATCAAATTCTTCTGAATCTTCCCCGTATACAGCTGCTCCTCAATCAAAGTGGACCTCAGAACATCCAATTGAATTGATCATTAGGGATCCACAACAAGGAGTAGTCACAAGAAGTAAGGCATCGTGCAATCTATGCTTATGGTCTTGTTTCCTAGCAGCTGAAGAACCGAAAAACATTAAAGCTGCTTTAGAAAGCTCCAGCTGGATTCAGGCGATGCAGGAAGAACTTAACCAATTTGAGGTCAACAAAGTGTGGCAGCTGGTGCCCCCACCAGCTGGTAAGACTATAATTGGTACTAAGTGGGTTTTTAGAAACAAAATGGACGAAGATTGTGTGGTTATCCGCAATAAGGCAAGACTTGTTGCACAAGGATATAGACAGGAGGAAGGAATCGGTTTCGATGAAATATTTGCACCAGTAGCTATGCTTGAGGCAATAAGAATATTTCTAGCCTATGATGCTTACAATAACTTCATAGTTTTTCAGATGGATGTGAAAAGCGCGTTCTTGAATGGAAAGCTGCAAGAGGAGGTGTATGTGAAACAACCATCAGGTTTTGAAAATCATAAGTATTTAGACTATGTGTTTAAATTGGATAAGGCGTTGTATAGGCAGAAACAAGCTCCTCGAACATGGTATGACACACTTTCCATATTCCTACTAGCAAATGATTGTACCAGAGGAAAGATTGATAAGACCTAATTCATTCGCAAAATCAAAGGTGATATCATTCTTGTTCAAATTTATGTGGATGACATAATTTTTGGTGCTACTAATGAAAAACTTTGTAGACGTTTTTCAAAACTTATGTATACAAAGTATGAGAAGAGTATGATGGGTGAATTCACATATTTTCTTGGCTTACAAGTTAAGCAATCTAAAAATGGAATTTTTATTAATTAAGACAAATATATTAAAGATCTTTTAAAGAAATTTGATATGAATTCATCATCATCTATGAAAACTCCAATGGCTCCTCCAAATAACTTAGATGCTGATACAACTAGGAAATCAGTTGATGTCACATTCTACAGAGGGATTATTGGATCTTTACTCTATCTCACTGCCAGCAGACCAGACATTATGTTTGCTACTTGCATGTGTGCTAGGTATCAAGATGATCCTAGAGAATCTCATTTAATAGTTGCTAAGCGAATTTTGAGGTACCTTAAAGGTACTCCAAGCCTAGGTCTTCGTATGCGAAAGACTCCAAGTTTGATCTAATTGGCTATTCAGATTCAGACTTTGCAGGTTGCAAGATGGATAGAAAAAGCACCACTTGAGGATGTCAGCTGCTAGGTGGCAAGCTAGTCAGCTGGACAAGCAAGAAACAGAATACTGTTTCTACCTCCACAGCTGAAGCAGAATACGTTGTTGCTGGAAGTTGTTGGGCTCAAGTCCTTTGGATGAAGAATCAGCTGATTGACTTTGATATGAACTTCTGCAAAGTGCCTATCTATTGTGATAACACAAGTGCTATTGCAATTAGAAACAATCTTGTTCTTCATTCTAGAACCAAACACATCGATATAAGGTATCATTTTATTAGAGATCACATTGAACAAGGTGACGTGGAACTTCATTTTATTTCAACAGACCTTCAGCTGGCTGATTTGTTTACTAAACCATTATATGAAAAACGTTTAAATTTTCTAATCAGCGAACTGGGTATGTTGAATGCTTAAATTAAATGATGAAGTACTATCAGCAGCTGATATAGATCACCTTGTCTCATATAGTACATTCAGCTGACAAAAATCTTTCAAATTACATATCAGCTGAATAGAACATCTTAAAATGATACTTGTCAATTTTATGAGTTAAAATGTTTGGTATTCAAAGAAAAGGAATCTTTCATCCCTATCCACACATTTCTCTGGCAAATATTTTCATTCAAGTGGAAATATTTGGCATTTATAAGGGACAAGACGTCTCTGACACCGAAACGGCTCCACTAACCCTCATTGTCACTTCTAGCTGAAAAATTCGCACGGTTACCAACATTTCCATAGTTGGAAGCCAACTATCCAATTTTATATCAGTTGAAACCGTACCCAAATTAATCTATTCCACCCCTATAAATACCCCACTCTGTCCTCACTTTCTCCTCACCACCCTCAAAACTTCTCTCAAGAACCCTAACTCCTCTTCAAACCTTTATCTTTCTTTCTTCTCATAACAATGTCAACCTCCAAGAATGTAGGGATTTACTACGCACCATGCGACTGATCAAACCTATGGTTCGACCACCTAGTACACGAGTTCAAACCTTGCTGACCAAGAACATGAACTTGTTCTTGACCGGTTAAAACTAACTAGCTGATTTAATCCCTAAATGCGGAACTGGGATTAAACCTAATCCTTAAATCCTAAAGGATTGGGATGTTGGAATTCTAGATTAGGTTAACAAGAAAGAAACCTTGTACGAAGAACCCGAACACACACATTGCTTGTGTGTATTCGTCGACCATCAACCAAAGAACCCTAGGGTTCTTTGGTCGAAATTCGTCCAAGAGGGAGAAGGGAAGAAAGGGTTTTCCCAAAACATACCTTGTTGATTGCTTAAGATTAATCCACTGATGATGAACAAACCAAGCGATCTTCTAGTTGATCTAAGCAATAACCTTGTTCTTCAAGACTTGAAGAACACGAAGAACACGAAGAACGAAGAACACGAAGAACACAAGACTTGTGTTCTTACCCTTGTTCTTGATCTCGGCCGAAACTAGGGAGAGAGGGAGAGAGATTTCGTGGTTAGGGTTGTGTGGAGTAACCTTTAGGGTTTGGCATAAGCCTTCTATTTATAATAGAAGATGTTACACTTAAAACCCTTCTAGTTTAATTAAGATTAACTTCTTAATTAAACTTCCCTTTTACACTTCCATCCCTTATAGTTTAACTAGTTTATTATTGTTGCACTTAACTACTAAATGTCTAGTATTAACACACTAATAATTCGGTACCCATATACACGAATTATATACTTGTGTTTATACTTCTAATAGTTAATTATATAATAACCTTTATATAATTTATACAACAATCTTATCCAATTACTATATGATTTAATAGCTTTAAATCATATCATGGATAACCTCTAATTAACACATTGTATATTTACTCAACTGGTAAATGTACAACTACTTGTATTAATTAGTTAGTTAAACTAATCTAGTAATAAGTTATACTTAACTTAATACTTAACTGATTCATAATGACTATTATGAATCATTCCTCTTCGTAGTGTCATTGCTTATCTTGCTCGTATTACATGTACTCACCGGTGTGACCCTTAAGTGTTTCGTAGGCATGGATGTATCATCATAGGTTGACTGACTATGCACACAATTCCTTCAGACTCCCACTTGTGCAAGTCTGTAACCTTTATCTTAATGATACGAGCTACAGTGGCCTTCTAGATGGGCATGTAGGTAACCAACCCCATAAAAACAGCTTACGTAACCCAGGTATGGTTTATGAAAAACTCTTTAATAGCGTCTCCTAGTAAAGAACACTCTGTCTCTACTTCTTGGGCAAACTATGTTAGGCTCATCCCTTGCAGCACGATATTTGTGATAACGAATACGAGCATGGTAGAAATTATCAACTCCTGTATTCGAAATCATTTTATGACTTCTTGATTCAAACTGCTGTGATAAACGACAAAGAACAGATCAGTTCGTTTGGGCACGGCCGTGCACTTGCCAGTTTCTTATCAAGTCAAAGGACCAATAAATATCTCTCCTAAAGAGGAGGTGCAATTACCATCTTGTATATTTCGATTTAAAAATACAACTTCCTTTGTACCCAGTATCGCCTCGTATGACAAACGTATTACCGTAATGTCTAAGTTGAACCAAAGCACATTAGTCATTGTATCCTAAACCAAATACCTCAGGCTTAAGGACAATCCTAGTGAACAATACTTTTGAACTTTTCAACCACGAAGTATTGTCACGGTGGTCAATCCAATATTCGTCGAGCTCCAACAGAATATCACCGATATTTGGTTTACACAAAACTTGTGTAGCTATCTTCGAATAACTTCGAATCTACCACCAAATACCGCGATGACGTTAACGTCCCATCGAGGTTCCCACCAAGACGAGTAGTCACGGATTTTGTGTCTTCTTGAATAAATATACTTTTATTCGTGGATCTTGTAAAACATACAAATTCTGAATAAGAATGATACTAACTCAAGTATTATTCCTCACTGGACATAGATACTGAATTATTACTGGATCATTATTTATTCCTTTCGTTCACGTTGATTACTTAATGATTCTTACAACCTAGATTGTAACTTTATCACTAAACCAATCATTTCTATTAAACTAAAGACATAAGATGAGTATTTAGGAATACTATTACTTTTGTCTTTGCTAGATATTGTTCTTGCAACAATTTAGAACATATTCTAGTCTTGCCTTTTATGTAATTCGGTAAACATAGGAGGATTGGAAATTAACTCCTTAGTTTCTTGAATTCATAAAACATCCTTGTAACTAAAGCCTCTTTTAGTTACATGATTTGTAGATATCTTTACTAGTTAAAGAAATTTCCTTAAATGATTGTGTTATTCACTTGAAGTGTTAACAACCTATTAGATATGCAATAATTAATCACAAGACTTGTGATCACGCTATTAGGTTTGCAATAATCTAATCGATCATTTATTATTTCTCTTAACTCTTTGGCTAACGACATGGTAAAATCTTGTTGTTAGTGTCTTGCTAACTTACTGAATTCATTAACACCTTTAATGAATTACGTTAGTCTTAGCTCCCACTTACTTTTATGGAACTTAAGCATCCCTTAAACCACTATACTGACTTAGTCAATAACTTGTAGTTTAATCTTTTAAGAATTCTATCAATTTAAGATCATCCTTTGGATTTGCGAATATCCAACATTCCTTTTAAGGGAATCATGATCTTTATTGATTACTGTATATAGCAAGTATAAAGCACTTGGAATGATACTATCAATTCTTAAATACATTAGTATTCTTTTAAGAATTTTATTCAATGCCAAAGTCATTACTTGGATTTGTCAAATATCCATTATTCCTATGAGGGAATCATGACTTGATTAAATATTGTATTTATTACAAGTGTAAAAGACTTGCAATAATACCCTTTAATTCTTAAAGACTTTAATATAGTTTTTGTCCCTTTTAAGAGTTATTTAATGTCTAAGTCATTTTACTTGGATTATGCGAATATCCAATTATTCCTATTAGGGAATTATGACTTCATTAAATCCTTTACTACAAGTATAAAAGACTTGTAATAACACTCTTTAAAGTATACCTTGATTATATCCAATATAATCATACTATATTAATACTAATACTTTAAAACTTTCTATCATAAGTAATGACTATTACTTAAGATGTTTTAACTAAGTTCAACAACCATTGAACATTATGCTTCCATAAAACTTTTAAACACTTTCATTAGAAAAACTTTCTAATTACTAGTATTTAAATACCTTGAGCTATCAAGACATTATTTATACAACAATCAAGCAAATATATAAATATAAACATGAAACGTAAGTAAATCAAGACTTGACTTACAATCTAGTCATAAACCTTGACTAGTGTAATTATCACACATGCACACAATATAATTCAACCATGGATTCGAAATTTATTTAAAACCAAAATAAAACTTGTTTTAACATAAAAACAAAATTATCCAAACAATAAAGTAAATTGTTTAAAAAAACGAATCCACTGAAAAAACTGAATTACAAAAACTTGGTGCTCGTGGGATCATCACTATCTCATGCCGGTCATCTCACTTATCATCTTATGCAATAAACGATTGCTAAAGTTGATTTACTTGTAATAAACTTTTACAAGTAGGAAGCGAGTATTTAGAAGTTGGTCAAGTCAACTAAGGAGCAAGCATTGCCTCCTACCCTTTGACCTTTGCCACAACCAAGACACCGTTTCTCGGTTCTTGTTTGGCTTTACCTTCTTGACCCTTTTGTTTGACTCCATTACCCTTTAGGCATGCCGTGGCTGGGATCGGTTTTATCCTTTCCCTTTCCACTGCGCCTCTTTCTCTGATCACTACCATCATCGGTTACTATGAGATCATTTTTTAAACTTGGTCCCCAAATCAACTCAGTAGTCTTGAGCACGGAATGTAGCTCAACAATGGATTGCTCCATGTTATGCATGTTGTAGTTGACTACACAAGACTTATAGTCATCTAACAACGAGTTGAGTATCATTACTGTTTGCCAACTGCAATGATACTGGGTGACCTAATATGATCCATGTACTCTTTCATTTTCATGACGTGAGTACTTACCGATGATTCCTTTAACCACCTTGCGAGATTTGAACACCCTATAAGCGTAATATGCTTATCCTGGTTCATTTCTAGCATTTGCGGTAGGAGCATTTAGCATTTCTTTTTCTAGGACATTTCCTTTTCTCTCATGCGAAAGCATAATCCGAAGATCACGCTTCCAATAGAGAAACATTGACCCAGTCAATTCGTCCTTTTCTAGAAACAAGCGTAGTGAGAGATTGTTGGTACGTGTCGCTACGGTTGTTGCTGCCATCTACAAATCAAACCCAGTTTAATTAGTAATCATCAACAAACATTCTCTAAAATATATTATAAACCCATAATTAATATTTTAGGCCTAGGATCCATATGTCACATTCTCGCCGCAAGGTTTGGGCACTTCCCGACGAGACATGCTATTTCTGGTAGGTAACTTCCTTACCGATCGTATCAAGACTTGACACGATTCCTAGGGGTCGTAGAATCTTTAGACTTATAACTTATTACAACTTTGTACAATCTAATTGTACATTTCTAAGTTAGTAATAAAGTCTAGTATGTTTATTCTACTCAAGTACTTTTTGGGCCGGGACTCCCGATTATCACCAAAATAGATCCGACCGTCTAAGACAGTGCGATGTTCTGCGCCGGGACTCCCGATTATCACAGAACCTTACGCACCCTAACACTCGCAATGATTTGAATCCATATCTAAGGTTCTTTATCCTTACAATATGAATATCGTTGAACAAGTGAGGTGTTCCATTAGATGGATAGTACTTCGATCTAAGATTTTCTTGGGTTTGTTTAAGTCTTAAAACTGAACTTAAACTTTTATTCCAATCTTAATCCTTGTTTAAAATGTGTGACATTGAAGGATTGAAACGTCCAACAAGACACCTTTTTAAAACATAAGAACTATTCTTTAAAACTTATAGTTTCAAGAATTTGTACGATCTTACATGTATACCTAAAACGAGGTGTACAAAACGTTTTACTAGGTTTTGTGAGAAACCTTATTTCTAATAAAACTTACTTGTTTTATATTACTTGAAAAACTTATAAAACTTATGTTAAACTTTTAAAACTTTTATGATTCATAAACTTGAAACATAAACCTAGTTTAACACACCTAGTTTTTTTTTTTTTCATATGTTTAATAATGAAATTAAACATTTATTTCTTACTTATTAATTTCTACCATAACTTATGTCATAACGACACACTTACAAACTTTGTGATTTTCTTGTGTAGCTCCCACTAGCTTCAACAACCATGATGAAACTTAAGCCAACACAATCACCGGTTTATACTTGGTGAAACTAATAAACCTATTATATAAAAACTATATATAATAATTCTTTAGTTTGTTTAACCTTTCTTATATTTAACTTAAACTAGTTAAATATAGGTTCTTGTTATTCATACTTGATCATTAATCTAGTATATTACATAACTTGTAAAATACTTATATCATACTTGTATAATTAACTAGTTATAATAACTTATAACTTTATACACCTTGATATATGTATAATAATATAACTTTGTATATTTCTAGTTAATAATATAATTTCAACTTGTACAATTACTAGTTATAATTAGATCATAACTTTGTACATTCTAGTTTTAATTATATCATAACTTATACAATAACTAATTATAATATTATGTATGATCAAAATAACATCATCCTTTTTAATTGTTTCATTTTATCTTGTATTTAATATAATTCGTGTATATATATATGTATATATTTCTTATAATAAACTTGTAAAATTCCAATAAGAATATTACACCTAGTTTATACTTATGCATTTTAACTTATACTAATTAAAATGTGTATAAACTTATTTTATTTAAAAATCAATTTTCTTAATAAAAAAAAATCTCCGAAAAATAAACACATATACATAAACAATTAAATACATCTTGTTAATTTTAGAACTTGAAAATTAACACCTTTCTTTATCAATACCCTAATTTATTTAGATGAACCCTAATCTTGTTTTTGACCAATCAAAACTAGGGTTTTGACTTTCTTGATCAAAGACATTATTTCTAATTTAAAAGATTAATTTTAATCAATCCTTTTAAACAATAAACTTTGTTTTAATTCTAAGATTGATTATATCCTTAATAGATTTATTTAAACTTTTTAATTTAAACCTTATAGACAATAAACTTTGTCTAAATTACTAGGTTTAAAGAACTAGCTTTAATAAACCTATCAAAATAATAATTAAACCTATTAGACATAAACTTGTCTAATTAACTAGGTTTTAGATTATTATCCTAATTAATACTTTTAACCTATTAAACTAAACTAGTTTAATGTTCTAGGGTTCTTAGGGTTTTTCGAAATCTTAATGCTAAGAAACTTTTCCACCAATTAAACTAGACTAGTTTAACATACTTGGTGTCCAAGTTTCCTCCATGATCACGAAATCTCTAAGGATTCATGGAAAGAATCCTTTTGATCAATTAAACCAAATCTTGGTTTAACATACTTGATCCTAGATTTGGAAGATCATGTAACTTAGGAAAGAATCCTCTTGATCAAAATTTTTGACAATCTTGATCCTAGGGTTCTTCCTAATTTTCGAAATACACTAGTGTTTAGGGAAAAGAAGCCTTTTGATCAATTAAACAAAACTTGTTTAACGTTCTTGATCCTAGGGTTCTTTTGCCCCACACGAAATTTCTAGGGTTTTCTAGAATCCTTTTGACCAATTAAACTTAACTAGTTTAACATACTTGGTCCTAGGGTTCTTACCCTATTTCGTGAATATGAAGAAGAAGAAGAAAGAACATGAAACAAAAAGAGAATTTGTAAATTAAAGTAAACAAACAACTTTGTTAATCTAGTCTAGAATTCTAAACCAACGCTCTGATACCACTGTAGGGATTTACTACGCACCATGCGACTGATCAAACCTATGGTTCGACCACCTAGTACACGAGTTCAAACCTTGCTGACCAAGAACATGAACTTGTTCTTGACCGGTTAAAACTAACTAGCTGATTTAATCCCTAAATGCGGAACTGGGATTAAACCTAATCCTTAAATCCTAAAGGATTGGGATGTTGGAATTCTAGATTAGGTTAACAAGAAAGAAACCTTGTACGAAGAACCCGAACACACACATTGCTTGTGTGTATTCGTCGACCATCAACCAAAGAACCCTAGGGTTCTTTGGTCGAAATTCGTCCAAGAGGGAGAAGGGAAGAAAGGGTTTTCCCAAAACATACCTTGTTGATTGCTTAAGATTAATCCACTGATGATGAACAAACCAAGCGATCTTCTAGTTGATCTAAGCAATAACCTTGTTCTTCAAGACTTGAAGAACACGAAGAACACGAAGAACGAAGAACACGAAGAACACAAGACTTGTGTTCTTACCCTTGTTCTTGATCTCGGCCGAAACTAGGGAGAGAGGGAGAGAGATTTCGTGGTTAGGGTTGTGTGGAGTAACCTTTAGGGTTTGGCATAAGCCTTCTATTTATAATAGAAGATGTTACACTTAAAACCCTTCTAGTTTAATTAAGATTAACTTCTTAATTAAACTTCCCTTTTACACTTCCATCCCTTATAGTTTAACTAGTTTATTATTGTTGCACTTAACTACTAAATGTCTAGTATTAACACACTAATAATTCGGTACCCATATACACGAATTATATACTTGTGTTTATACTTCTAATAGTTAATTATATAATAACCTTTATATAATTTATACAACAATCTTATCCAATTACTATATGATTTAATAGCTTTAAATCATATCATGGATAACCTCTAATTAACACATTGTATATTTACTCAACTGGTAAATGTACAACTACTTGTATTAATTAGTTAGTTAAACTAATCTAGTAATAAGTTATACTTAACTTAATACTTAACTGATTCATAATGACTATTATGAATCATTCCTCTTCGTAGTGTCATTGCTTATCTTGCTCGTATTACATGTACTCACCGGTGTGACCCTTAAGTGTTTCGTAGGCATGGATGTATCATCATAGGTTGACTGACTATGCACACAATTCCTTCAAAGAAATCCTCCAAAGTCCCTCTCACCAGAGCAGTCATCGAGTTTACTCAAAACTCGAACTTGGTTGCAAACACCTCTCCACCGGACAACCTCAAGGAAGTTTACCATCCTGTCGGAAAATTCTTACGTCATTGTCGAATCAGTGGTGCATTTCTTCGGTACACCAAGAACTTCTACAAGCTCTTGCGTGATTTCGGGATGTCCGCCACTATCTCTGGAGACAATATTTTTGCGCAGGTAGGAGGTCATCAAATCACCATTATTGTTGATAATTTCTGAACTACTTGTGGGTTTTATTATCTGTTCCCCATCGAAGTTCTTCAAGAGATGAAATCTCCTGAAGATGCAAAGACAAGTCTAATCGAAATCACTGGATATCGATTAGAGAGAGCTGATGACAGGGTTTCCGTCTTTAAGAAGTCTCAGTTGTCGAGACCATGGGCCTACTTCTTCACGCACATCATTCAGTGCATATGAGGCAACAATGAGTCTCAAAACTAGTGCAACTCCAAGCTTCAGATCTTTACTGAAGCCCTAATCACCGATCAGCAGATTGATTATGGGAAGCTGGTGTTCGAGGAGGTCAAAACAAAGCTCAAAGAAAAGGGAATTCACATTCCCTGTATTCAATTCTTCACTCTTTGCATCTCTCATGTGATGACTGAGAAGTTGAAGATAGACTACGAAGACCTTGAGGGGGATTGGTTTCATGTTCGTCCCTTATTTAACATCATCTTCAACTCCAAGAAGGAAGATGTTCAAAGTAATCCCCTCTCCTCGTATGCTGACGATAATTAAAGATCATACTAGATCCAAGAGGGATCAGCAGAAGGGCCCCACAACGGAGGAATCTGCCCTACAAGAAGGTATGTCCTTTTCTCATCTGGAGGGTTCTTGTGCTGCTAGAATTTCTCTAGTTGCAGATGATAAAGCTCCTACTTCAACAGGGATCTCTTCCCCTGCTGATGTGGATGAAAAGGCTGTAGGGTTTCATAACACTGATTGACCACTTGGGTCAACCTCCTAGTATGCTTGGTTCGACCATACTGACCAAGAACATAAACTTGTTCTTGACCGGTTAAAACCAACTAGCTGATTTAATCCCTAAATGCGGAACTGGGATTAAACCTAATCATTAAACCCTAAAGGATTGGGATGTTGGAAATCTAGATTAGGTTAACAAGAAAGAAACCTTGTACGAAAAACTCGAACACACACAATGAAGGTGTGTTCGTCGAACACTCACCAAGAACCCTAGGGTTCTTGGTGTTCTCGTCCGTCGCACAAGAGGAGAAGGAGGAAGAGTGTTCCATGAATCATACCTTAGGTTAATGCTTAAGATAAGTCCACTGACGATGAACACAACGAATGATCCTCTAGATGATCACTTGCAACGATCTTGGATCTTCGAGACTCGAAGAACACGAAGAACGAACGAAGAACACGAAGAACACAAGACTTGTGTACTTGGTGTTTCGGCCGAGATTGAGAGGAGAGGGGGCAAGGAATTCGTGAGGTGTTGTAAGGGTTTTAGGGTTACCCTAAGCCTCTTATTTATATACAAATAAGTTACGCTTAGAACCCTTTCAGTTTAATTAATATTAGAACTTTAATTAAACTTCCTTTTAACAATTTCATCCCTTATAGTTTAACTAGTTTATTAATGTTGCACTTAACTATTAAATGTCTAGTATTAACACACTAATAATTCGGTACCCATATACATGAATTATTCACACTTGTATTTATACTTTTAATAGTTAATTATATAATAACCTTTATATAATTTACACAATAATATTATCCAATTACTATATGATTTAATAGCTTTAAATCATATCATGGATAACCTTTAATTAACACATTGTATATTTACTCAACTAGTAAATGTACAACTACTTGTATTAATTAGTTAGTTGAACTAATCTAGTAATAAGTTAAACTTAACTTAATACTTAACTGATTCATAATGACTATTATGAATCATTCCTCTTCGTAGTATCGTTGCATAACTTGCTCATATTACATGTACTCACCGGTGTGACGCTTAAGTGTTTCGTAGACATGGATGTATCATCATAGGTTGACTGACTGTGCACATAATTTCTTCAGACTCCCACTTGTGCAAGTTTGTAACCTTTGTCTTAATGATACGAGCTACAATGGCCTTTTTAGATGGGCAAGTAGGTAACCAACCCCATAAAAACAGCCAATGTAACCCTTGGTATAGTTTCATGAAAAACTCTTAATAGCGTCTCCTAGTAAAGAACACTCTGTCTTTACTTATTGGGTAACGTTGTTAGGCTTATCCTTTGAAGCACGATATTTGTGAAAACGAATACGAGCATGGTAGAAACTATCAACTCCTGTATTCGAAATCATTTTATGACTTCTTGATTCAAACTGTTGTGATAAACGACAAAGAACAGATCAGTTCGTTTGGGCACGGCCGTGCACTTGCCAGTTTCTTATCAAGTCAAAGGACCTATAAATATCTCTCCTAAAGAGGAGGTGCAATTACCATCTTGTTATATTTTGATTTAAAATACAATTTCCTTTGTACCCAGTATCGCCTCGTATGACAAACGTATTTCAGAATTGTCTGAGTTGAACCAAAGCACATTAGTCATTGTATCCTAAACCAAATACCTCAGGCTTAAGGACAATCCTAGTGAACAATACTTTTGAACTTTTCAACCACGAAGTATTGTCACGGTGGTCAATCCAATATTCGTTGAGCCTCCAACAGAATATCACCGATATTTGGTTTACACAAAACTTGTGTAGCTATCTTCGAAGAACTTCGAATCTACCACCAAATACCGCGATGACGTTAACGTCCCATCAAGGTTCCCACCTAGACGAGTAGTCACGGATTTTGTATCTTTTTGAATAAATAGACTTTTATTCATGGATGATGTAAAACATACAAAGTCTGAATAAAAATGATACTAACTCATGTACTATTCCTCACTGGATATAGATACCGAATTATTACTGGATCATTTACTTATTCCTTTCGTTTGTGTTGATTACTTAATGATTCTTACAAGCTTAATTGTAACTTTATCACTAAACCAATGATTTCTATTAAACTAAAGACATAAGACGAGTATTTAAGAATACTATTACTTTTGCCTTTGCTAGATATTGTTCTTGCAACAATCTAGAACATATTCTAGTCTTGCCTTTTATGCAATTCGGTAAACATAGGAGGATTGGAAATTAACTCCTTAGTTTCTTGAATTCATAAAATTATTCTTGCAACTAAAGCCTCTTTTAGTTACTTGATTTGTAGATATTCTTACTAGTTAAAGAAATTTCCTTAAATGGCTATGTTATCCACTGAAGGGTTAACAACATATTAGATATGCAACAATTAATCACAAGACTTGTGATCACGCTATTAGGTTTGCAATAATCTAATCAACGATCATTTATTATTTCTCTTAACTCTTTGGCTAACGACTTGGTAAAATCTTGTTGTTAATGTCTTACTAACTTACTAAATTCATCAACATCTTTAATGAATTACGTTAGTCATAGCTCCCACTTACTTTTATGGAATTTCAGCGTCTCTTAAACTACCTTGACCTAGTCAATAACTTGTAGTTTAATCCTTTTAAGAATTCTATCAACAATAAAGATCATCCTTTGGATTTGCGAATATCCAACAATCATGTTTAGGGAATTATGATCTTTATTGATTACTGTATCTAATAAGTATAAAACACTTGTAACGATACTTTCAATTCTTAAATAGACTAGTATCCTTTAAGAACTTTATTTAATGCCAAAGTCATCACTTGGATTTGTCAAATATCTATTATTCCTATTAGGGAATTATGACTTGATTAAATATTGTATTTATTACAAGTATAAAAGACTTGCAATTATACCTTTTAATTCTTAAATGCTTTTAATATAGTTTGTCCCTTTTAAGAGTCGTTTAATGTCTAAGTCACTTTACTTGGATTATACGAATATCCAGTTATTCCTATTAGGGAATTATGACTTCATTAAATCCTTTACTACAAGTATAAAAGACTTGTAATAATACTCTTAAAGTCTATCTTGATTATATCCAATATAATCATACTATATTAATACTAATACTTTAAAACTTTCTATCATAAGTAATGACTATTACTTAAGATGTTTTAACTAAGTTCAATAACTCTTGAACTTTATGCTTCCATAAAACTCTTAAATACTTTCATTAGAAAAACTTTCTAATTACTAGCATCTAAATACCTTGAGCTATCAAGACACTATTTATACAACAATCAAACAAATATATATAAACATGAAATATAAGTAAATCAAAACTTGACTTACAATCTAGTCATAAACCTTGACTAGTGTAATTATCACACATGCACACAATATAATTCAACCATGGATTCGAAATTTATTTAAAACCAAAATAAAATTGTTTAAAACGAATCCACAAAATACTGAATTATAAAACTTGGTGCTCGTGGGATCATCACCATCTCATGCTGGTCATCTCACTTATCATCTTATGCAATAAACGATTGCTAAAGTTGAGTTACTTGTAATGAAATTTTTACAAGTAGGAAGCGAGTATCTAGAAGTTGGTCAAGTCAACTAAGGAGCAAGCATTGCCTCCTACCCTTTGACCCTTGCCACAGCCAAGACACCGTTTCTCGGTCCTTGTTTGGCTTTACCTTCTTGACCTTTTTGTCTGACTCCATTACCCTCTAGGCACGCCGTGGCTGGGATTGGTTTTATCCTTTCCCTTTCCACTGCGCCTCTTTCTCTGATCACTACCATCATCGGTTACTACGAGATCATTCTTAAACTTGGTCCCCAAATCAACTCAGTAGTCATGAGCATGGAATGTAGCTCATCAATGGATTGCTCCATGTTGACTATATAATGCTTATAGTCATCTGACAACGAGTTTAATATCATTACTGTTGCTAACTGCAACGGTACTGGGTATCCTATTCATTCAAGATGATCCATGTGCTCTTTCATTTCCATGATGTGAGCACTCACCGATGATCCCTTAACCACCTTGCGAGATTTGAACACCCTATAAGCGTAATATGCCTATCCTAGTTCATTTCTAGCATTTGTGGTAGGAGTACTTAGTATTGCTCTTTCTAGGACATTTTCTTTTTCTCTCATGCGTAAGCATAATCCGAAGATCACGCTTACAATAGAGAAACATTGACCCAGTGAATTCGTCCTTTTCTAGAAACAAGTGTAGTGAGAGATTGTTGGTACGTGTTGTTATGTTTGTTGCTGCCATCTACAAATCAAACCCAGTTTAATTAGTAATCATCAATAAACATTCTCTAAAATATACTATAAACCCATAATTAATATTTTAGGCCTAGGATCCATATATCACATTCTCGCCGCAAGGTTTGGGCACTTCCCGACGAGACATGTTGTTTCTGGTAGGTAACATACTTACCGATCGTATCAAGACTTGACATGATTCCTAGGGGTCGTAGAATCTTTAGACTTATAACTTATTACAACTTTGTACAATCTAACTGTACATTTCTAAGTTAGTAATAAAGTCTAGTATGTTTATTCTACTCAAGTACTTTTTGGGCCAGGACTCCCGATTATCACCAAAGGAGATCAGACCATCTAAGACAGTGCGATGTTTTGCGTCGGGACTCCCGATTATCACAGAACCTTACGCACCCTAACACTCGCAGTGATTTGAATCCATATCTAAGGTTCTTTATCCTTACAATATGAATATCGTTTAACAAGTGAGGTGTTCCATTAGGTGGATAGTACTTAGATCTAAGATTTTCTTGGGTTTCTTTAAGTCTTAAACTAAACTTAAACCTTTATTCCAATCTTAATCCTTGTTTAAAATGTGTGACTTGTGAATTGAAGGATTCTACAAGACACCTTTTTTAAAACATAAGAACTATTCTTTAAAACTTATAGTTTCATGAATTTACACGATTTTACATGTATACCTAAAACGAGGTGTACAAAACGTTTTACTAGATTTTGTGAAAAATCTTACTAGAATAAAACTTGTTTTATCTTACTTGAAAAACTTATAAACTTATGTTAAACTTTTAAATTCTTTTATGATTCATAAACTTGAAACATAAATCTAGTTTTAACACATCTAGTTTTTCATATGTCTAATAATGAAATTAAACATTCGTTTTGACTTATTAGATTCGACCAAAACTTATGTCTTGACGACACGCTTATAAACTTTGTGATTTTCTTGTGTAGCTCCCACTAGCTTCAGCAACCATGATGAAACTTAAGCTAACACAATCACCGGTTTATACTTGGTGAAACTAATAAACTTATTACATAAAGACTATATAATAATAATTCTTAGTTTGTTTAAACCTTTCTTATATTTAACTTGAACTAGTTAAATAGAGGTTCTTGTTATTTTTACTTGATCATTAATCTAGTATATTACATGACTTGTAAAATACTTATATTATACTTGTATAATTACCTAGTTATAATAATTTATAACTTTATACATCTTAACATATATAACTTTGTATATTTCTAGTTAATCATATAATTTTAACTTGTACAATTTCTAGTTATAATGAAATCATAACTTTATACTTTCTAGTTTTAATTATATTATAACTTATACAATAACTAATTATAATATTATCTTTAAAGATCAAAATAACATTACCCCTTTTTTAATTATTCCATTTTTTCTTGTATTTTAATGTATTCGTATATATGTATATTTTATAATAAACTTCTAACATTCTAATAAGAATATTACATCTAGTTTATACATGTGTATTTTAACTTAATCTAATTAAAATACGTATAAACTTATTATATCTTTTAAAATAATAATAAAAATTCCGAAAATTTTAATACTTATATATATAAATAATTAAATACACCTTGTTATTTTTAGAACTTAAAAATTAACATCCTCTTTATCAATTCCCTAAAATAATTAGATGAACCCTAATCATGTTTTTGATCAATCAAAACTAGGATTTTGACTTTCTTGATCAAAGACATCATTTTAGTTAAAAGATCAATTTTAATCAATCCTATTAAACAATAAACTTTGTTTAAATTCTAAGATAGATTATAACTTTTAATAAATTTATTTAAACTTTTTTAATTTAAACCTTATAGACAATAAAACTTTGTCTAAATTACTAGGTTTAAAAAACTAGCTTTAATAAATCTATCAAAATAATAATTAAACCTATTAGACATAAACTTGTCTAATTAACTAGGTTTTAGATTATTATCCTAATTAATACTTTTAAACCATTAAACTTAAACTAGTTTAATGTTCTAGGGTTCTTTAGGGTTTCGAAATTCTTAAACCTAGGAAACTTTTCCACCAATTAAACTAGGCTAGTTTAATAAACTTGGTGTCCAAGTAACCTCTAGATTTTCGAAATCTCTAAGGGATTAGGAAAGAATCCTTTTGATCAACTAAACAAATCTTGTTTAACATACTTGATCCTAGGGTTTTCCTAAGTCACGAAAATTCAAGGGATTATGGAAAGAATCCTTTTGATCAATTAAACATATCTTGTTTAACATACTTGATCCTAGGGTTCTTTCTAGGGTGTTCGAAAATTGCTAGGGTTTTCTAGAAACCTTCTTGACCAATTAAACTTAGACTAGTTTAATGTTCTTGGTTTCAGGGTTCTTCCCTTTTTTTTCGAAAAACATGAAGAAGAAGAAAGAATACTTGAAACAAAAAAAACTTAAATTAAAGTAAACAAACAATCTTTGTTAATCTAGTCTAGATCTCTAAACCAACGCTCTGATACCACTGTAGGGTTTCATAACACTGATCGACCACTTGGGTCAACCTCCTAGTATGCTTGGTTCGACCATACTGACCAAGAACATAAACTTGTTCTTGACCGGTTAAAACCAACTAGCTGATTTAATTCCTAAATGCGGAACTGGGATTAAACCTAATCCTTAAACCCTAAAGGATTGGGATGTTGGAAATCTAGATTAGGTTAACAAGAAAGAAACCTTGTACGAAAAACTCGAACACACACAATGAAGGTGTGTTCGTCGAACACTCACCAAGAACCCTAGGGTTCTTGGTGTTCTCGTCCGTCGCACAAGAGGAGAAGGAGGAAGAGTGTTCCATGAATCATACCTTAGGTTAATGCTTAAGATAAGTCCACTGACGATGAACACAACGAATGATCCTCTAGATGATCACTTGCAACGATCTTGGATCTTCGAGACTCGAAGAACACGAAGAACGAACGAAGAACACGAAGAACACAAGACTTGTGTTCTTGGTGTTACGGCCGAGATTGAGAGGAGAGGGGGCAAGGAATTCGTGAGGTGTTGTAAGGGTTTTAGGGTTACCCTAAGCCTCTTATTTATATACAAATAAGTTACGCTTAGAACCCTTTATGTTTAATTAATATTAGAACTTTAATTAAACTTCCTTTTAACAATTCCATCCCTTATAGTTTAACTAGTTTATTATTGTTGCACTTAACTATTAAATGTCTAGTATTAACACACTAATAATTCAGTACCCATATACACGAATTATTCACACTTGTATTTATACTTTTAATAGTTAATTATATAATAACCTTTATATAATTTACACAATAATATTATCCAATTACGATATGATTTAATAGCTTTAAATCATATCATGGATAACCTTTAATTAACACATTGTATATTTACTCAACTAGTAAATGTACAACTACTTGTATTAAGCTCCTACTTCAACAGGGATCTCTTCCCCTGCAGATGTGGAAGAAAAGGTTGAGGAAGTCATTCCTCTTATAAAGAAGAGACGAGTTAAGAAATCAGCTCGTCACCTTCCTGCGCCCTCTCCCTCCTCTCCGCCCTCATCACCTGGCCCCCGTGTTCCTTCTTTTTCTCCGTCGATCAGAGAAGGGACGAGCACGTCTGGTGGTGATGTGGCTACTGATGATGCTGATGTGGCATTGGCAGCATCATCACGATTCAGCCAGGATCCTCTAGGTACTCACTTGAGTCCTAGTTTGGGAGGATTATGATCAGAAGCTATGTCAGCATCTGGGGTTGATCCTTCTCATTTTCAATTTCGCAGTGTTTTTACAGGAACTCTACCTATCGGATCCCCTCTCCTCGTATGCTGAAGATCATTAAAGATCATACTAGATCCAGGAGGGATCGGCAGAAGGGCCCCACAACGGAGGAATCTGCCCTACAAGAAGGTATGTCCTTTTCTCATCTGGAAGGTTCTTCTGCTGCTAGAATTTCTCTAGTTGTAGAGGATAAAGCTCCTACTTCAACAGGGATCTCTTCCCCTGCAGATGTGGAAGAAAAGGTTGAGGAAGTCATTCCTCTTGTAAAGAAGAGACGAGTTAAGAAATCAGCTCGTCGCCTTCCTGCGCCTTCTCCCTCCTCTCCGCCCTCATCACCTGGCCCCCGTGTTCCTTCTTTTTCTCCGCCGATCAGAGAATGGACGAGCACATCTGGTGGTGATGTGGCTACTGATGATGCTGATGTGGCATTGGCAGCATCATCACGATTCAGCCAGGATCCTATAGGTACTCACTTGAGTCCTAGATTGGGAGGATTATGATCAGAAGCTATGTCAGCATTTGGGGTTGATCCTTCTCATTTTCAATTTTGCAGTGTTTTACAGGAGCTCCACCTATCGGAGTTTCTAGTCAAACACTCATGGATGATCACTTCTCCCTTTCTCTTCCTCTTTCTCTTCCACCTGCTGATTTCTCAACAAGTCAGCAGCCTTCAAATCGGCAATTTCGTTCTTTAGGAATTAGTGTCGACTTCAACTTTTCGTGTAGCTCCTCGACTGATTCATTATCAGTCGTTGTAACAAGGAAACAAACTCCACAAGCAACCTCAGTCTCTCGATAGACTGCTGGTGAAGTTTTTGGCTCATCCCAAGCCACCCGTGAGTCAGCTGCACACACACCACCACCAAGTTCTTCATCACTACCTGAGTCAGCAGTTGACAATAGATTGACTGGAAACCAAGTCATTCTTGAAACTGTTCCTTCTGTTTCCCACAACGTCACCAGCTTACACCAGCTGGAGATCGAGGAAACCACCACCGCCGATGAAGAGACAACTGTAGACCCAGTTGTTACTGAGGCACAAACACAAGCTGCCAGTGATCGGGAAGGTTTGGCCAACTGAGTTGTGAGGCAGCTGATCCACCACCCAGAGGACTTACTCCTCATGTCTCTATACCAGGTCAGCCGACTGGTGAGACTGAAGCTCAAGGTACTCAAATAACATACAGTATACTGTTTGATTCCACTGATCAGACCATTAGTCCATAAGTTTCGTCTCCTGAAATGGACGACACAGATGAACCTTGGCTTCAACTTGATTTGACAGCTGATGTCAGCCCTTCTGACAGAAACCTAGAAGTTTCAGCTGGACCCAACTCACCCCCCACATTTACTGAGCATCCAATAGGAGCTTTTCCTCTGCTGGAACCTCTTGTTATAGAAGATTCTAGAACCTCTGTTGATCTTGAAGCAGCTCTTGCTCTCCAAAGACAAAAACAAGAAGAACTATATCAGAGAGCTGAAGCAAAAAGAGCTGAGAACATCAGACTGTTCAACAAGGTTCTTAATAAACGTATGAAAGAAGCAAGAATCACCAGCGTGAGGTGCCCTAAATCCTCTTCCAGCTCTCCACATGTAACACCCAAAATTCTACAAAAATAAAATTTTATTTGAATACAAGATTTTAAATAAAAAGGTCCCAATAACTTGAATAATTAAATCCCAATAACAATATTTTCATTTAAAATGTATTTAATGCGGAAATAGTTAAAATAAAATAAAGTGTTTTAAAATATTAAATGCTGTCCACATCAGTAATGAAAAGATACAGCGGTCAACCGTCCACCTTCTCCTTTCCTTTGCTGGTACCTGAAACAATGTGAGGGAAAGTTTGGGTCAGCTGGGAAGCTGAGTGAATAGTCTCAAAATGTAAACAATTATAACATACAACACATGAGGGCACATCGGTGTACTCCTACTCAGAATCTACTCGATTAATTACTCAGATTTATTTCTCGGATTTTATTACTCAGATTTATTTCTCGGATTTTACTACTCAGATTTTAATTTATATAGCGCGCTAGTGTGACTTGGGCCGAGAGATCAACCTCGACCCGCCTCACACCACCTCAACACCTGTACTCTTCGGTGTTGAGTCAAAAAGGCCTGGCACCAGTACTCTTCGGTGCCAAGTCAAAACGTCTGACACCAGTGCTCTTCGGTGTCAAGTCAGATATAAACTCAGACGGGAATAATCCCAAAAACTCAGACGGGAGGTGATCCCAAAACTCAGATGTGTGTTATTATGTTTTATTATCTCTTTAAAGTAATTATCTCAGATTACCCTAGCAAGTAATAGCACAGAATGACTCTGTGTCGAGCTCAGTTACCCAGGCACAATGTCTCAGATCATGAATAAGTAAACAGTTGCTCAGATACTCAGATAACAGATCAAACTCAGATAACAGATCAAACTCAGATAACAATTAAGGTGCAAGAAATGTAACACGTAAGTCATGCATGTACAACGTTAAAACTGAATACACGGTGAGAATACTCACCTCGAGATACGTAAGCTCCAAAGGGTTCCCGACAATCAGAAGTACAGCACGTTATCTCCTAGACGGTCCTAAAACCAAAAAGCGAAACCCGGAATTAAAATCCTACCCGAGGGCTTATTTCAGAAAACTGGCAGCACCCGTCAGTCTCACGGAAACTGCCATAACTCCTAAACGCTTCATTAGATTTTCCCCATCTTTTTACCATGACTAGAAGACAATCAGAACTACAATTTATTGTGAGACGGTCACTGGCCAAAACAGACCCTAAGTGTCTCAAAACAGCATTGCAACACAGACCTGCTGCACAGGTCATATACCTAACAGCAGCATATTAAAACCGTTATAACTTTTAAACCGTAAATCCATTTAACGAGTTCTCGGTCAACCTGGAAAGCTAACTCAGAGGGCTATAAATCTCTGTGAGATGTAACTCCCCCAATTCGGCCTTTAAGACACCTAAAAACAGCCATCAATATAGCAATTCGAAACTGCCAGCAACTAAAACGATTTTAATTCAAAAACCAAACGATTACTCAACGACTCAAGCTCATCCCGACCTAGACTCGGTTTACAGCTCTTGAGGAAATTTGGACAGAAACGATTTTGTAATTATAACGAAAACAAACAAGCAATGAATTACCGGCGGTTCGACACACAAGGACTAGATCGATATAACAATTATCTAGTATTAACACGAACACAAAACTGCGAAGGGTAAAGATTACTACCGAGATAATTCACGACTTGGCTACACCACCCTTGGATCGATCATTGAACAATAGACTTACTTCCTCCTCTCTTTGCTTGATCCCTGGTTGAAAGTTATTCACAAAAACAGCACCCACAATTGGTTAGATAGAACTCGGATGATGAGGAATTCGAAGGGAGGAAACAATGAGGAAAACTTACCATCAAAGGCTCTGCGTGATCAGACCGAAAAGGAAGAACGAAAGACACAAACATAGAGGTTCTCCTGCCGAGTAGGATTCGATCACAAAGCTGGTTTGATGCTCCCGATCGCTTGCTCACACCCGTAGCTTTCCACACAACGACACACTCAGATTCTGATCAAATGACCGAGGATTTAAGAATTCATCCATCGTTAGCAGAGAAACGAATAGAGAGAACAATAGAATCTTAGATCACGGCTGGAAAAAAAAAGTCGAGTAGGGTTTAGAGGTTTACACGTGATCAATTTGTGTATTAAACGATTATTGGTATCGGCTTTAAAAAGGAAATGGGCAGCCCACCACGAGAATTTGGGCCAACCATGCTTACCGAAACCGGCCCTCACACCTTTGCGGATTGGGCCGAGGGAAAACGTGTGAGGCGGATTAAGCCCAATACCGAAAGACATAAACAAGTGGTAGCGGATCTTCTAGTATCACGAAAATAACATAGGGCCAAAAGTGGTCCGGCCCGAGTTTAGATCTTCTTTTAAATCGAAACAAGATTACGAGTCTCGGCCTTGGCCCTTGGCCGGCCTCGACTCGACACTCAACACCCGGGAGTTTAAATGTCTCTAATACAGCAGACAAAACGTTACGAATTAATTATTTGAATAATGAGGTGTCACATATAAATATATGACGTCTGATAAAGACGAACCGTCTAATTACAGGTCGCCCAAATAATATAGAATTAATTATAAATAAATAATAAGTTGTTATTAAATAATTTTATTTAATTAATATAAATTTCGGGGCGTTACACCACAAGAAATTATTATCAACAGAGCTGGAGGGCCCTTCGCTGCTGAAAGGTTGCAGCTGAGCAAAGTCAGCACTCATTTCAACTATGATGAATGGAATGAGTTGCTAAAATCTGCCAGATCTGCAAAACAATCGCCCAACATAGCAGAACTAGAAGCTGAGGTAAAATTCGCAATCTACTCCTTCAAGACTCTATGCGATAAGGTCAAGAGATATGCTCCTGATCTGCCAAATCGCATACCAGTTGAATTGCGCGAACCTCAAGCTGACATGGTCAGACAACCTGCTGGTGAAAGCTCTTCTGCAAGGGGGAGAAGCGTAAGTCTATTCTCCCTGAACCCTTTACAGAACCCAGATCAGCAGAAGGAGGGTCTTCGATACTCACTGCAAAACGTCCAAGACTCAACTTCTTAATAGGCGTTCCCATTGGAGTTACTTTTGTTCCACGGAAAATTGTGAAAGAACCTATTCACGCTTTTGCTATCTGAATGCCAAGAGGAGGCAATGCTTTCAACGAGTTGATGAATTAGATATGTGCGATATTGAACATCTTATGACACAAGCACCTGAGTTCCTCTACTGATGAAGGAAAATAAATGAAGAAATTAATCAACTCAGCCATCAGCTCGTTATACCAGAAAGTCCTACATGAATAAATAGTTAGGACTTGTAAAACTTTGAATGATTTTATTGTACCTTATCAGCTTCATATCAATATAAAATCGTTGTTTGTAATATACTTGTGAAAATATTGTAAAAGACGAAAATAACAAAAAGAACCCAAATGGTCAAAGTACATAAGCATTCAGCTAAGGGAATTCCATCCAGCAGCTGAATCATTACAGGTTCATACTTATACAGCTATTGGATTGCATCAAATAGGGGAGATTGTTAGTCCTCACACTAAGTAATTAAGATTTGTTGATCAAATAGCCAAGAAGAATAAAAGCAGCTGAAGTATGTATCTCAGCTGAAGTACAAGTATACGCATAAACCTTCAGTTGAGTATGTACTTAGCTTTAGGAATCAAGTCAAATCAGCAGCAACACAAGAGTGATCATTCGAGTTTATGGCCGAAGGACAGAAACCCGAAGAAGACCAGTCAGCTGAAGGTGGAATCAGCTGATGGTACATGCTGAAGATGAAGACTTAGTGGAAAATGTTCTTGACACTTTGAACATTTTCCTTTCCGGCTCAAAGAAGAAGAAAACGATGAAGATTTTATATTTTGGAATAGAAGATACTTTTCAGAAATTCATCGTTTGTCCCTCCAAACATAAAAAGGGAAAGTCAACTTCTTTTGTACTATCATAGTACATCTTTTCATTGTGCGTCAGAAAAGATGGTAAAAGAAGTTGACACAAAGTACAATCAAGACTCTAACATATGCAAATGCATTTAATGTTTCCGTGGACAAGTCTACATCAACGAATAATATGCTTACACGTGGATTAACTTGTGGATAAAGAAACATGGTTCTTGGGCTATATATAGAGACGTAAATGCTTGTATTTACACACACCTTTAGCATTTATAGCACACACGAACATTCTCTGAGAGTTCGTTATTGTCTGATATTAACTTCCTCATAGTTAATAATCAAGCATTAAATATCAGTTGTTTGTATCAGCTGATATAACTCTCATTGCATAGGGTCTTAGTTGAGCGATCAAAAGTGTCATTTCAGTATAAAGTTTTAGTTAGTTTGTACTATTTATTATTGCAAACTTTGTACCGCATTAAGTTGTTTTAATAAACTTTTAATTATTGAAAAATATTATGTTTTTTTTACTTTCTTGTCTTTACTTAGCCATAACGCAACACGTTAATGTTATTGGTATCCAACAATATACATATGAGAAAGTTTATTAATGGATAGAAAGAATATACAATAAATGCATACGTAAGTTAGTCCAAAAGGGTTTATTCACCTCTCTTTCTTTTAATCCCATTTTCTGATGCGGAAATCAAGTGGAATGTACTCAATTTCTGGCATGTTAAAGGAATAAATTCTTTTTTTCTGAAAGACTCGTATATAATGTATGAAGCCGACTATGACTATTTTTATTATTTTAGTTGGAAACTAAACAATATGAGGTCAATAAATCAGTTCAGACTAAGCAATCAAACTACATCAAATTTTATAATATTTAAACAAATTAATTAGTAGATGTAAATAAAATAAAAAAAGATTCCATAACCAATTCATTAATTTTTAGAAGTAAATTACAAAAATGGTCCATGTAGTTTTTAAAAAATTGTGGATTTTATCATTCAATTTTGTTTATTACACCGATGGTCCTTGATTACTTTACTTTCGCACACGACAATCCATTGGAATAATGGATGGATGTCTGTTTAAATTGGCTGTTAAGTCAAATCATGTGATTTGCACATGAGAGCTTTTTAGCTGTTTTGAATTACAAAGTTGGTTTCTATATTTTTAACCTATTTAATCTCTTTTTCAGTGGTGTTTTTAAGGAGGTGTATGAAGTACTAACACTAAAAAAGGATTAGAAAGTCCAATTTTTTATATAATCTTAAAGTTGTAAGACAACTTAATAATTTAATAAAAAAAGATTTGAAAGTCCAATTTTTTTTATATAAATCTTGTATTCAAGATTTTAGGGGGCATATTTTCATCTATTCGTACAGGCACTCAAAATCTCAGAGACGTCCCTGCTCTTTCTACAGATCTCTATTGCCACCATCTGTATCATCTATTTTCACATACCCGCGCTTTGATAACCCATTGCACCGCATGTACCTCTGTCGACCAAACCTTATAAATCGAACCCTAAACATCGAGCAAATGAATATGTCATCGATCCCTAAAATTGAACTCGATGCACTATGTTATGGTTTTGAAAACAAGATTTAACTTTTCTAATGATTGGTCAATTCATTATGCGAGTATAGAATTTGGAGTTTATTTGAATTGTATGATTGTTAGGATAACTATTTAAAACCTAATACGAGTTTAGGAGTCGAATCTTTAACATGATCAATACAAAAGGGACCTTTACTGAAAATTGTATTATATTCTCATTATTAAAAAAGAAACATTTGATATAACTGTAAAAGCTAGTAACGGTCAGGGACTCAGGCATGTGCTTTGTAGATGTCGTATATAATTAAGTTTAGTGATGTATACTCAATCTAGATGGAATACGAATTAAAAAGAAAACGTAATTTAATTAAGTTTAGTGGTCAAAAGTCAAAACTCTTATTCCTCCTCAAATTGGGGTTTACCACGAGTGGCAATTGTATTAGGTTTGGGTTAGCGGGTTCGGGTTGACGGGCTGGAATCACTAAACTCAAACCCGATCTGTTAGAATTTTGGGTCAGAAAAAGCAACACTAACTCGGACTCATTTAAACTAAGGTAACCCAGACCCAACTTGTGTAACCCATAAACTTAGCAGGTTGGAGGGTCAAGTGGGTTAATGGGTCAGAACAAGGTTGGTGGGTTAGGAACAAATAAAATGAACCCAAATACAAGGCTAATCTCAATCCAATTAATAAAAATAATAAAGTTCAACTTCAAATACATAATAAATTAACCTGATTTAGTTCAAAATTGAGATTGTAAAATAAGAAATTCTTCACGCCTTACAAGCTTTTAGTTAGGGAAAATATGTCAAACTTAAATTTGAAGGACAAATTCAAATTTAAAAGGTCAAAAAGATATGGAAATACTTTAGGTAGGATAACTAATTTACAAGCTATTTATCGTATTTATTATATACATATATTTTTGAAAAATCTTTAAAAATTAACGGGTTGGCGGGTCGACCATATTTTACACAAGACAACCCGAACCCAACCTGATTTATAAACAGGTTGGACGGGTCGACCTGTTTTTACCCGAACCCATTTATGATCAACCTAAATCCGACCTTTTTCGTGTTGGGTTCGTGTTGGTTGCAAGTCGTATTAGAAATTATCACCCCTAGTTTACCTAAGAGCATTCACATCAAGAGTTGCAAATGAAATGCAATTGAATTGCAAATTGCAAATACATGCAACCTGTGCATTTCAATTTCATACTGTCAAATTCATTTAGCAATTGCAATTGAATAAAGCAGTATGTTGTAATTCTAGTGATGTGGAAACCACTTGCAAAGCTAATGTGACACACTTGAAAGTCGAATAGTATTTTATGGATGTGGATGGCCTAAGTCCTCAAGCCACTCATATTTTTATTGGCGACTGCTTTAGTCATATTTTTAAATTTAGCTACACTTTTTTATCTTTATGACATTGTTTTATGGTAACACTATGTTGTAATTTTTCTGTAATGAAAATGCTTTATATAATTAAAAATAAATATTAATGATAGTTCGTAAGGCATTGTTTAATAAAAAATTTATGTTTAAAATTATTGTAAAACAACTAAAGAAAACCACTCAATCCAAAAATCATTGACCACTATAAGGGTTATAATTAGCAAATTTTATAATAAAATTAGGAAAATCACAGCATTTGGTAGTGTGAAAAATATATTTAAAATATAAAAGTAGACTTAAATAATTGAAGTAAGTGCAATTTTTCAACATATAAGAAAATTTTAACTTCATTTGGAAATTCTTAAATGAAGCCCTTAATCATACTCATAATCAATAATTATACCATATACTCTAAATGTAATACATATTCTTGTTATTAGGTACACTTATATATTTATTATTTTGTCTCAACCAATATATATTATGGCATGTGAAATCATAGGCTGTCCATTAAGATTCTTAAGAACAATAATCATCCCACAAGTTACAAAGACAGGAACTCAGAGTTGATGAAGAGCCATTTTTGCATGCCATCAAGGATGAGAGCCAGCCGGAAAACCACTGGATTATCTCCGATGTCACTCCTCGACCGCTTCCGTGAGGCAGTTTTCCGGTTGATTATGATATCAGCACTCTCGAGGACCTCTACCACCACCGCCGCCGCCACCTCCACCTACCATAGTGAATCTCCCATACGGTTGTCATCACGGCCTTCTTTGAAATCTTCACCGGCAGCCACCAATCGACACCACCAGCAACGGTCATATCATCATTACGCAAGTGACTCACATCATACTGAAGCGGTGGCTGATTGCATAGAGTTTATCAAAAGATCCGCAAATGAAGAAAAAAGAGTTCATCGAAAGAGTGAGGAAAGTGTTGTTCCACTTCCAGTTATGTGATTTGAAATCCTTCTTTTTCTCGTCTTAACAACATATAATTTCAACATCATCTGGAAAAAGTATTAAAAACATTTATGTACTATAACGTCATTAAGGTGTTTGTATAAATAATGTGTCGAGATTGTTAATAACTTTCTTTTTAGTTTTCTTGTTATTTTGTTTATAAGCTACTGAATCCCAGCTAGCTATTCTGTGGAAGTTGATCATGGATCGCTTAAATTATATTTCAGGATCAATATTTTGGTAAAAAAAAACACACGTATTAAATATTTGTTGTTAAAATATTATAAATTAGTTAGTTTGTTGTTTTCCTTGCAAATGAGATTTTTATAACACTTTTACAAGTGTAAATCGAGGCCATTTGCCTCCCAAGAAATCGGAGTTTAAACTTACGGAAATTATGTACATCAGAGGGAAAACAACAAACTAGGGAAAACACTTTTCACTTGGAAAATTAGTTCGTTTGTGTTTGAACTTACGGAAATTATGTAATCATAATCATTTTATAAGGAATAAAGATAAGATATCAATACTTTAAGAGTCAAATGGCCTTTTGCTAAAAATGCAAGTTTATTTAGAGTTTTATTTAATTGTTATTTTTATGTATTATGGTTCGGAGCATGTTAGGGAACCCCATTTTATATTTAGCCCCGGACCCCAAATTGGTTTGAGACGGCCCACGTTGTCGATCAATAACGTACTACACGGATTATAATAGATAATATCCCAACAGGCCAACATGAATAAATTAAAGGTTCCCACCGAAGGATTCGACAATAATAAATACAAAAATTGGATTTTAATGCTAAGACTCGATTTTGAAAGAGATTTCGCCTTTTTAAATTGTGATTATTTTGGATTTATTCTATCTTAAATATGGGGTTTGGTTAAATTTAGAAAAAGTAGATTAAAGAATATCTAAAATATGCATACGATTCGGGTATGTTTGGGAAAGGTTATTAACGGGGCTTATGAGCTTATTAGCTTATTAAACTCAAATTCACATGCTTATTTAAAATTAAAAAGAACCTTCCATCGACAAGGTGATCTTTTTACAAACTTTTCTCTTTATTATACAAATGGAAGCTACCAATAATATATTTTGCATAACTCAAATGGAAAATGATAAACTCTTCGTTTTGAAAGCTAAAAAAATCCATTTGGAAAGCTAAAAATTAACTCTACACAAGTTTTAAAGGATCATGAATCTACAAGTCAGAAATTCTTTTGGATTGGAAATCAAAGGGTCTCTCCAAGCAAGCTATACCGCTATAATTACTAAATGGTGTGGTTGCGTATTAAAATTGAGTCAAATGCCCTTTGGTGTAAACTATTGGATTGTAAATTTGATTAAGCCCAATAATATTGGACAAGCAAATAAGACTTATCTAAGCCTAAGATCAAAGTAAATAATTCAAACTTAAGTCTAATATCTAGGAATATAGATGTAACAGTTATGTAGAAGGTTTATTTGTAATATCTATATAAAAATATCTAGAATTATAGTAAATGTCTAGTGGAAAAATCCAGATATCAATGTTAATATCTCATGCATGTCTGGAAACATAATTTAACTCTCCAATGGGGATGTTGGAACATAAACGATCTACTACTGATAATTAAATTACTACTGAAGATTGCAAGTTACTACTGATCTCGAAGTTACTACTGCTAAAGGCAAATACTACTGATGATCTGATTTACTACTGATGAGCGTATCTGGAACAGATCAAGTCCGAGATTCTAGTAGAGTTAGTTACGGAATGTAAATCTTTATGTAATTCAATTGTAATCGATTCCTAGAATAACTAGGTTAATAATTTAGGCTTCAAGGACTATTATATATAGTTCCTTATGAATTGTAAACATACGTGTATTGATCGAACGAATTAATACATTGAAGCTTTTTGTGATAAACTGTGTTCTTCGATTTATTCTTATTCAATTGCAGTTTACATTGTTCTTAAACTAATAACATAAGTGTTAATCCGCTGTAACTTCTTGTGTTAGTAGATCTGAGTTTCAAATAACTTGATTGTTATTCGATCCTGACAAGTGGTATCGGAGCTTTATGGTTCTAGATCTACGAATTAAGAACAGCAAAAAGTTTCATACTTTCGATCTTAAAAATTGTTAATCATGTCTGATAACAATGAAAGTACTCAAGCAAACAAGATTCCAATTCTCACTCCCAACAACTTTGGGATGTGGAAAAACATAATCAAGCAATATATGCTTATTACTGATTATTCCATGTGGGAAGTTGTTGTTGAAGGCAACAAAACGATTCAGACTCAAGCAGCAAGTTCATCAACTGAAGCAGACAAACTTAAGAGTGAAAAGGAGAAGAAAGACAGAGGAATTGAACTCAAAGCTCTAAGCACTCTTTTGCTTGACATTCCCAACGACTATCAACATCTTTGTTGAATATGATGATGCAAAGCAATTATGGCAGGCTCTGGAAAAGAGGTTTGTTGGTACAAAGAGCACAAAAAGAAACATGAAGTCTGTTCTGAAACAAGACTTTGAAAACTTCAAAGGACAGAAGAATGAATCGTTGTCTCAAGTATTTGATCGGTTCAACAAACTCATTGGTGAACTAAATCAAGTTGGTTATAAACCAGACAATGATGATGTCAACAGAAAGTTTCTCAGGTCTCTAGGTGAAGAATGGTCTATGTACACTGTGATATATAGACAAGGAGATGCACTAGAAGAAAAAGAACTTGATGAACTCTACAATGAACTGAGAGTGTTTGAATCTGAGGTAAGTACTAAAACTCCAAATCTACCTTCAAACAATGCTGCTTTTGTGTCAAATACAGAAACACGGCCGGGAGGCTGTAAAGAATGCAGGCATTGAAGATATAGCAAGAGAATCTTTCTTCACTAGTCATGTGCATACTGCATTGATTAGTGAAGATTTAGAACAACTCAATCCTGATGATTTGGAAGAGATGGATATTAAATGGCAGATGGCTATGCTAAGCTTAAGAACCAAAAGGTTTCTTAAAAGAACTGGAAGACAAAACCTATCTTACAACAAAGGTGATAAAGCTGGTTTTGACAAGACCAAGGTTAAATGTTACAACTGTAGCAATCTGGGTCACTTTGCCAGAGAATGTCCAAGCAAAGATCAAAGATCAAGCTACAACAAAAACAGCACGTCCAACTCAACTGCCTTAGTATCTCAAGAAGGAAAAGGGTATGACTGGAGCTTCCAAGCAGAAGAACATGCACAGAACCAAGCTCTCATGGCCTTTACTACTGATCCTTCTACTACTGAGGTACATTCTAAATCTTGCACTCCTGAATGCATTAAATCATACAAAGAATTAGAAAAACTAAATAAAGAAACTCTTGAAGAGATATTTTAAATAGAAACAGAAGAATTGAATATAATGGTTGTATAGCTGATTTAGAAAACCAAATTAAAATCTATAAAATAACTGATCAAAAGATAAAAGATGAATTGCTACAAACCACTTATGAAAAAGAACATATTGAATTGAAATTAAAAGAAGCTTTGATCAAACTTGAAGAATGTCAAATGGAACTAGAACAGAATAAACTAACCATTAAAAAATTTGAAAGAAGTTCTAAAATTGTCAATGAGTTAACTAGTAATCAAACTACAGAAAAAGTTATTCATGGAGTGGGATATCATGCAGTCCCACCTCCAACAAATTTTATTCCTCCATTAAAGTCTAGTACAGAAAGAGTTTTAAATGATTTAAAAATTGAAAGTCAAACTGAAACTGAAACCAGTAATGAATCAAATGAATCTTCTGATGATGATCAAACAACTGAATCAAATGATACTAGTTTTCACACCACACAAAGTCAAACTGAATCCCCAAAATACAACTCAGAAAATATACCTACACTTTTAAGAAGGGGAAATCAAAGGAATTTAAACCAATTAAAAGAACAAAGAAAACCTGAAAATTCTAAATCAACAAAATTATCATGCTTAATTTGTAACAAGGTTAACCACATAGCTAAAAACTGTCACTTCAATCCTATTAACAATCAAGAATTTAAAGAATTCAAAATCAACAAAGAAAAGGAAAAAGCCTTAAAATTAAAACAAACTAAAGAATCAAAAGAAAAGAAATCTAAAACACCAAACCAAAAGGAATTCAATAAACCATGTACTGACACTCATAAATTTGGAAGAACTGCACCACGATTTGTGCAAAATACCAGGTATAAAAGTCCAAACAGAAGCAATTATTTTAAAAACAATGGAACTCAAAATCGTTTTCCTCAATTTTCAAAGTTTTCAAACATCAGTAGAAACTATTCCAGGTTTACTACTGATAAAAATCCTAATTACAATGTTGTCTGGTATAACTACAAAAACACTACTGATTATGCTCAAAACTCATATTACCCAAACACTACTGGTCCATCAGTAGTAAAATTCTCAAAAGCTAAAAACTACGAGTATAAACCTAGATCAGTAGTGACTCAAAACATCAGTACTAAGTACAAAACTGCATATAAGACTCATTCAGTTAAAAAGACTTATTCTTCAAAGGATGAACCCAAGACAAAACAAGCTTGGGTTCCCAAAATTAACTAATCCTTTTACTTTATGTGCAGAGTATCCAGATCCCTGAAGAAGGTAGAACATGGCATATTGATAGTGGATGCTCTAGACACATGACTGGAAATCTTCAAATACTTAGAGATTTCAAGTCTTTTGAAGGAGGGTATGTTGCTTTTGGAGAAAATCCTAGGGGAGGTAAGATTACAGGTAAAGGTACAGTATCAAATGGTAAAATTACTTTTGATGATGTATTTTATGTTGCTGAGCTTAAATACAATCTGGTTAGTGTGTCTCAAGTCTGTGATAAGAAGAACAAAATTCTTTTTACAGATGTTGAGTGCATCATTCTTTCTCCTGATTTTATTTTAAATGAAAAATATGTTGTATTAAGAACACCATGGAGAAACAATGTGTATTTCCTGGATATAGGGGGAGAACTCATTTCATCAAATGAGATCAACTGTTTTATATCTAAGGCAAACACAAATGAATCAGAACTTTGGCATAGAAGGATGTGTCACACAAATTTTAAAAATATGAACAATTTAGTTAAAAAGAATTTGGTAGTTGGTCTACCACAAAAAGAATTTATGTGTGATCATCATTGTGTTGCCTGCCTAAAAGGTAAACAACACAAGACTTATCATAAGACCAAAGCAATTAACTTTATTTCTAATCCTTTGCAACTCTTACATATGGACCTTTTTGGACCTACAAATGTAATGAGTATTGGAAAGAAACAATACTGCCTTGTTATTACTGATGACTTTTCCAGATATACTTGGGTATTCTTTCTCAGGACCAAAGATGAAACAAGTGAAATAATCAAGAATCTGATTGTAAAGCTGGAAAATACAAGAGATCTCAAAGTGAAAGCAATTAGATGTGATAATGGAACTGAATTTAAAAATACTAATCTAATAAATTTTTGTGATCTTAAAGGAATTGACAGACAGTACAGCTCACCAAGAACTCCACAACAAAATGGTGTAGCTGAAAGAAGAAATAGAACCATCATTGAAGCAGCCAGATCTATGCTTGCAGACTCAAAATTACCAATAACTTTTTGGGATGAAGCTGTTAATACTGCTTGTTATGTTCAGAACAGAGTATTAATAGTTAAGCCCCACTTTAAAACACCATATGAACTGTTTAACAAAAGAAAACCATCAATAAGTTACTTAAAATCATTTGGTTGTCCTTGTACTATTTTAATTACAAGAGAACAAATTGGTAAATTTGACTGCAAAGCAGATGATGGAATATTTGTAGGATACTCAACTCAAAGCAAATCCTACAGAGTGTTCAACAAAAGGCTGAGGATCATTGAAGAAAGTGTAAATGTATCCTTTAATGAAAATCTTATGAATGAACAAGGAAATGGTCCAGATTGGTTGTTTAACATAGATAATCTAACCAAATCTTTTGATGTCAATTATGAATTTAATACAGGAAATTCAAACAATCAAAGCCAACAAGTAGGACCATCATCAAATAGAAGTCAAGAAATCATGAAATATATCCTAGTTGATACTGCTCCCACAGTTGATACTGAGGACAATAGTAACTCTGGTAACCCTAATTTCAATGATACCAGTAACAACTCAAATTCTGAAGATACTACTGATCCCAGTAGTAACTCTGAACCTCAGAGTTATAATGATGAATTACTCAACACAGATGTCAGTAACAACAATGATGATACTCCTGAAGTCAATGAAGAGAACGTTACTACTGACAACAGTAGTAATGATGAATCTTCACAAAGTACAAACAATCAGAAGAAACATGGACAGATGCTCAAATTCCAGAATCAAATGAGTCAAATCTAGACTCTCAAATCTCGGTTGACAAAATTCCTGGAACCAGAACTGAAAAGAATCATCCTTTGGACCTAGTCCTAAGTGATGTCAACTCAACCATGCAGACAAGAAGCAAATTTAATTCTGTCATAAACTCAAATGTTTGTAACATCAGTCTAATCTCTAATGAATGCATGTATGAATGTTTTCTGTCACAGGAAGAACCTAAGAAGATTCAACAAGCTATGAAAGATTCAAACTGGATCATAGCAATGCAAGAGGAACTTCTTCAATTCAAGCTGCAAGCTGTATGGACTCTTGTACCTCTACCAAAAGGAAAAGGGGCCATTGGAACAAGATGGATCTTCAGAAACAAGAAAGATGAAAGAGGTATAGTAATCAAGAACAAAGCAAGACTTGTAGCCCAAGGTTACACACAAGAAGAAGGCATTGATTATGATGAAGTATATGCACCAGTTGCCAGAATTGAAGCAATCAGAATATTTCTGTCATATGCTTCATACAAAAGAATCAAAGTCTACCAAATGGATGTAAAAAGTGCCTTCTTGTATGGGAAAATAGAAGTAGAAGTATATGTATGTCAACCTCCAGGCTTTGAAGATCCAGAACATGATGACTATGTGTACAAACTAGACAAAGCTCTATATGGCCTTCATCAGGCACCTAGAGCTTGGTATGATACATTGTCCTCTTACCTATGGAAGAACAATTTCAAGAGAGGTGCCATTGACAAGACATTATTCACAAGGAAGGTCAAAGATGATATTCTACTGGTCCAAATATATGTAGATGATATCATCTTTGGATCAACAAATGATCAATTGTGCAAAGAATTTGAAGAACTGATGCAGATCAAGTTCAAGATGAGTTCAATGGGTCCAATGAATTTCTTTCTTGGACTCCAAATCAATCAGAAATCAGATGGTATTTTGATCAATCAATCAAAATATGTCAGAGATATCTTAGAGAAGTTTGCAATGAAAGATAGCAAAAGTGCAAGCACTCCAATGGAAACTCACAAACACCTACATCCTGATGTTGAGGGGAAGATGTAGATGAGCACCTTTACAGATCAATGATAGGTTCTTTGATGTATTTAACTGCATCAATGATAGTGTTTGTGTATGTGCCAGATATCAAGCAAAACCAAAAGAGTTACACTTACAAGCAGTCAAAAGAATCTTCAGATACTTGAAAGGAAAACCCTCACTTGGTCTTTGGTATCCACATGCATCACCATTTGAACTCATAGCCTACACAGATAGTGACTATGGTGGTGAATGCCAAGACAGAAAATCTACTACTGGTGGATGTCAATTCTTTGGATCAAGGCTGGTGTCATGGCAATGCAAGAAACAAACCAATGTTTCAACTTCAACTGCTGAAGCAGAGTATGTAGCTGCATCTGCCTGTTGTGCTCAAGTACTGTGGATTCAAAATCAACTCCTAGACTTTGGTATCTCTATACTTAAAACTCCAATTTTTATAGATAATCAAAGTGCAATCAGTATTGTGAATAATCCAGTAAAACACTCTAAAACAAAACACATTGAAATTAGATTTCACTTTATAAGGGATTGCAATGAAAAGAAATTAATTAAAGTAGAGAAAATTCATACTGATAATCAATTAGCAGATCTTTTTACAAAAGCATTTGATATAGGAAGATTCAGCTTTTTGGTTAGCATTATTGGAATGATTTTAATAAGTTAAGTCTAAAAGGAAAAGCATGTGTAAAATGTTTTGTACAAATTTTAACTTTAATCTTTTGTTTACTACTTGTTATTCATTACTACTGATCTTGTTATTTCTTCCACAATCTAGTACTGATAGGGTTTCTCAGTAGAAATTAGGTCAAGTATAGAAACAAAGGTTACTACTGATGTTTCTACTACTGATACTTAGTTACTACTGATCGGTCGTTATCTGTAAAATACGAAAATTACATTACTGACCCTCATGAAAATAGCCGTTGTGTTATTATTCGAAGGATATTTTGGTCATTTTGCAGGTTTAATAAAAAAATATAAATAGCAGACTGAGATTAGTTTAGTATTATCTTCTCCTCGATCTGATAAACCCTACGCTAAACCCTAATCTCTGCACAATCCGATCAAAACCCTCAATCAGTAACAACTCAATTACTTCCACAAATCTGAAATTCGTGCATAATCGATCACTCTCTCTGCAAAAATCATACCAAAAGATCAAAATCAAGCACAATGGCAACCCTAAAATCACTGAATGTCAATACTGATCTTAAATATTCCGAATTCCACAATATGTGTGCCTTCTTAAGAAATCCAGATGGTACAAAGGATTTTCGACCTATTGTGATGTTCCTAAAGAACTCATATATAAAGTTTGCTCTCACCATCAATCCTAAAGCATACCAACAACACTTAGTTGACTTCTGGACAAATGTTGAAAGAGTTGAAGACTCCAAAATGTCCAAAATCAAGTCTACTGTAGATGGAAAGGAAATCATTATCACTGAACAATCAATCCGAAATCATCTTCAACTCAATGATGAGTCAGGTATGTTCTCTCTTCCAAAGGAAGATCTTGTTGAAACTTTAAAGAAAATGGGGTATGAAGGAAGACTGGATATAGTTACTTTTCAAAAGGGTCTTCTTTCACCTCAATGGAAGTTTTTGGTACGTACTATTAAACATTGTATCTCTCCAAAAACAAGTACTTGGAATGAGTTCAACAAATCAATAGCATCTGCTGTTGTTTGTCTGAGCACAGGACAAGTATTTAATTTTTCAAACATGATATTTGAGGGAATGCTTGGAAATCTGTCATCCTCAAAATTTTTAGTGTATCCAAGATTTCTAACTCATATAATAAACTGTGAATTACAAAATCTGTCAACTCCCAAAAACATTTTTGTAACACCAAAATTAAACAAAAGGTTTTTGCAAACATGAGAAAACAATTTAAATTTTCTGGTAAAGACACTCCACTATTCTCAAACATGATCTATGATCATCCTCCAACTGGAGAAGGTTCAAGTCACCCAATTGAACCCCAACCCACTCCACCACCAAATACAGCCCAAACAGAACCCATTCAGTCCACTCAATTAAATGAACCAACAGATGTCCTGCAAGTGTCCCAGGTACATGAGATTAATCCCCAGAGTGCTACTCTTCACTCTGAGGAAGACCAGACCATAGCCAAACAAATTTCAATCAAATATAAAAGGAAGAAAACTTCCTTAAAGGACACAAGGGGACCAATTGAGTCAAACCCCAGACTCCAAGAGTTGACCTCACAGGAGGAGAGAGGTCATGAGGAAAGGGCTCTCACTACTGATGCCCCAAAGGTGGGTGCACAGGATAGTGAGAACATCATTAGGACCCAGACCTCGGCAACTCTTAGTGATGACTCAGAATTTGAGGAATTACTGAGAGGACCCTGGTGCCAAGAAACCACAAGGGGGGGCATTACTGCTTCTTCTAGGAAGAAGAGTATGTCCAAACAACCCATTTCATCACCAAGAAGTGATGAGGGTAGAACAGAACCAATTGAATTGACGGATAGGATGGAAAACCTTAAAGCCAATGTACCTAATGAGCCCAATGATCCACCCAAATGGGCTGAGGGCAGTATTAAACAAACTAAATTGACGGATAGGAAGGAAAACCTTAAAACCACTGTACAACATTGTCTGAATTTAATAAACTCTCAAGGAAAAACCATGGCATATATTAAGTCTTATATTAATACTCTGAACAGAAGACAAAAGAGGTTCGAGTTAAAACTTCAAAGGCAATCTAATTTGATCAGAAAATTGCAGAAAAAGATTGCAGATAGTGAGGCTCAACAGGTTGAGATCACTAAGGGGGAGAAAGATCAAATTCAAGAAATGATAGATCAATCTATAGCAGCAGTAGCCCTCCTCAATTTAAAAGAAGTCCATGGTGAAACAGGTCAAAGTTCTGGTGAAAATCTGTATAAAGAAATGCATGAGGATGTATTTGTGTCTGCAAACCAATCACAAACAGCAGAACAAATAAACTCTCCAGTTACTACTAAGATCATAGAGACTACTGATCCTATGGTTATTACTGAGGAAAAGGATCAAGAGGTTGTTACTACTGGTCATGATGAAGAGATAGATACACCAGTAGTAAATGCTTCAGAAGAAGACATAATGGTTACTACTGATGCCCTAGCAGTAGTAACTACTGAAACAACCTCACCAGTAGTAAATCAGTCACAACAACTGGCAGTAATAGAACAAGAAATTATACCAGTAGCAACCACATTGGTTACCACTGAAGAGGAAAAAGAGGAAATTCCAGAGCTTATTATACGTGAACGTTTTGTTATCATCACAAAACCTCCAACTCCTGATCAACCACTTATCATACCTGACATTGATGATAACGTGAACTGGTTTGGAGTTGATGAATGTGCACTTCCTCCACATCCCAAGATTCTAACAGAAGATAAGATTAAGTTATTTTCTCCATCAATTGTAATTGCTGGTATTCCTGATATGAAATACTCTCCACCTCCATCTATACTTCCAGGATGTATTAGAAAAGGAAAAGAAATTCATGATGATGATTATCCCAACAGAGCTTTAGGTCATCACATGGTAAACAAAAAGAACCATGTCAGATCTGCTAAACAAGCCAAATGGAAAGTGGACCATATGAGGTACTTAAAGAAAGTGGCTATTACTCAAGCTCTTGAAGACAAGAAATAGGCTGAAAAAGAAAGATTGAAAAATCAAGAAAATCAAGAAGCTGAAGTACCTATTCCACAAATAAAAGGAGTTCTGGTGGAAGATCAAAAAGCTGAATTTAAAAGACATAGAAAAATTGAAGAAGAACACTTAAATTGTCTTGAAGAACTGGTAGCTGAATGTAAAAGAGTAAAAGGTGAACTACCAGATGACATATTTGAACAGAAAAAGAATATGATTGATTTTCTGAAGTCAAAGGGGCATAGTGCAAAATCTTTTGGCAGAATGAGAATGATTACAATAGTAGATAAATATTGTACTACCAAGAAGAAAGAATTAGCTGAATTAGAAGCAGAAGAAGAAAACGCAAAGGTTTTAATTGCAATAGATCCAACAATCATTCAATCTGGAACACAATTTGAAATTCAACAAGAAATCAATCATTGAAGACAAGAAAGGCTCTTCTAAACCCCAATCAAAGAAAAGAAAGGCTCTTCCACAGGAACAGAAAATCAACAAGAAATCAAAACAAACAGAACAAATTATTCCTGTTCTTGAAATTCCTGTTGCTCCCATTGAAGACAATCCAATCATCAATTTGAGAGTCATTAATAATAATGTGATAGAAGTTATAAGGGAAGACAGACAAGTCCAGAGATTTACTTGATGGAAGCCAATGGTCAGATCTTGTTCAAAAAGTGATATAATCATAGTACTGATTATTGGAAAACCTAGAATGGATAAAAAGAAATGGAAGAACTCTGGAGCTGGATACTTAACCAAAATGATTGATGCTGCATTTTATCCAGAAAATTATCCAGAAATATTCTCAAACACAGAAAATGTGTATGCCTGGAATGTGTTACCCACAGTAAATATGTACTTCTTTGAAAGATCAAGCAAAAACTGTGAACTGTACTTATATGAGAAAGAATATCCACATTCTGAAGAAACAATGTATCAGATATTCACAAACACAATGATGAAACCTTATGATGAGGTAATGTTTCGAGAAAAACTTAACTATTTTATCAAAAGAAACAACAAGTATATTATAGCTCAAAGGAAGAGGCAAAATCAAAGAACATTTGAGAAACGAGCTGCTTTAGAAGAGCAAAGGAAGAAAGAAGAAGAAGAAACTTGATTAATTCAAAGTGAATTAATAAGTTTAGGGGGAGATTGTTGGAACATAAACGATCTACTACTGATAATTGAATTACTACTGAAGAATGCAAGTTACTACTGATCTCGAAGTTACTACTGCTAAAGGCAAATACTACTGATGATCTGATTT
Organism: Calendula officinalis; assembly: GCA_963853835.1. Lineage (NCBI taxonomy): Eukaryota > Viridiplantae > Streptophyta > Magnoliopsida > Asterales > Asteraceae > Calendula > Calendula officinalis. The sequence goes on from OY970823.1 coordinate 22,179,891, forward strand.
ACTACTGATGAGCGTATCTGGAACAGATCAAGTCCGAGATTCTAGTAGAGTTAGTTACGGAATGTAAATCTTTATGTAATTCAATTGTAATCGATTCCTAGAATAACTAGGTTAATAATTTAGGCTTCAAGGACTATTATATATAGTTCCTTATGAATTGTAAACATACGTGTATTGATCGAACGAATTAATACATTGAAGCTTTTTGTGATAAACTGTTTTCTTCGATTTATTCTTATTCAATTGCAGTTTACATTGTTCATAAACTAATAACATAAGTGTTAATCCGCTGTAACTTCTTGTGTTAACAAATCTGAGTTTCAAATAACTTGAATATTATTCAATCCTGACAGGGGAGGTTGGAGGTAGCATGTGCATGTCACGCAATTTAACTAACCGGTCAAAACGAATAACTTTTTAATACGTATTGAATTGATCCATCAACATTCTCTTTATTCATTTGTTGAGCTTTTTAAAAAAAAAATTATGGTACTTTGAAAAACATTATAAAAAATATGGTAGAAAAATATAATAATGCACTTAAAAAGATATTTCAAAAATGGTGCTACGATATTATTAAAATAATAAATTTAATTTAATTAATGATAAGCATCTGAAAACAATTTTGTTAACAATTCGAGTCGAGTTGTTACTCTCTAAACACAAGATCAGAATTATTACTCTCTAAACACAAGACTCTTTTTACTGAATATTAGTTCTCGGTTCTCGTTTTTATTTAATGTCAGTTTGTTCCGGAACCAAAGACGCCCAAACATAAGAGATTAGGGGTGTTCAGGAGTCGAGCTTTTAACGAGCTACTCGAGTTTGACATCGCTTATATCGAGCTCGAGCCTATACTAATTCGATCTCGAGTCGAGCTCGAACTTAAAACAACACTCGATTAATTTCACGAGCCAAGCCTAATAATTTAACACTCGACTCGGCTCGTTCGATAGCTCGTTTAGTCTCGAGCCGAACGAGGTAGACGATCTTAAAGAGCCGAATAAGTGTTGTATACAGTAAGTACAAGTGTTGATGCAATAAGTATAAGAATATACAAATATTGTGTTAACGAGTTGAGTCATTAACGAGCTTTTCGAGTTTGTAAATTAGTTCTTTTAATAAATATGAAATTATAAATGAGTATCGAGCTCCAGCTCGAACACTATATAAATATTCGAGCTCGAGCATAATTTTTTAAACTTATTCGAGCTCGAGCCGAGTAATTATTAAACGAGCCTAGCCCAACTTTCCTATTATTTAACTCGACTCGAATTGTTAACACCCAAAGATCAAAAGCAATGGTAAAAGTTCATTACGACAAACTATGACTAAAGGATTTATTCCATGCTTACTGGACTGGGCAGACTAGAAGTCTAGAATAGCTAAAATATATATAAATATGGGCTAAGCCATTTAAATATAGATAATGAATATATAGGCCCATCTTAATAAGTCCAAGTATATTAAATGATCCATTCTTGTCGATGCGTAGGGTAACATGCACGAGGTTGTTTCTATGAAAAAGTTAAAACGTTAGAAATGACAAGTTACTAGATCTACCCCGATTAGCATAACAATTATTTGTTATTTGTTGTTCACCATGTGATGGTTGATACTGTACACTAACAAGGCGTCTCCGAGATTACGAAGGCTCTGTGCGAATATAAGAAAATGGGCCCCTGAATACAAGATATATTTAAAAAAATTAGATTTTCTAATCTTTTTTCATGTTAACTTATTAAGTTGACTTAAAACTTTAAGATTATACATAGGATGTATATAAAAAATTGGACCCCCTCTGAAATAAGGCCCTGTGATGTTGCATCTGTTGCACCTCCTCAAAGACACCCTTGCTAACAAAAAGCATATGTTTGCACTTCATGTTGGATTTACATATATAAACATCATATTTAAAAATAATATATTCATATCACTACTAAAAATATCATTTTATAAAAAAAATAAAAATGAAAAACTATTTATATACAATGTTAAAAAAAGACTATCATTAAAAAATAAAACACAAAAAATACACCATAAAGATAATATTAACAATATGTTATTCACCAACTGTTAATAAATAATACATTTTCAATGTGAAAGGTTATTTAGGTAATATGTTGCAAGTAATTTTGATGGAATATATGAGGAGACGTAATATTGTTTCCTACTATTTGTTCATATTTATATTTCTACTTATTAAATTAAGATAAATGTTAAAATTAAAAGATGATGAGGAAAAAAAATTAGTAAGTTACAATTTTTAGGTTTAGATTTAGGTAAGGACAAAAGTATGAAAGAAAAATAATTTGAGTAATGGTACTAGTGCCTATCATTTGGTCCTACAGTCCTGCTTATGTGCTTATCAATTTGATAATAACAAGTGTTAAGATCAAGAGATGACATGAGGAAAGTGAATTAGTGGATTACACATACTAACTTTAAAAGTTGATAGACACATGATTATACACAAATTGTAAGACAAAATATCATTTCTCAAATAATTTATCTATGTGACCCGGATCTCATTTGAGAGAAGTGAAAATAGGACCCACAAAGGGCGTAATAAGAACAATAGTTTCATCATAGGAATTCAGTCCGTACGTACCGAATGTTTGTGTCATTTAAATCTTATGGATATCTTACTGTACACAAATTGAAGGTAGAAATCGTAGGAAACGGACACAAAACAATAATAGTAGTAGAAGAATTCGTACATATGACTTTGGTGGTTTGGCAAAGCAAACCAACTAGTGACAAGAGTCCTTATGAAAACTTACACAAAAAAGGTTTTAAACGTGATGCCATGCAATTGCTCCATTAGGACATTAGGTACTTTCATCTTCATAAAGTCTTCAAGATTTCCCCCTTTTCCTTTGCTATTCGACTTATAACCTCGAATCTTTTAAATATTCTAATCCGTTTGTTTCAATATGTTAGATATTTGTCTCCGCAGTTTAGGTTACGTCTCATGAAATATCGGTCATCCGTAGGTATAATTTCATATCGAAATAGGTATGTATTTCTGGGTTTTTATTGTTTGGAAAAAGTACCAATGATTAAACATGTTTAGATCAAAATATATACTTCCTCCGTTTCAAAATAAGTGATCCACTTTGTAGTTCGCAGTTTTTTAGGCAAAATATGATAATGAAGATTAATTAGATTAAATTGGATAGTTAGTGGAGAATGAGTCGTAAATATATTGATTAAAGTGAATTTAATTATGTTTAAAAGTAAAAGTAAGGGTAAATGTGTCTTTTCACTATATTAAAGTAGATAGTTAGTGTGTGTGGGTCTCATTACCTTTTACCAAATATGGTAAGTTTTCAAAATGTATCGCTTATTCTGAAACACCCAAAATGAAAAGTGTATCACTTATTTCGAAACGGAGGAAGTATAATAGATGAGTACGTAGAGTCCCATATTGTTCAAAGGTTGGATCTATCATGTACATTATGTTTTTCACTAATGTTATACATATTTCTCTGATTCGGAATAAGTGATACATTGTTGCTTTTACGATTTTTTGTGTCAAAAGCTTATAATAATATATTATAATGATGATTAAATTAGATTAATTGGATAGTAAGTGTGTAATGAGTCTCACACGTTTTTGAATAAAATGAAGTTAATAATGTTTAAAATTAAAGGTAAAGAAATTATTTTATTATATTAAAGTACATAGTTTGTTGGTGTGAGCCAAATAAGATAATTTTTTAAAGTGTATCACTTATTTTGAATCATCTCAAAAAGGAAATTGTATCAATTATTTTGAATCATCTTAAAAAAGAAAGTGTATCACTTATTTTGAATCGGACAAAGTATATTGTGAACACTAATTCAATACATAATCCATTGAATCCATAGCTTGATTTGAATATTAATAGATTAAGGTGAGGGTTTTAGAGAGAGATCAGAGATCTAGAGAGAATGAGGAGAGAACACACACTTTCTAAATGATAATTAGGTTAATTGTGAGAAAGGTTACATCATCATGATTAACATCTCCCTTATATACCCTCACCACTAAACTAGTTAATTATCTCTAATTACATCGATTAAGCCCATAACTATCCTTAATACAATGATTAAGCCCAAAGCTCCCTAGGACTAGACTAAATACATTAATTAAGCACAAAACTAATCATAACAATCTCCCCCTTTTTGTGCTTAATGCACCCCATCCCAGTCTTCATTCTTCGATTTCTTCTGTTGGCCCGTTGTCCTCTTCACACGTACTGATTAGGTTCATGCTCTCATTTCAAATTCTTGAACTAACTAAATGTTGGTAGAGAGTTGCGTATCTTCGTGGAAAAGTGAACATGATTTGACGTTTACGTATTCTCAGAAATTCTCTGAGTGGCTTGAAAAGCAAATCAGAGTTCTGCCTGTGGCATGGAAATGTTTTTCTGAAGTTCAAGAATGTACGATAGCAGAATTTTTGAAGTTTCAGACACCCAAAAGAAATATTTTTCATTGAGTGGGTTGGTGTAATGAAGACTTAAAAGTATTATTCGGTTACATTGAATGTTTTGGGAATGGAATATCAGTTGGGAAAGATTTGTTTGGGGTTTCAGTTTAGCTAGGTTTTTGTTTTGGATTTTAGTGGTGGAGGTTTTATAGGTATAAGATGGGTTATGGAAGGAATGATTTGTAATTTTAAGATTGGAGTTGTGATGTTGTTTTGTTTTTTGGAAAGAATGATTTAAATGATTAAGTTTCGGATTGAAATGGTTGAGAATTTGTGAGAGAAATTTCTATGAATGTATCGGTTTCTTCTTCTTCACAAATGTAAATCGACGAAATGTAGACCCATAGATAGAGTTGTTTATAGCGGAAGTCTTTTCTTGAAGTTGTCGCTTTGTCGATTTGTGATCATTGATAATTGTTGTTAGGGTAAAATGTTGATAGATTTTACGCTCCCCCTCAAACAAACAATTATTTCTTAACGGGAGTTGGATTAGACGTGATATTTACTCCCCGTTAGATCTTCGGTTTCTTGTTTACTCCCCCTTAACCGGTGCAATTGTTTTTTTAATGTGGAGTAAACTAGGCTTATGTATTGATAATCTCCTAAATATTGTAAGCATTTTTCTTTATGAAAAGAACTTCTGTAATATATTCTCCACCTCATGATGAACAAGAGTTATCTGAATCATCATGTAAAATATGAAGTTCTTCGAGGTGGAATTAGGAAGAATCTTCGAAGCCCATTGATAAAAAGGTGTTGAATAATGATATATTCATATTTTGAATGAATCAATATACAGCACATTTTATCAGTTAAACCCAGATCGTAGTTGATAAAAATCTGACGTCTTTAACATTGTTTATGGTGTAGGAATACAGTCTAATATTTTATCGTTAATTCTAGTTGTCCGTTGTTGATGACATGAAAGATTTCAATCGTTCATTTATCATTTGAGCTTTTGACCGTTGTTGATAATGTTGGAGTACGGTTATCAATTCCTTGCACCATATTCAATCAGGGTAACCAGGGATCACATATATTGCCCGTTAACACAACAGTTACAAAAACTGTGTGACCTACGTTCAGTGTTGGCTTTGATGTTAGCAATGGTAGGATTATCATTCAATCATCGTGGAATACCAATAATTTTGGTATCACTATGAATGTTCCGACAATATCACAAAGATATGCTGGGAGGTATGCCTGTGTCCTAAAAGTGTTTATGTCGGTTCTAGACTCAATTCGTGGACAACAGAAGGCGAGGACTGGAGAGAATTGTCCTCTTGTTCAATATCAACAATCTCCAAGTGAGATGTCGATAGCATATGAGCTAGTATCCGTGAAAATGAAACAAATACTTTTTAAGAAATACTTGAGAGTGGGGGGGGGGGGGTTGTGCATTGCATCACTGAGTCCATGATGTCTTTTTCAATATCAGAGAGAAACATATGCAACCTGATAGAAATATGGCTACCCGGCTTTTTAATCGGTTTGGTAAGGGTTTTTCGTTTTCTTTAACCCTGTCACACCCTCCTCACTCAAGCTTACTTTTTAAATGTTCAACTACACCCTCGTTTCATTTTACCATGTGTTTAGCTGATTTGCACCCCATACTTCATTCCCCCTCTCAAATTTTATCTCAGCGCACCCCAATCAAGATCCCGTGATACTTGATTCTCCTCACCTAGACTTAAAGACCCTCACTTTAGTTCCTATATTGTAGGTGGCTCCGGGGAAGATCATGTCGGTTATAGCAGATCATAGGAGTGATTTGAGAGTGAACTATAACGCTCATGTGCAATTGATTAGCATTTATTATGTTACGTTGTAAGAATGATTTACATGGATTTTTTCATCGGAATTTTATGTATTTCCGGCATAAGTTGTTGCCTTTTTTATTGATAATTTTAGGCGCAACAACTTGAACAGTTTAAGTAATACCGGGCTCACATAGAGTAACCGTTAACACACCATTTGATTCAATAGTCGTTTGCACAACGGTCGATCCAATTGTGTGACCTGCATTTAGAGTTGGCATAAATTTTAGCTCTAGCAGGATTTCCACTCAATCCTCGTGAAACATCAAATTGTGATGCCACTATGAGTGTTTCGATGAATTCACGGAGATTCATTTTAACAGTGTATGTGTCTTATATAGGAAATATTTGACGGTGAGATCTAGACACTTTGTGCATTGAATTAAGACGTCACCCGGGGCAGGAGGTTAATGATTTCAATACCAACATACTCCGAATGAGTAGTCGATAGATTATGTGCTACGTCCCCTGATGAATTGAACAAATTCCTGTTGAGAGGAATTTGAGTGGTTGGTAGTGGAGTGCAGATGTTTTACTGGGCCAGTTAAGTCTAGTGAAACATTCAACACATGAATGATCACATTTTTGTGAGGTTGCCCGGTTTGTTGGCTGTTTGATGCACTCAAATGTGTGTTTTCTTAATGTTATCATGTTTACACATCATCTTGCACTCACCTAAATCTATACCATAGACTTATAACCTCACATGTATCAATCGGCTGAAAAGTATTTCCCCTGGAAGGTAAGGCCGGTTCTGGCAAACCATGAGAAGGTATTGTCTTTTGAAAGATTTATCGTTTATTTATTCAATCGGGTATAAAAGTTTTGATTTTCATAGTTTCTCCCCCTTGAAATACTAATTATCCCCCTAGAATTATTATTTCTCCTCATTGACAAAACAAGGATATATAAAAAATTTGTAGTTCAGAAATTTATTTTTAACAGCAGGAAAGGGGTGGAGAAGAGTTTTTTTTTTTTTTTTTTTTTTTTACGGTTATTCTTTTTACTGGTTATGAGCGGGTTTCAAGCTGATGTACTTGAAAGCCATTTCTTTGAAGCTCGGGTCATACACTGAAGTGTGTAAGAGCCCTTTACATTGAAATGCGAGTTATACACTGATTTGTGTATAAGTCATTGAATCCATAGCTTGATTTGAATATTGATAGATTAAGGTGAGGGTTTTAGAGAGAGAGAGAGAGAGATATCTAGAGAGAAAGATGAGAGAACACACACTTTCTAAATGATAATTAGGTTAATTGTGGGAAAGCTTACATCATCATGATTAACATCTCCCTTATATACCCTCACCACTAAACTAGTTAATTATCTTTAATTACATTGATTAAGCCCATAACTATCCTTAATACAATGATTAAGCACAAAGCTCCCTAGGACTAGACTAAGTACATTAATTAAGCACAAAACTAGTCCTAACATATATTAAAAGAATCAATCCCCAATTCAGCTAGAATTCGAACTAAAGAAATCAAAGGGATAAGGTTAATCTCAAGTCGGAGATCTAGCCTCCTGGTTCGAGGCTGCACGGTGTGTGGATCACATACAATTGTTCCATTCAAATTCGACACAAACAAAAGCGTGTTCTTCGTCATGTATAATTTTGAAACCCTCCTAGTATTAATTACATTTTATTGCTTTTTACGAATAAATCCGATTCACATTTCAACATGATTATGTTTTTCAATACGTATGCGTTGAACCACCAAAAAACTCATTTGGTTAAGCCATGGGTAAATCGTAAGCATGTTAGTTTAACTCATAGCAAAAGTATATTTTTGGGTGGGAAGGTTAGAAGTAAAAATAACGGCAGGATAATTTGGTAAACATTCTTTGTGGTTTTTGTTGTTGATATTTTCTAAGTTATAATCATTCACTTTAGCCGTCACAACAATTTTCAAGACAATAGGAAATCATTATTTCACACATGTTCTCTAACCTAAGAACACTTATGTCCCACCTATAAATCTAATTACTTTTCCGAATAGCATCTCAATTGCTAAATCGTTATAGTGACTTATTATGAAGTCATATTACCATCATAAAAGTTACTTTCTATATTATGATTTATACTTTATTACTTCCTCCGTTTTAAAATAAGTGATACATTTTTTTATTTTGGGGTGTTTCAAAATAAATGATACACTTTGAAATTTTCCTTATTTTGTACTCCTTCCGTCCCTTAATAAAGTTCTCATTTCCCCTAATATGTTTGTCTCAAAATAAAGTTCTCATTTCTTAAATTAGAGGGACCCACTCAATAAAATAATATTATTACCATATACATCACCACTAACTATCTCCTAAAAACACTTTCTCTCTCCAAAAAACCCTATATTTTAATCAAATTTATTACCAAGGACCCACCACTAACTATCTCCTAAAAACATGTGCCCAGGAGAAATGAGAACTTTATTAAGGGACGGAGGGAGTAAAATATAGTGTGACACGTACTCACTAACTATCTCCTTTAATAAAGTAAAATTAATCTTATACCCTTAGTTTTATTTTTAAATATCATTAAACTTACTTTAATCATGATATGTTGGACACATCACTCACTAAATATCCAATTTAATCTAATTTAACACTCATTACAATCTTTTGCCTCAAAAAATTTGAAACTAATTTGCATCACTTATTTTAAAATGAAGAAAGTATAATTATGTAATCTGCTTTAAAACATATACAATGTGGTAAGTGAAGTTACTTCTCACACCACACAATCACATGCCCTGATAATATTTTATATGTAGAAAGTTCATCATATATTTATAAGGCAACCACTAGAAAATCCGTCCATAATTAGCATATAGTTACATGATAAATTAATTATAAACTAGTCACTTACTACTTACTTAATCGTAATTATAAAATCAGTTATAGTATCCGTAAGAGTTGAGGCTCAACTCTAGCGAAGTCCGGCCGTCGGAGCGAAACCAATTACCGCCACTATAGATTTCATGATGGCTGCCGGCGGTGGTAGTGGTAGCGGTGGAACCACCGTGGACTGGGAAGAGTGGAAGCGTCTCAATCTGAGTGGATCCGTCGTCATCTTCCTCCTCAGCCGGCTTGATTTTGTCGAAAGAATAGAAATCGATACCGAAATTATGGATTTTTTCTCCGGCAACCCTGCCGCTCTCTCCTGGTGATATCGAACACTCCTACATATATATAGCACACAATACAATACACTTTTAGGGTTTCTGTCAAAACGATTTGATTCATGTAATTGTATGTATACCCTGAAACTCTTTTCCATGGCGAAAGATCCATAGCCGCAGGCAACTGGTATGAATGCTTGTGACGAAGAAGAAGAACCACCCTCTATATATATACGTATGAAATGAAAAATTATATAATTTCAACTGAATTTATATACCCACATGAAGAAGTTGTAATTAGATAATCAATTTAAAAACGTAATACCCAACACCCTAAAAAGGAATAATTAAATGTTTGTTTAACAGATACACATGCTTAAATTAATAAATAAAAGGTTCTTCTAACGTATGACTTATAGTCACGTGTTATATATGTGTTAACTAATATTAAATGTCCTATAGAACTAAAAAAGATATATATTACATATCTTGAAAATATATCATGTGAACTTTATTAATGAGTAACAACATTTTATTAAGAAACTTAAAGTGAGTTAATACGATAAATGTGTTCTTATTATGGGATGACACATGTTAGAAAAACATATAAATATTTTACTTATTAGATATACCTGGTGGTGAGATATGATTAGTGGAGTAGAGCCTGTGTTGTTGTTGGTGGCTGTGCAAGTTAGTGTGAGATTGAATATGCATGTACTGGTGGTGGTTGTCGGAAAAGGGAGATGGGAGGAGTGCGGGGGTGGTGGCTGCGGTGGAAGGAGGTGGTGGTGCAGGTGGGGTGAATCGTTTCTTTTGTCTTTCACGAGCTTTATGATTCTGAAACCAATAAAAGACATTTTTGCCTTCGATTTTGCCGTAATGTCTGAGGCGAGCAGCGATTCTCTGAATCTGATCGGCGGTTGGTGATCTGATTCCGTTGTTGTAGTAAAGTTCCTTAAGGATTCTGATTTGGTCACTTGTGGGTGTCCACCGACTACTGCTCTGCCTACACAAATAACTACTGCTATTGTTGCTGTTTTTGTTTCCTAAATCTGTTTGATCTTGTTGTGGTGTTTCCATGGTGGTTGTGTTTGATGATTGAGTGAAACAACAAGAAGAAGAATGGAATTGAAGAAGTGAAATTAAGGGGTAGGGTGGTGCATGAGTGTAGAAATTAATGGGTTAGTTTATAAAGAGGAAGATGGCACATGGAGAGATAAAGAATCAGAAGGGATATCTGGAAGAGAAGGACTGAAGTTGACAGAGTGATGGTAGGAAAAAGGCAAGAGACAAAAAGAGTTTTGCTTGAGTGAAAAGCGTTTTATTTTATGTGTTTTCTCATTCTCAATCTTTTTTAAATTGCTATACTACTTTTCACTCACTCACTCACTTTCAAACACTACTCGATTAGTCTTTCTCCGCATAAAGTTTAATTTACTGGTATTTCTTTTTATTAAATATTTGAATTTATTTGTTTATGTATTTAATTAATAAATGTCTAAATCAAATTTTATGATAAGGAATGAAAATTAATGAATAAGTTGACAAAATAAGAAATAATACAATTTTTCTTATAATTTACATACTCCTACTTGGTTAAAACTTGAAACTAAAACAATTTAGTTGATAAGAATTAATCTCTCTCATAAATCACATTATTCATATATATGATTATACAAAGAGAGAGAATTCGTTGCACTAGAAACCACAAAAAGTACTTAAGTTAATGGGCGGGCAAAGCCAAAAACACAAACAAAACAACACGAGCAAATTACACTACATCGAGTACATAAGACCAATGCTAATGGTATTGCCAATGGAGTCTTGGTAGACTTTCAGTCAACTGACACTAGTGGCATGCCAACTTCAGTACCCATCTTCGATTAGAGCTTTGCTTTGCTAAAGGAAGACGAGATGGAAATGTGGGGCCCATATTAATAAAAGTGTGTATTTTATATGGTAATTAATTAGTACTTTTGTGTGTACAAAATACATTTGTTTTGAATATTGAAAACTAAAAGAGAGGATATAAGTGAATGAATGAATGCTACAAAATGGTGTGTGACTTTTGGTTGTGTTTCTTTGTGTCGATTGGGATATAAATACTTTGATTCATGCTAAAGGAAAATATTCCTTTGTACTTGTTGGTTTCTCCATTGGCGATTTAGTAATTGGAGTCCCGCCCCATGGGCAATATTGTAAAAACGATATCCAGTGAGATTTACATTACAGATGGCCCCACATGTGGATAAAGTTTTGATTGGGTCACAAAACCCCTTTTACTCACTGTCCCTTGATTTCTTTGTTTTCCTTGTATTTTATAATGTCCATTTCTTTTATATAGATCTGTGTTCTTTAGGATTCGTAATTCTTTTATGGATAAAACATTTTGCTCCAACCAATATCACAATAGTATGTGTCAGGATCGAATAACTCAATAAAGTTATTAGAAACTCAGATCTACTAACACAAGAAGTTACAGCGAATTAACACTTATGTTATTAGATTAAGAACAATGTAAACTGTAATTGAATGAGAATAAAACGAAGAACACAGTTTATCACAAAAAGCTTCAATGTATTAATTCGTTTGATCAATACACGTATGTTTACAATTCATAAGGAACTATATATAATAGTCCTTGAAGCCTAAATTCTTAACCTAGTTATTCTAGGAATCGATTACAATTGAATTACAATAAGATTTACATTCTATAACTAACTCAACTAGAATCTCGGACTTGATCTGTTCCAGATACGCTCATCAGTAGTAAATCAGATCATCAGTAGTATTTTGCCTTTAGCAGTATTAACTTCGAGATCAGTAGTAACTTCCATTCTTCAGTAGTAATTCAATCTTCAGTAGTAGATCATTTATGTTCCAACAATCTCCCCCTAAACTTATTAATTCATCTTGAATTAATCAAGTTTCTTCTTCTTCTTTCTTCTTTTGCTCTTCTAAAGCAGCTCGTTTCTCAAGTGTTCTTTGATTTTGTCTTTTCCTTTGAGCTATAATATACTTGTTGTTTCTTTTGATGAAATAGTTAATTTTTTCTCTGAACATTACCTCATCATATGGTTTCATCATTGTGTTTGTGAATATCTGATACATAGTTTCTTCAGAGTGTGGATATTCTTTTTCAAATAAGTATAATTCACAATTTTTGCTTGACCTTTCAAAGAAGTACATGTTTATTGTAGGTAACACATTCCAAGCATACACATTTTCTGTGTTTGAGAATATTTCTGGATAGTTATCTGGATAAAATGCAGCATCAATCATTTTGGTTAAGTATCCAGCACCAGAATTCTTCCATGTCTTCTTGGTCATTCTTGGTTTTCCAATAATCAGTACTTTGATTATATCACTTCTTGAACAGGATCTGATCATTGGCTTCCATCCAGTAAATCTCTGGACTTTTCTGTCTTCCCTTATAACTTCAGTTACATTATTTTCAATGACTCTCCAATTGATGATTGGATTGTCTTCAAGGGGAGCAACAGGAACTTCAAGAACAGGAATAATTTGTTCTGTTTGTTTTGATTTCTTTTTGCCTTTCTGTTCCTATGGAAGAGCTTTTCTTTTCTTTGATTGGGGTGTGGAAGTTTCACCAGGAGTTGGTTTTCCAGATGAAATGATTGTTGGATCTATAGCAATTAAAGTTTTTACCTTTTCTTCTTCTGCTTCCAATTCAGCCAACTCTTTCTTCTTGGCAGTACAATATTTGTCTACTATTGTAATCATTCTCATTCTGCCAAACGACTTTGCACTATGCCCTTTTGACTTCAAAAAGTCAATCATATTTTTCTTCTGTTCAAAGATGTCATCTGGTAGTTCACCTTTGACTCTTTTGCATTCAGCTACCAACTCTTCAAGACAGTTTAAGTGTTCTTCTTCAATTTTTCTGTGTCTTCTAAATTCAGCTTGTTGGTCTTCTACCTGAATTCCTTTTATTTGTAGAATAGGTACTTCAGCTTCGATTTTCTAATCTTTCTTTTTCAGCCTTTTTCTTTTCTTCAAGAGCTTGAGTAATAGCCACTTTCTTTAAGTACCTTATATGGTCCACTTTCCATTTGGCTTGTTTAGCAGATCTCACATGATTCATCTTATTTACCATGTGATGACCTAAGGCTCTGTTGGGATAATCATCATCATAAATTTCTTTTCCCTTTCTAATACAAGCTGGAAGTATAGATGGTGGTGGAGTGTATTTCATATCAGGAATACCATTAATTATAATTGATGGAGAAAATAATTTGAGTTTGTCTTCTGATAGAATCTTGGGATGTGGAGGAAGAGCACATTCATCTACTTCAAACCAGTTCACATCATCATCAATGTCAGGTATGATAAGTGGTTGATCAGGTGTTGGAGGTTTTGTGATAACAACAAACCTTTCACGTTCAATGAGCTCTGGAATTTCTTCTTCTTCCTCTTCAGTAGTAGCCAATGTGGTTGCTACTGGTGTAACTGCTACTGGTATAATTTGTCTTTCTTCATTTACTACTGGTGAGGTTGCTGTAGGAATTACTACTGCTAGGGCATCAGTAGTATCCATGATATCTTCTTGTGTAGCATTCACTACTAGTGTATTTCCTTCTTCAACACGATCAGTAGTAACAACCTCATGATCCTTTTCCTCAGTAATAACCATAGGATCAATAGTCTTTATTACTTCAGTAGCAATTGGAGATTTTATTTGTTCTGTTGTTTGTGATTGATTTGCAGACACAAATATATCCTCATCCATTTCTCTGTACAAGTCTTCACCAACATTTTGACTTGTTTCACCATGAACCTCTTTCAAGTTAAGGAGAGCTGCTGCTGCAATAGATTGATCAATCATCCCTTGAATTTGATCTTTCTCCCCCTTAGTGATCTCAACTTGTTGAGCCTCACTACTTGCAATCTTTCTTTGTAATTGCCTGATCAATTTGGATTGCCTTTGAAGCCTTTGTTCAAACCTCTTTTGCCTTTTGTTCAGGGTATTGATGTAGTGCTTCATGTAGTTCATGGTTTTCCCTTGATTGTTAAGTAACTCCAGACAATGTTGTACAGTGGTTTTAAGGTTTTCCTTCCTAGCCGTCAATTTAGTGGTTTTAATACTGCCCTCAGCCCCTTTGGGTGGATCATTGGGCTCCTTAGGTACATTGACTTTAAGGTTTTCCATCCTATCCGTCAATTCAAATTGTTCTGTTCTACCCTCATCACTTCTTGGTGATGAAATGGGTTGTTTGGACACTCTCTTCTTCCTAGAAGAAGCAGTAGTGTCCCCTCCTTGTGGTTTCTTGGCACCGGGGTCCTCTTAGTAATGCCTCAAATTCAGAGTCATCACTTAGCGTTGCCGAGGTCTGGGTCCTATTGATGTTCTCACTAGCCTGTGCACCCACCTTTGGGGCATCAGTAGTGAGAGCCCTTTCCTCATGACCTCTCTCCTCCTGTGAGGTCAACTCTTGGAGTCCGGGGTTTGACTCAATTTGTCCCCTGGTGTCCTTTAAGGAAGATTTCTTCCTTTTATATTTGATAGAAATTTGTTTGGCTAAGGTCTGGTCTTCCTCAGAGTGAAGAGTAGCACTCTGGAGATTAATCTCATGTACCTGGGACACTTGCAGGACATCTGTTGGTTCAATTATTTGAGTGGACTCAATGGGTTCTGTTTGGGCTGTATTTGGTGGTGGAGTGGGTTGGGGTTCAATTGGGAGACTTGAACCTTCTCCAGTGGGTGGTTGATCATAGATCATGTTGGAGAATAGTGGAGTGACTTTACCAGAAAATTTAAATTGTTTTCTCATGTTTGCAAAAACCTTTTTGTTCAACTCTGGTGTTACAAAAATGTTTTTGGGAGTTGACAGATTTTGTAATTCACAATTTATGATATGAGTTAAAAATCTTGGATACATTAAAATTTTTGAGGATGACAGATTTCCAAGCATTCCCTCAAAGATCATGTTTGAAAAATTAAAGACTTGTCCTGTGCTCAGACAAACAACAGCAGATGCTAATTGAATTGTTGAACTCATTCCAAGTACTTCTTTTTGGAGAGATACAATGTTGAATAGTGTGTACCAAAAACTTCCATTGAGGTGAAAGAAGACCTTTTTGAAAAGTAACTATATCTGGTCTTCCTTCATACCCCATTTTCTTTAAAGTTTCAACAAGATCTTCCTTTAGTAAAGAGAACATACCTGACTCATCATGGAGTTGAAGATGTTGTCTAATGGATTGTTCAGTTATGGTGATTGACTTGCCATCCACAGTTGATTTGATCATGGACATGGTTGATCCTTCGTTCTTTCAGCATTGGTCCAGAAATCAACTAAGTGTTGTTGATATGCTCTAGGATTGATAGTGAGAGCAAACTTTATATATGAGTTCTTTAGGAACATCACAATAGGTCGAAAATCCTTTGTACCTTCTGGATTTCTTAGGAAGGCACACATAGTGTGGAGTTCAGAATATTTAAGATCAGTATTGACATTCAGTGATTTTAGGGTTGCCATTGTGCTTGATTTTGATCTTTTGGTATGAATCTTGCAGAGAGAGTGATCGGTTTTGCACGAATTTCAGATTTGTGGAAGTAATTGAGTTGTTACTGATGTTGGGCCTTGATCGGATTGTGCAGAGATTAGGGTTTAGCGTAGGGTTTATCAAATCGAGGAGAGGATAATGCTAAACTAATTTCAGTCTGGTATTTATATTTTCCGATTAAACCTGCAAAATGACCAAAGTATCCTTCGAATAATAACCTAACGGCTATTTTCATGAGGGTCAGTAATGTAATTGTCGTATTTTACAGATAACGGCCGATCAGTAGTAACTAAGTATCAGTAGTAGAAACATCAGTAGTAACCTTTGTTTATATACTTGACTTAATTTCTACTGAGAAACCCTATCGGTACTAGATTGTGGTAGTAGTAACAAGATCAGTAGTAATGAATAACCAGTAGTAAATAGAAAATTAAAGTTTAAAATTTGTACAAAACACTTTACACACGATTTTCATTTTAGACTTAACTTATTAAAATCATTCCAATACTGCTAACCAAAAAGTTGAATCTTCCTACATCAAATGCTTTTGTAAAAAGATCTGCTAATTGATCATCAATATGAATTTTCTCTACTTTTATTAATTTCTTTTCATTGCAATCCCTTATAAAGTGAAATCGAATTTCAATGTGTTTTGTTTTAGAATGTTTTACTGGATTATTCACAATACTGAGTGCACTTTGATTATCTATAAAAATTGGAGTTTTAAGTATAGAGATACCAAAGTCTAGGAGTTGATTTTGAATCCACAGTACTTGAGCACAGCAGGCAGATGCAGCTACATACTCTGCTTCAGCAGTTGAAGTTGAAACATTGGTTTGTTTCTTGCATTGCCATGACACCAATCTTGATCCAAAGAATTGACATCCACCAGTAGTAGATTTTCTATCTTGGCATTCACCACCATAGTCACTATCTGTGTAGGCTATGAGTTCAAATGGTGATGCATGTGGATACCAAAGACCAAGTGAGGGTTTTCCTTTCAAATGGTGATGCTCTAGGTGCCTGATGAAGGCCATATAGAGCTTTGTCTAGTTTGAACACATAGTCATCATGTTCTGGATCTTCAAAGCCTGGGGGTTGACATACATATACTTCTTCTTCTATTTTCCCATACAGGAAAGCACTTTTTACATCCATTTGGTAGACTTTGATTCTTTTGTATGAAGCATAAGCTAGAAATATTCTGATTGCTTCAATTCTGGCAACTGGAGCATAAACTTCATCATAATCAATGCCTTCTTCTTGTGTGTATCCTTGAGCTACAAGTCTTGCTTTGTTTTTGATCACTATTCCTCTTTCATCTTTCTTATTTCTGAATATCCATCTAGTTCCAATGGCTCGTTTTCCTTTTGGAAGAGGGACAAGTTTCCATACAGCTTGTAGTTTAAATTGAAGAAGCTCTTCTTGCATTGCTATGATCCAGTTTGAATCTTTCATAGCTTGTTGAATCTTCTTAGGTTCTTCCTGTGATAGAAAACATTCATACATGCATTCATTAGATATTAGACTGATATTACAAATATTTGAGTTCAAGGCAGAATTAAATTTGCTTCTTGTCTGCATGGATGAATTGACATCACTTAGGACTAGGTCCAAAGGATGATTCTTTTCAGTTCTGGTTCCAGGGATTTTGTCAACAGTTAGTTGAGAATCTAAGTTTGACTCAT
Source organism: Calendula officinalis (assembly GCA_963853835.1). NCBI lineage: Eukaryota > Viridiplantae > Streptophyta > Magnoliopsida > Asterales > Asteraceae > Calendula > Calendula officinalis. The sequence goes on from OY970823.1 coordinate 22,197,520, forward strand.
TTGATTCAGGAATTTGTGCATCTATCCCTGCTTCTTCTTGATTGTTTGCATTTTGAGGAGATTCATCATTACTACTGGTGTCAGTAGTAACATTCTCTTCAGTAACTTCAGCAGTATCATTGTTGTTACTGGTATCAGTATTACTGGCATCAGTATTGAGTAAATCATCATCACAGCTCTGAGGTTCAGAGTTACTACTGGGATCAGTAGTATCTTCAGAATTTGAGTTGTTACTGGAATCATTGAAATTAGGGTTACCAGAGTTACTACTGTCCTCAGTATTAACTGTGGGAGCAGTATCAACTAAGATATATTTCATGATTTCTTGCCTTCCACTTGATGATGATCCCACTTGTTGGCTTTGATTATTTGAATTTCCTGTACTAAATTCATAATTGACATCAAAAGATTTGGTTAGATTATCAATATTAAACAACCAATCTGGACCATTTCCTTGTTCATTCATAAGATTTTCATTGAAGGATACATTTACACTTTCTTCAATGATCCTCAGCCTTTTGTTGAATACTCTGTAAGATTTGCTTTGAGTTGAGTATCCTACGAATATTCCATCATCTGCTTTACGGTCAAATTTACCAATTTGTTCTCTTGTAATTAAAATAGTGCAAGGACAACCAAATGATTTTAAGAAACTTATTGATGGTTTTCTTTTATTGAAAAGTTCATATGGTGTTTTAAAATGAGGCTTAACTATTAATACTCTGTTCTGAACATAACATGCAGTATTAACAGCTTCAGCCCAAAAAGTTATTGGTAATTTTGAATCTGCAAGCATAGATCTGGCTGCTTCAATGATAGTTCTATTTCTTCTTTCAGCTACACCGTTTTGTTGTGGAGTTCTTGGTGAGCTGTACTGCCTGTCAATGCCCTTAAGATCACAGAAGTCAATTAGGTTAGTATTTTTAAATTCAGTTCCATTATCACATCTAATTGCTTTCACTTTGAGATCTCTTGTGTTTTCCAGCTTTACAATCAGATTCTTGATTGTTTCACTTGTTTCATCTTTGGTCCTGAGAAAGAACACCCAAGTGTATCTGGAAAAGTCATCAGTAATAACAAGGCAATATTGTTTCTTTCCAATACTCATTACATTTGTAGGTCCAAAAAGGTCCATATGTAAGAGTTGCAAAGGATTAGAAATAGAGTTAATAGATTTGGTCTTATGAGAAGTCTTGTGTTGTTTACCTTTTAGGCAGGCAACACAATGATGATCACACATAAATTCTTTTTGTGGTAGACCAACTACCAAATCCTTCTTGACTAAGTTGTTCATATTTTTAAAATTTGTGTGACACATCCTTCTATGCCAAAGTTCTGATTCATTTGTGTTTGCCTTAGATATAAAACAGTTGATCTCATTTGATGAAATGAGTTCTCCCCCTATATCCAGGAAATACACATTGTTTCTCCTTGGTGTTCTTAAAACAACATATTTTTCATCTAAAATAAAATCAGGAGAAAGAATGATGCACTCAACATCTGTAAAAAGAATTTTGTTCTTCTTATCACAGACTTGAGACACACTAACCAGATTGTATTTAAGCTCAGCAACATAAAATACATCATCAAAAGTAATTTTACCATTTGATACTGTACCTTTACCTGTAATCTTACCTCCCCTAGGATTTTCTCCAAAAGCAACATACCCTCCTTCAAAAGACTTGAAATCTCTAAGAATTTGAAGATTTCCAGTCATGTGTCTAGAGCATCCACTATCAATATGCCATGTTCTACCTTCTTCAGGTATCTGGATACTCTGCACATAAAGTAAAATGATTAGTTAATTTTGGAAACCCAAGCTTGTTTTGTCTTGGGTTCATCCTTTGGAGAATAAGATTTTTTAACTGAATGAGTCTTATATGCAGTTTTGTACTTAGTACTGATGTTTTGAGTCACTACTGATCGAGGTTTATACCCGTAGTTTTTAGCTTTTGAAAATTTCACTACTGATGGACCAGTAGTGTTTGGGTAATATGAGTTTTGAGCATAATCAGTAGTGTTTCTGTAGTTATACCAGACAGCATTGTAATTAGGGTTTTTACCAGTAGTAAACCTGGAATAGTTTCTACTGATGTTTGAAAACTTTGAAAATTGAGGAAAACGATTTTGAGTTCCATTGTTTTTAAAATAATTGCTTCTGCTTGGACTGTTATACCTGGTATTTTGAACAAATCGTGGTGCAGTTCTTCCAAATTTATAAGTGTTAGTATATGTTTTATTGAATTCCTTTTGTTTTGATTCTTTAGTTTGTTTTAACTTTAAGGCTTTTTCCTTTTTTTTGTTGATTTTGAATTCTTTAAATTCTTGATTGTTAATAGGATTGAAGTGACAGTTTTTAGCTATGTGATTAACTTTGTTACAAATTAAGCATGATAATTTTGTTGATTTAGAATTTTCAGGTTTTCTTTGTTCTTTTAATTGGTATAAATTTCTTTGATTTCCCCTTCTTAAAATTGTAGGTATATTTTCTGAGTTGTATTTCGGGGATTCAGTTTGACTTTGTGTGGTGTGAAAACTTGTTTCATCTGACTCCATTGTTTGATCATCATCAGAAGATTCATTTGATTCATTACTGGTTTCAGATTTAGTTTGACTTTCAATTTTTAAATCATTTAAAATTCTTTCTGTACTAGACTTTAATGGAGGAATAAAATTTGTTGGAGGTGGGACTGCATGATATACCACTCCATGAATAACTTTTTCTGTAGTTTGATTACTAGTTAACTCATTGACAATTTTAGAACTTCTTTCAAACTTTTTAATGGTTAGTTTATTTTGCTCTAGTTCCATTTGACATTCTTCAAGTTTGATCAAAGTTTCTTTTAATTTTAATTCAATATGTTCTTTTTCATAAGTGGTTTGTAGCAATTCATCTGTTATCTTTTGATCAGTAATTTTATAGATTTTAATTTGGTTTTCTAAATCAGCTATACAACCATTATATTCAATTCTTCTGTTTCTATTTAAAATCATCTCTTCTAGTGTTTCTTTATTTAGTTTTTCTAATTCTTTGTATGATTTAATGCATTCAGGAGTGCAAGATTTAGAATGTACCTCAGTAGTAGAAGGATCAGTAGTAAAGGCCATGAGAGCTTGGTTCTGTGCATGTTCTTCTGCTTGGAAGCTCCAGTCATACCCTTGTCCTTCTTGAGATACTAAAGCAGTTGAGTTGGAAGTGATGTTTTTATTGTAGCTTGATCTTTGATCTTTGCTTGGACATTCTCTGGCAAAGTGACCCAGATTGCTACAGTTGTAACATTTAACCTTGGTTTTGTCAAATCCAGCTCTATCTCCTTTGTTGTAAGACAGATTTTGTCTTCCAGTTCTTTTAAGAAACCTTTTGGTTCTTAAGCTTAGCATAGCCATCTGCCATTTAATATCCATCTCTTCCAAATCATCAGGATTGAGTTGTTCTAAATCCTCACTAATCAATGCAGTATGCACATGACTAGTGAAGAAAGATTCTCTGGCTAAATCTTCTGTTCCTGCATTCTTCATAGCCTCCTGACCTATTCCTGTATTTGACACAAAAGCAGCATTGTTTGAAGGTAGATTTGGAGTTTTAGTACTTACCTCAGATTCAAACACCCTCAGTTCATTGTAGAGTTCATCAAGTTCTTTTTCTTCTAGTGCATCTCCTTGTCTATATATCACAGTGTACATAGACCATTCTTCACCTAGAGACCTGAGAAACTTTCTGTTGACATCATCATTGTCTGGTTTATAACCAACTTGATTTAGTTCACCAATGAGTTTGTTGAACCGATCAAATACTTAAGACAATGATTCATTCTTCTGTCCTTTGAAGTTTTCAAAGTCTTGTTTCAGAACAGACTTCATGTTTCTTTTTGTGCTCTTTGTACCGACAAACCTCTTTTCCAGAGCCTGCCATAGTTTCTTTGCATCATCATATTCAACAAAGAGATGTTGATAGTCGTTTGGAATAGCAAGCAAAAGAGTGCTTAGAGCTTTGAGTTCAATTCCTCTGTCTTTCTTTTCCTTTTCGCACTTAAGTTTGTCTGCTTCAGTTAATGAACTTGATGCTTGAGTCTGAAAGGTTTTGTTGCCTTCAACAACAACTTCCCACATGGAATAATCAGTAATAAGCATATACTGCTTGATTCTGTTTTTCCACATCCCAAACTTATTGGGAGTGAGAATGGGAATTTTGTTTGCTTGAGTGTTTTCATTGTTATCAGACATGATTAACAATTTTAAGATCGAAAGTATGAAACTTTTTGCTGTTCTTAATTCGTAGATCTAGAACCGTAATGCTCTGATACCACTTGTCAGGATCGAATAACTCAATAAAGTTATTAGAAACTCAGATCTACTAACACAATAAGTTACATCGAATTAACACTTATGTTATTAGATTAAGAACAATGTAAACTGTAATTGAATGAGAATAAAACGAAGAACACATTTTATCACAAAAAGCTTCAATGTATTAATTCGTTTGATCAATACACGTATGTTTACAATTCATAAGGAACTATATATAATAGTCCTTGAAGCCTAAATTCTTAACCTAGTTATTCTAAGAATCGATTACAATTGAATTACAATAAGATTTACATTCTATAACTAACTCTACTAGAATCTCGGACTTGATCTGTTCCAGATACGCTCATCAGTAGTAAATCAGATCATCAGTAGTATTTTGCCTTTAGCAGTATTAACTTCGAGATCAGTAGTAACTTCCATTCTTCAGTAGTAATTCAATCTTCCAGTAGTAGATCATTTATGTTCCAAGAGTATGTTTTTGAAGTAATTATTTTATGTGAAAATGTTAATGATAGTTCGCTCCCATATTGCAATAAGAACACAGCACGTCGCTCCGTCCCTTCTCTTACACCTGCCAATGCTGGCTACCTTAAAAACAGTCATAAAGATCAATAGAAAACGTCGAAAATTATTTGGTGTTACTGTTTTGGACGGATATTATGCTAGTTTAATTAATCACATTGTACATTTTTCATTACTATTAGTCTTTATATATTCTTAAGTATGGCATTGAAATTATGATGTTAAAGACCTCAAACTAAAGATTGTTGAAATGTGATAATCCTTACTGATTTTTATACGAACTACAGTCGAATAAAGGGTAGCCCCTATGAATAGCAGGCGCCCCCAAAAATAAATTCACACAACATCCACCAAATGCCATATAACTATAACCAGAAGTGCTACTATTCTCTATGTGATCATATGATTTTGTTGCAACATCAAACATTTATGCTTTTTTCTTTGCCCCGGAGTCCCGGACTCTAAAAAGGAGTAGCAACAACAATACTCAATTTCTTTAAAGGAGAGGTATGCGGAAGTAAAATTGTATACAATCATATCTCTACCTGTTGGTAGAGAGATTGTTTACAGGAAGACCTCGATCCAACAAAAAAACAGAGATGAGAATAGTGAAATTACGAATGTGTACGCCTATAAAACTTACCCGCGCAATAAAAAAATTAAATAATAGTATGCGAAAATGAGAACATCACAAAAGAGGTGTGACTCATTTTTTACTATCCACTAACCATCTACTTTAATATAATTAAATATTATTTTTATATTATTTTTATTTTTAAATATTATTAACATCATTATATTCAAAATAGGTGTCACTCATTTTCTACTAATTATCCGCTTTGATCTATCTTTAGCTACACTTTAAATTTTCGCCTTAAAACCGTAAAACCTCAAATATATCACTTATTGTGATACGGAAGGAGTATAAGATTTTATGCGATATAGATTGGGCCAAATATTAATTTACTTAAATAAGTTAGTTTATTTATTTATTTGATCACTTGTGGTAAATAGCTGAAACTTAAAATTGATTTTAATAATATATGTCAGTAACCATATATATTGTACAAACAAACAAAAAAAGCACAACGTTTGGTCACTTGCACGACCAAATCGAATGAAATAAGGAAGAGACTGCAGTCACCAAATGGTCACGTAATGGAGGGACGCACCGTTCGAGGGGTTCACAACCGTCAAGCAACCACCCATTACAGGTAGTATGATCATTTGTTGGTGTTTACTTGTTTAGGTTTCACTTCCCATATTTCCTCACTTAATTTTATTAATGATAAATGTTAATTACTACTAAATACCACATATATATTTACAGCAAAACTTGAACACGGATCATAAGAATGGGGCAAATATTATAGTATTATACCACTAGGCTAAAGACCGTTAGGTATCTCTTCACTTAATATCATCAAGATTTCCATCCCGTCTCTCTCTCTCTCAAACAGACATAAATAGGACGCACGCAAACAAAAATGACTACACCGTATGATCAAAAGTGGCATCTACATATATAGAGCAATTAAAGTGCAAACTTTAACGCCATTTTGGTGAAAATGTAAACTAATGGAATAAATGACACCAAACCAACCAAATCACGTCTTGAGTATTATCATAGTCGCAAAATCAAAACCATAATCCTACATTATAATGTTTCCATGCGGGTGCATTAATTTTTATGAGAAGCTGTATCTATATTTAAAGACTTTATCGGTAGATGTATTTATATATAAAAATAACGATAATTTTTATCCATTTACACGTTAACATAGAAATGGATTATTAAATGAACTTAAAGAGACAGAAATTTAGAAAGGACTACAATGCTTTTGTATAGGAAGTCGCCTTTTGATAGTCTATCTTTAACACTGACCCATAAGTTAAAGTTTAATTCAGTATAAATCTTTAATGAGCGACAATTCAACGTTGGCCCTTAATTCAACTTTTTGCTAAACATGATCCCGCTTCATAACCCTAAACTCGTTTTAATCATTATAATTACTTCAATCTTGGAGTAATCATATCAACTTAATTTTCAACATTGATCTTTAAGTGCATTAATGTTGTACAAAAACGCGAGTTTACAAGGTTGTCAAGCTCATTTGTTCCTACACGTTTTAGCACGTACAAACTGGCTGTTTCAAATACTTCCAATAACAAAGATTTGAGATCAAATATTCAAAGCGTTCTCTTACATCTATGTATTTAAAAAAGAAATTGATTACTATGGCTACTACAAGTGATATATATGGCAAGTTTCAGATGGGTTATAGCTAAAGCTAGGGTAAATATAGAGTGGACCTCATGATTCCTTAAAAAGGTGAGTAGTCGTTAATTAAGGTATTAATTGAGAAATCAAGAATTTGTCCGGTTAGTTTTGGACCACAACTGGTAGACATTTAAAGTTTAGCCATCTTAATTTGTCAAACTGTCTATTACACATTCTTCAGTTGACTCAATCTCATTTAAGAAGTGCAAGCTGGACCACCACACTCATCATCAATATATTTTGTACAACTGAATTTCTTGGACCAATGTTGATTCTTTTTGCTTCAGAATTTCAACTTATGAACTGGGCTAGTTTGCTTTTAATGCCACTCCATCCAACTTTATAAAATACGGTTATTTACAATATGAGATAGGATATTGCTTACTACTAAGTCTTCCTATTTATCGTACTGCTGATTTGATCGTGTTCAAATCAAACGATGAGATTAGGATAAAAATTTAGTGGATTTCACATGTTAATCATTTTATGAGTAGAAAAACAAAATATGAAGATTTTAATAGGAATCTATGCAATATTTCTATTTACAATATTCTTTTAACCAAAGTAAAACTTCCAACTTTTTTTTCTCCGGTACTCTGTATGTATTTTAAAAGTTTGCAGCATTCTGTTGCTTTTTGGGAATGTTAAGTTGGCCCAAACTTGTGCATTATATTTACAAATGATTTATTCTAAAAGTTTGCAGGATTCTCTTGTTATTTTGGGTAGTTTGAGACCTAACATTTACCCAATTTTTTTCTTGATATTTAAGGAAGCTGGTTTGAATACGAAAAAGTGGTGTGTATATATACATCACTTTTTCTGTGTATAAAATTTGTAGTGAAAATGTTCCTTTTTTTTGGGTTAAGAGTTTTTGCGGGATAAACATCAACCTAATTAATTAGTACAAGAATGCATGGACAACTTTAGCTCTCAGTTATCTCAAGTGTTTTCAAATTGTTCTGTAAAATGGATAATGAATGACAAAGTGTTAGTCCGTGAACTGTTACTTAGAACGTATAGAGGTGGGGAATACATTTCTTTTGGTTATCCGATAAGTTAATTGATTTAATTAACGTTAAAGTAATAAACACAAAGTGATACTTTTCAATTCATCGATTTTATTAAAATAGCAAAGAAATACAAGTGATTGCAGAATTAACCAAGAACAAAAATTGTAGCCTAGTTACTCGTATGGAAAGACAAATTACAATAAGACAAGTAGTCTAATTAAAATAACAAAGAAATACAAGTGATTGCAGAATTAACTAAGAGCAAAAATTGTAGCCTAGTTATTCGGTGGGTTAACTGGGTTTTTTTTTTTTAAAAAAAAATCCGGTGTTTAAGAATAAGATAATATGTACAAGAACAAAACCATAGTATACAATGACAACATGGAGTTAACATGTACAAGAACAATCAAAAGCTCTCAAACCCTAGGGATCTTTTTTTCCTTCCATTTTTATCCTGTTTATCAAACAGAACCCATCACCTGGTGCCGTGCAGACTATATAATACTTGTTTTATTATTATTTTTTAAAATTGGAAGTTTAAGCATATATCAATAATACTCTAACCTAGTTTTTCTTCTATAACCAGGATTAGGACCTTGACCTTGATTTTGACCATAGAAACGAGGTTGTGAACCTAACAACCCTCTTGAGTTATCATCTCTCCTAAACCCTTGTCTATTTGAGGGCCCATTTGAACCATTTTTTGGTTTATTTTTCTCATAATCGAGTGGTTCGAGTCCTTGCAAATCAGGTTCTGGAACAAACCCAATTGGCCATTTTGATTCATCCATTTTCCTGAATGTAATTGAAATCCTGATACCAAAATTATAAAAATAAACAAATAAAGATATCAAAACAGACCGTTTTTGTACAATTCACATTTTGTTGTAAAGGTGGCAACTTTTAAAACCTTTTTGTAGGAACTGCTGGCACACAGTGTTTGGCAACATCAGCTCCATTCCCATTCAAAACAAGAACAGATCTGAACAAAAATAGCACCATTAAATTCAAGTCAAAGTCAAACAGATTTGAGAAAAAGTCAACAACTAACCCAATTGGTAAAGCAATTTTGAAAGACCCAGAAAACTCCCCGGGGCCCTCGATTTTCAAACCCGTTCCAAACAATCTCCTTCATCATAAATGTTGACTATACAACTGTCTGGTACACAATCTGGTGGAAGAACCTCCCATTTTACTAATCTTTTTATTATAACTTTTAAAAGATTAGGTATTGGATCCACTAGCTCGTTTTGCAGTATGCCAGGTGGATTACCGTTTCTATCCTGCAATAAACACATACTAAGGTGTCTGCTAAAAGGGTAATTTAGGAAATTAAATTTGGTAATGAGAGATTGACTTACAGTTGCATAGTTGTAACAACATCCAAATTGGATAGTCACACGCCCTTTTCCTCTCATCCATTTATGAGGAGCAGTATAGGTTCGTGCTGCAAAAAATTTTAATATAAAATTAGCAATTTAAAGTTTGGCAGCCGATTTTTTATGATATTTTTGCAAGATTTCCTATAGTTTTATCTTTTATGTAAGTTCATTAAAAAGTGTGATACTTTGTGGAATACGAACCTTTTAATTTTCCATTTTTGCCCTTTTCTTGAAGATCATAAACAAAATCAACAATCTTTTTCTGCTCTACTGAACTGAATACACCACAATGTAACTCAAGTCCATCAACAATATTCACAAATTTTCCATTAACTCTTTCCAAACAGATGAAATCTTTCTTTCTTGTTACATTTGTAAAACGAATATGTTCTCTTGACAATTCGGGCTTCCGAGCAGCCTTGACATCAACTTGATCAGTGAAATTACCAAATTGCCCTCTTGCTTCCTCCTCTTCATCAGCCTCTAAATCCTCTTGGGCCATGTCAGCCCATGACATTCTGGGCCTTGGGCTTTTGACATGTTCTGGCGATTGAACTGTTTCAGTTGTGGAAGTTTGTTCAATTGGTTCAAATGACCTGTTTGCACCATCTTTCCAACTACCTAAGGAATTTGTATCCTCGGTATCACTGTGATTTGGTGTTGAAATATGTAATTCGGTCTCTTGGTATGACTGATCAGTACTATACTTCACTAATATTCACCAACGAAAATAGAAAAAAGAAATAACACAGTTAATTAGATACTATTCACAATAAAGGAAAGCAACAACAAACATTGCACCAAAATTTCCAACTTAATCTATGAATCCCCAATAGTGAGGATATGATATCTAATTTTAAAACCCATACCACCGTCAAGCCAAACACTTTATGTTCCATTACTTAATTACAAACCCTCTAGAACAAAAGCTTTTCAATAACCCAAATTATCATATAATTACAGAAAGATAAAGTGATTTTGATGTGTCTTTGTCCATAACTTGAATTTGGAAGGAGAAATAACAATGATAATAAGTTTAAAATTACACAAACTATAAAATAATAAAACACTGCTGCTAATTACAAGATCCGGTACTAAACGTAGATGAATGCAATGAAAAATTTATGAATAACAAGTGTAGATACTAAAGTATATTCTCTGAGATACCAGTAGTTAAATTAGGTGAAGACAAAATCAGATATGACGTACTAGGATTAAGAGATCGAACGCGATGGGAGATCGATTGAGCGCAGTGATCACATAGGCCAGTAGAGAGAAAAGGCAACCAATTGGAGAGAAATTCGGACGCACTTCGGAGATCGCTAGGGCTATAACCTTGTAAAAAAGGATCAATTTCATCCTCTGGCGGTTGATTACGGGTGACGCCACGGTTGATCATGGTGTCGGTGGTGGTTGTGAGCTCAATTCCGTTGATGGATTCGGGTTGTTGGTACACATAGATTTGATTTGGGTAGTGGGCATCAAGTTTCAAACACAAAATTACGCAATTAGTTGGAAAATAAAAAACTGAAGATGGTTTTAAAATTTTCAAGTGTTTTTTGTGTTTTGTTTTTGTTAAATTTCGAATTTAATTGTTAAGACATAAATATAAATATACTATACGAAAGAAATAAATAAAAATATTAATATTTTTAGAATTTTGATAATGATGTCATAAGACATGAATAAAAAGATTATATATTCGCCTATGACCAACTCCTAAATTTTAGAAATTACTCATTTTAATGCATTTAGATACAACTCTTAGGGTTGTCATTATCAAAAACCTATATTTTTAACAAGGAACAAAAAATAAAAAAAAATCATGAATACAGGAAGTCAGGAACAAAAATCATTAAAATGTGATCGAGACTAAACGGTGGTTTTGCCAACAAATCTGTGACGACACGTTTGAATAAGAAATTAATGTTTTTACAGAACTACGATGTCGCGAACTCCTTGTTGCAATTCTTAGGCGGTGAGGATTACCGATCCCGATTCCAAACTTGATTTCCGGAATCGCCAACATGTCAAACTTGGCTCGATTGGAAGGTAAATCAATGAAAATCCTGATGCGGTCATCAAGACCACTCTTTGGACGATATGGCAGTTCCAAAACAACACAGTCTTCGACAAAATTAAGCCTAGCAACATGAACCATGTCAATATGTTGACGTCGACCTCTTTTAGTTGGATTAGTAGTAGAAGTAAGTCGGTCCATTTGAAATGGACCATTTGATTGTGCAATCCTAGATTAGTTTGGAATGTGTAATGTAATTTTCACTATGGCTTCTCATTAGGACGGCTTTCTTTATAATAAAAATACTATTAAAAAAAGTTATAATCAACTAATATATTATAACTTAAAAGAAGTTATAATCAACTAATATATTATAACTTAAAAGAGTAATGTTATTTAAATATATCTTTTGGTTATACTCATAGTTCTACTTAGTAGATAAAGACATGTGTCAAAATCGATAAATAATATTAAGAGAGAGAATTTTTATATTACATATGTCATCAAAAAAATTAATTGATGTTGATACTATTACTATTATATAATACGAATGCTATAAAGTTTTGATCATAAATACGAAATCAATATATCAAATTGAATAAAAGCTAAATTTTATTTTCCGCCTAAAAAATGAACATTTTAAAATCACGCTGCAACGCGCGTGCCCCGCATTGCTCGTATATAACATTCAGCATCGTGCATGAACAGTGGCTCACAGCCAGCAGTCCTGCACATCAAAATACCTTTTCTTTATATCTGACTTGAATGAATATATAACAAAACTCCCTTTCTTGCACAATTGGTTAAGGCGGTGGCATGATATACGGAAGGTGTAGGTTTCGAGTCTTTTTCTCCACTATAAGATTCTTATTTTCGAAGCCGACCATCATTCCTCCTAATTTTGTTTCCTAATTTTGTTTTTTATTTTGCCAGCTCATACTCATTATACTTATTTGGATTTTTCCTTTTAGTTATTAAATCAATATATTATACCTTAACTCTTTCATAATAGTTAATCTTTTATAAGTTTGCGATCCATAAAGAGACTTAAATTTCTAAAACTACAAATTATTTTATTTTATTTTTATCATAAAGTTTTTGGGTTGACATAAGTAGCACATACTCTTACACAAAGTAAAACTAACAGATACAGATCTATATAATAACTAAGAATAAAAATAGAGTAAATTACACGAATGGTCCCTGTGGTTTACACAATGTTTTGAATTTAGTCCCTAAGTCTCAGTAATTACACCCGTAGTCACTGTGGTTTACACTTCGTATTGATTTTGGTCCCTAATACTAACAGCCGTTAAATTGGACTGTTAAATATTTTGAATTGACGAAAATACCCTTTACTTCTTCCTCTCTTTTTTATGTTCTTCCCTATTTGTCATTATGGGTTGAAGAAGGATCACAGATCTGTATCAAGAACACCACCATGAATATTATCTGTATCGAGTTCAACCATTAGGTTTCTGGTAAAATTAAATACGAGTTCAGCTATCAGAAGATTTGGGCAGCAACAGCGACGAATCTGGGTGCTTACAGACCACCATCGTAGAAGACCCACCGACGATTTAGGGTTCTTTGATTGGGTTTTCCGCCGGTCAGATGAAATCCTTCTTTTGATTAGAGTTTCTCTTTGATTTTTCTGATTCTTTGATTTTTTTTACTCTTCGATTATTTCTGCAACTGATTCTTCGATGATGATGATGTTGATCTGATTCTTTGATTTTTTCTTCGATGAAATCATTCGGAACGAATATTTCTGCCATGAAATCCTTGAGATGGAAGAAGCAGTGATTTTGATTTTGGATTTGTTTATGTGTGTTGAAACAACTATTAAACTCATAAATCGAGAAGAAGATCGAGAAGAAAATGACCAAAGTGGTTCTTTGATGCCAATGATTTTCTTAATTCTTAATTCCCACAAAATAAATTAAATTCTTAATTCCCTTGGTCAAGCATTGTTCTTTGATGCCAATGATTTTCTTCAGTAATAAGAAACCTTTTTAGTTCAGTTCGTTGTTACTAAGGTAATTTTCATTTGGTGAGGCAGCCTGCAATCGACAAAAGTCTTCTTCTTCTACATGCGGCGAGGCAGCACGTTTTTGCGGCAACACGTTTTTCCGGCGAGAGAGCAACCTGCGGCGAGGCAACACTCGAAACTCCCAAATCCGCATTCGCTTTAGCCAAATCTCGATTTCTTCTCAACAAAGCTTTACTTCTCTCACCTTTATGAGGAACAATTTCCACCATAAGCTCAAACAAAAGCCCTAAATCAGATTTGGGAATAAGGGCTAGGGATTTGTTCTAGATGGATCTGAAGTCTGAACTCGAAAGCCACTTCATAATCTGAAGATAATGAATATGGACCGGACTTGGCGGATTAAACGCCGGTGGCGGAGCAAGTATAACAGATGAAGAAGGTGACGGGAGGTGAGGCGAGATGAAGAAGGTGGCGGAGGTGATTCACCGGAATATCTGATGCGATGACTGTGGGGTTGTGGAAGAAGGATGAGAGAGAAGAGAAGTTTTAAAAAGGGTATTTTAGTCATTTAAAGAAAGTTAACAGCAAATTTTAACGGCTGTTAGTATTAGGGACCAAAACCAATACGAAGTGTAAACCACAGTGACTACGGATGTAATTACTGAGACTTAGGGACCAAATCCAAAACATTGTGTAAACCACAGGGACCATTCGTGTAATTTACTCATAAAAATAATTTGGATACAATCAGAAGTATAACGCAGATAACGAATGTAACTAGACGTTTTACAGCTGAAACGTGTACTGATGTAGATCATCTTTTAAGCGTCGTATGAAAATCCCCGCGGCAACTCGCGGGAAAATTCTACTAGTTATTTACAATTTGTGTTGTATTTCAATATGAATATTAAATAATAGGGTTTTGCTAATGACAGCCCTTAGGGCTGTCACTAAGATGCATAAAAAGTCTGTACATTAATTAAAAAAGTAATATTTTCTAAAATTCAGGGGTGTTGTCTTTTATGTATTTTGTCTTCTTAATGACAGCCCTAAGAACGGTCATTAGCATTTTCCTAAATAATAATACAACTGACTGACCTAATATAGCAAAATATTTATGAAAAAAACATTAAAAGAAAGATGATGTTTTATCAATTTATTTTTGTAAATATTATTTCCTTTTTTTATTTAATGCGAATAAAACCTTTCCTAAATCCTTCCTTCCTTCCTCCTGTTAAAATCAAAATCGACGGGTGAGAGGGAGGAGATGGTATTGGTGAAGACCATCCACCACACAACAAAAACGAAATCCAGACAACAAGCAATCGGAATATAACAACATCAGCATCAAATTAAAATCAAAATTCAACAACCTCACCTCCCGATTGCTTCATCTTTACGTCCCAATCGGAACCCCGATTTCTTCAATTTCACAAAAAGGTAACCCTAATTTCTGTTTGCCCCATCGGTTCTCTTTTTCTTATCATTTTGTAACATTACCTCGCTCTTGATCATCTCCTTCCTTTTGTTATCTTTCTCTCTGATTCACTAGGCTTTGATCAGGTTTGATTTTTATAAATACAAGATTAATCAAATTGCTTACGCCTTTTAGATCAACCGATACTTCGTGCTTTGTCCGTTATTCTTGTGTATTTTGTATATACTTGTGAAAAATTGCTTCTCTAAAGTTTAATAACTATTTTAATGTTCAACTTTAGATTGTAAGGAAACTGAAGTTGATGCTTGAGACATCTATACATTAAATTTCACTTAGTTTGTATGATCTTCCTGTGCTCTTGATGAAATTATTGGTCTATTTGAGTTTCGATCTGTTTCTTTTGGTGTATATCCATCTGCATTACATGTATGCATGTGCATATATTTGGTATGCATACACTGATACACATATATTGATATATATACTTATTCACACTGCAGACATATATACCTTCAACTTTTGCTGACTCTTGAGTTTTCTTTTATAGATCTTTGGTTCTTATATATATATTTTTGTTCTTGTTTAAAAAAGTAATGGCAGGTGAGGAAAATACCTTAAACTCTCAATTAACCCAAACACAGACCGTTTGGAAAAACGAATTAGAACAAGGACATTTTCAAGTAAACACATTACAAACAAAACTTGATGAAATTACTTCAAGTGTGAACGAATCAAATGAAGATGCACAAAAAGAATTACAAGTTTTATGGCGAAGAGTAAAAACAACAACAACGTTACTAACATATCTGGAATCAAAAGCAAGAATTATGACAATTCCCCATTTAGCCCTCACTTCATGTGGAATCAAACAATCTGAAATCGAAGGATTCATCGATAGAACCGGTACACCTATGTCAAACTGGTCAACAAAAGTCAAACTTTCCAATTTTGACTCTCGTGAAGTTGAATCATTGATTGCAATAAATAGTCAAAATGGCGTTCTTGATGAACAAGACGGGTCCTACATGGGTGAGATATTAAATAGTGTTCAAACGGTTAGTGATGTAATGGAATCTTTAGTTAAAAGGGTACTTGTTGCTGAAAATGAAAGTATTAATGCTGAGAAAAAGGTGAATTTAGGTCAGGAAGAAATTAAAAAAAAGGCGATTCAAATTGAAGATATGTCTGAAAAACTAGATGAAATGGATCGGTTTGCAGTTGGTACAAATTGTATTTTAAATGAAATGAGACAACGTGTTGAAGATTTAGTTGAAGAAACTTCTAGACAAAGACAGCGTGCAGCTGAAAATGAACACGAATTAAGCCGTGTTAAACATGATTTTGAATCATTAAAATCTTATGTTAGCAGTCTTATAAGTGTTAGAGAAACACTTGTTTCTTCAGAAAAACAGTTTCAGACAATCGAGAGGCTTTTTGAACGGTTGGTTTTTAATTAAAATAAATTTGGATTTGGAATTTTTTTTTTTTAATTTATATTTTTTGTTAACAGGTTAGTTGAGAAAACGACACATTTGGAGAGTGAAAAGTTGCAGAAAGAAGCTGAAGTTGCGAAATTAATGGATGAAAATATGAAATTGAGTGCTCTTTTGGATAAAAAAGAGGCACAATTGTTGGCAATGAATGAGCAGTGCAAGGTAATGGCACTTAGTGGTTTGAATATGTAATATTTGGGATGAATTTTAAAATGTATTGTGACTACATTACTTGGGAATTTTCTATGTTGAAATTGAAGATGATGTGATGATGATGATGCTACATTGGAATCATAGTTAAATATTTGAATCCATTTTAAAGCTTTATAAAATAGTCTCACATAATTCAAATGCATTGAAACTCTGTTTTTCATTTCATCTCTTCGGAGTTGGTCCGTCAATTTAGAGGCTATGTACTGAATGTCCCATGAATATGAAACGTTTTTTTAAAAAGAATTCTAATTCATGAATATTAGGAAAATTGTTATAAGAAATCATAGTGTATTTGTATAAAAAGTGTTGTAAAGTACTCTCATCTCATCTAGACATCTAGTTATAGGGCTGTGCATATAGGAAGATTTTAGCTAAATCTCGAATGGACATTTCGGTATTTAAAGATGTTAAAGCATCAAAGTGTGGCTATTTTCATCTAGACATCTTTGATTTGATGTTAAAGCATCAAAGATGTTAAATATTAGGTTACGTTTGGTTGGCTGTAATGATGATCGGAATAAAATGAAACATTACCAAGTAATGAATAAAAATATGTTTGTTTACACTTTATTTTTAAAATGAATGATTTCACAAATATTTTTCTTCTTTCACAAATGAATGATTTCATGACCGACTAGAATTAATTGGAGAACTGCATCGCATCATGGTGGCAATCAACATTTATATTTATCCAAAATATGATTATGCATTTGTGTCTGCAATTGCTATTCAAAATTAATTTATTACACACAGTAATTTATACTTTTATGCAATAAGGTTCCACTTGGTTTTCATAATTTATTATAGAGAAGGTCAATTAAGTCCTTTTATATATTTTGTTCATTCCATTCCGAAAGCCATTAAAAATCAACCAAACATGGTTACGGAATGTAATGCTTTATTCCATTACTTCATTCATTCCATTCCATTATGATTCCATTACATCCAACCAAACAAACCCTTAACGCTTTGCTTTTTACGTTTACAATTGATTTGCCTTTTTTTAAAAATCGTTATACATCTTTACAATATATAATGCATTTAGGATATTTTCATATTAACAAGACTTAATTTTAAGTAACACATTTGTTATTTCCGAATATATTTATGTCTATCAAAAACATGCATCATGCAGGACTTAAATATATTTGCGTCTATAAAAAATTTGAGTTACTAGATCATATTCGTTATTTAACTATGATTATATTTATTAATCTTTTAAACTTTAAAATTTTGAAATTATCACCACAACTGAGCATCCGCGATCACCACTATCAGTACTACCACCACCGGTCCACCACCTACTAATTAATGACCATAAGTTATAGTTAAATAGTAATCGCCGCCGCATTGCACATGTATCCTTCTAATATAAATGAAGCTATGAAAAAGTTATACTCCGTATTAAACAATTTAACTTTTTAAAACTTAAAGACGAAAAAAAAACCTAAATACTTTATACATACACTAGAGATAATACAAAATCAAATCTCGACATCTAGCTCATGTGAACTAGTTCTAATATGGATGACATGATTAGTCATCTCCTTTAAAATAAGATAACCACCCCTAGACTTCTTAGACCACCCTTCCCCAAGTGTTTGGGTCAAAATGGTAGCATCCCACCATGTGCACCCAACTCAAAAGAAAGCATATATGTCCCCCTCCTAAATTAATATTAATTAATAATATTATGGCAAAACTTGAGATTAGTCTCATGAAAAACCAAGATTTCTTTTTCTGATCTATTTAATTCTCAGTACTAAGCTAAAGGGTGCTAGAGGATGTAAGAAAAAACAACAAACATGTACGGGTTATGGGCACATGGTCCACACACACATAGGATTAAAAGTAATTTTTTTATAACGTTAGTGACTATGAGGCTTCATAACTGAATTAAATCTATGTTTTCGCAGGATATCTTCTTTCTATTTTAATTTGTCATACAAGATTAAAGATATGTTTAACATTTTTGTTAGGACTTAGGGTATATATGTATGGTCCTATACTCACTATTTAATTTATTTTGACCAAATACTAAACAATCCTAATCCATTTCAAAATTTGAATCAGATTATCGAATCGGAAAACAATATTATAAAACCAAAATTGAGACTCGATCCTATTCCATTCTGTTTTAGATAGATTTTCATTATCTGCTTTGCAATCTTAGGCTTAAACCCCCTATAAGTGAATACTTTCAAACTCTAACATACTTGGTCTAGTTTAACGATTTATACTTAATATCTTCCTTTAATTAACTTAGGTTAATTTAAAGAAACAATTTTTGTGTACCTTTGGTCAATTTATTGTGAAGTTTATAATTTCGAACTTTCTATAAAAAGCTTAGTACCTCAGGAAATATATTTTTCTTCCACTGTCTCCTCGTTATGAGCTACCGATCACCACCATGGGTTTTTTTTAATGTCTTACTGTCAGGATCGATTAACTATAAATACGTTAATAAACACCTTAGATCTAATTGATGATAGAAGTTGCAGCGGATCAACACTATATCAATGATTAAGAACAATGAATTGTAAGAACAATATGCAAGAATATTAAGAACACAGTTTCACAAAAAGCTTCAATGTATATTATTGATGAACAATACACACGTACGTTTACAATTCGTAAGGAACTACTTATAGTAGTCCTTGAAGCTAAACTATTTACCCTAGTTATTCTAGGACATGATTTACATCGTATAAATAAAAGATATACATTGAAATACATTCTATAACTAACTCTGCGAAGATCTCGGACTTGATATATTCCATAAACGCGTATCAGTAGTAAAACCAATCACCAGTAGTAATTTCATATCATCAGTAGTAAGTTTGGTGACCAGTAGTAAGTCCAAGTCTATCGTCAGTAGTAACTACTATTGATCAGTAGTATCTTCAATATGTGCATTATCAGTAGTAAGCTAGTTATAGACTTCACCAGTATCAACTCATCAGTAGTAAACGTTTCTGCCCCATCAGTATCAACCATAGTCTTCATCAGTAATAACTATGATCAGTACTAACTGCAGCATCAGTAATAAGTTGAACTGTGATTTGTTCCAACAATCTCCCCCTAAACTTATTGATTCTCTTTCAATCAATCAAGTTTCTTTTGTTCTTCTGCTTCCTTCTTTCTCCTCTCTAATGTTCTTTGATTTTGTTGAAGTCTTTGTTCAATTATGTATTTGTTGTTTTTCTTTGTAAAATAATTCAATTTATTCTGGAACATAATAGCATCAAATGGCTTCATCAATGTGTTAATGAATATCTGATACATAACCTTTTCTGAGTGCGGATATTCTTTCTCATACAAGTAAAGCTCACAATTTTTACTTGATCTTTCAAAGAAATACATATTAGCAGTTGGGAGAACATTCCATGCATAAACATTTTCTGGATTTGTAAATAAATCTGGATAGTTTTCTGGATAAAATGCAGCATCAATCATTCTTGTTAAGTATCCAGCACCAGATTCTCTCCATGATTTCTTTGACATTCTTGGTTTTCCAATGATCAGAAGTTTAATTACATCACTTCTTGTACAGGATCTGATCAATGGTAACCATCCAGTAAACTTTTGAATGATCTTGTCTTCCCTTACAATTAATAGTACATTATTAGGCAAGACTCTCCAGTTTATGATTGGATTATTTTGAAGGGGAGCAACAGGTACTTCAAGAACAGGGATAATTTTGTCTGTTTTTGCTTTCTTTTGAACACTCTGTTCTTGAGCTTCATCTTTTCTTTTCTTTGTCTGGGGAGATGAGGATTCACCAGTAGTAAATACACTACCAGTTTTGATCAGTTTTGAATTTATTGGCTTTAATGTTTTTATGGCTTTTAATTTCTTTTCTTCTTCAGCCTCTTGTTCAGCCAAATCTTTCTTCTTGGCAGTACAATATTTGTCTATAATAGTAACCATCTTCATTCTGCCAAATGATTTTGCATGCCCTTTTGACTTCAGAAAGTCAATCATATGTGCTTTCTGTTCAAACACATCATCTGTAAGAGGACTTTTAGTTCTTTTGCTTTCAGCTACCAGCTCTTCAAGACAGTTAAGATGTTCTTCTTCTACTTTTCTCAATCTTCTAAATTCTGCCAATTGAGCTTCTATCTGAACATCTTTTATTACAGCAGGTATTTCAGTTTGTTGAGGTTTTTGTGTTTTTGATTTTTCCTTTTCAGCTTTCTTTTTCTTTTCCTCAATAGCTTGATACATAGCTACATTTTTCAAGAATTTCCTATGTTTTATCTTCCATCTTGATTGTTTTTCTTTCCTGACATGGTTGATTTTGTTCACCATGTGGTGACCTAATGCTCTGTTTGGGTAATCATCATCATATATTTCTTTGCCTTTTCCAATACAAGCAGGTAGTACAGATGGAGGTGGAGTGTACTTCATATCAGGAATACCAGGAAGTAGTAATTTTGGATAAAACAATTTCAAGTCTTCTCCTGGTAATATTTTGGGGTGTGGAGGAAGTGTACATTCATCTACTTCAAACCAATTCACATTATCATCAATGTCAGGTATGATAAGTGGTTGAGTAGGAGTTGGTGGTTTGGTGATGATGACATGTCTTCTACAATCAATAAGTTCAGGAAATTCAGGAATTTCCTCTTCAGTAGTAACCAAGGTAGTTACTACTGGTATGTCTTCAGGAATTACTACTGGTAGGGCACCAGTAGTGTTTGGAGCAGTGTTTTCCTCTTCTTGATTTACTACTGCTAAGACATCAGTAGTATTTGGAGCAGTTGTTTCCTCCTCTTCATTTACTACTGATATGTTTTGTTGATTTTGTTCTTCCATAGGATCAGTAGTAATAGCCTCATCATCAATATTCATCATTTCTGGGCCTTCATCAACTTTTGTTTCTTTGAGATTTAGGAGAGAAGATGCTGCTGCTGCAATAGAGTCATCTATCATACTTTGTATATTATCCTTCTCCCCCTTAGTGAGCTCAACTGGTGGAGCCTCACTATCCTTAATCTTTCTTCTGAGCTTTCTAATAATCTTTGTTTGTTGAAGTAGTCTGTGCTCATATAATCTCATTCTTTTGTTGATGGTATTGATGTGCTTCTTCATATACATCATGGGTTTCCCTTGATTTGTTAAGAAATTCAGACAGTCATGTACAGTGGTTTCAAGGTTTTCCATCCTATCCGTCAATTGTTTTTGTTTAATACTGCCCTCACTCCTTTTAGCAAGATCATAGGGCTTACTGACAGGTACAGTGGTTTTAAGGTTTTCCTTCCTTTCCATCAATTTGGTTTGTTTAATACTGCCCTCACTCCATCTAGCAAGATCATCGGGCTCACTAACATGCACATTGGTTTGAAGGTTTTCCATCCTATCCGTCAAATCAATAGATCTGCCCTCATCACTTCTTGGTGATTCATTGGGTCTTTTAGACATCCTCTTCTTCCTAGAAGAAGCAGAGATGCCCCCCCTTGTGGTTTCTTGGCACCGGGGTCCTTTAAGTAACTCCTCAAATGAGTCATCACTCAAAGTTGCCGAGGTCTGGGTCCTAATGATGTTCTCACTATCCTGTGCACCCACCTTTGGGGCATCAGTAGTGAGAGCCCTTTCCTCATGATCTCTCTCCTCCTGTGAGATCAACTCTTGGAGTCTGGGGTGTGACTCAATTTGTCCCCTGGTGTCCTGTAAGGAAGATTTCTTCCTTTTATATTGAATGGATATATTTTGGGTTTTATCTGGTAGGTCTTCCACAGAGTGAAGAGTAGCACTCTGCAGATTTATTTCAAGTTCCTGGGACACATTCAGGACTTCTATTGGTGTGGGTGATTGAGTGACTGTTTGGGGTGGTGTTTGGGCTGCATTTGGGGGTGATGGAGTGGGTTGAGGTTCAATTTGGGTTGTATCGATGATTGAACCCTCTCCAAGTTGTTGTTGATCTTTGATCATGTTAGGAAACAGAGGGGTTTCCTTGCCCGAAAATTTAAACTGTTTTCTCATATTGGAGAAAACTTTCTTGTTCAACTCAGGAAATACAAAAATGTTTTTGGGAGTTGACAAGTTTTGTAGTTCACAGTTTAAGATATGTTGAAGAAATCTGGGATACATTAAAATTTTTGAAGAACTAAGATTTCCCAACATACCATCAAAAATCATAGATGAAAAATTGAATACTTGGTCTGTGCATAAACAGACAACAGCAGAAGCTATTGCCTTATTAAACTCATTCCAAGTACTTCTTTTAGGAGAAATACAGTGCTGAATAGTATGTACAAGAAATTTCCATTGTGGGGAGAGAAGACCTTTTTGAAAAGTTACTATGTCAAGTCTTCCCTCATAACCCATTTTAGTTAAAATTTCAGCAATGAATTCCTTGGGAAGTGTAAACATACCTGCTTCATCGTGCAATTGTAGATGGTGTCTGATTGATTGTTCAGTTACTGTTACATGCTTTCCATCTACTTTTGATTTGATCATAGATATGGTTGTTCCTTCTGTTCTTTCAGCATTGGTCCAGAAATCCACCAAGTGCTGTTGATATGCTTTTGGTTTGACAGTTAAAGCAAACTGTATATAAGAGTTTCTCAAAAATTTTACGATTGGACGAAAATCTTTTGTTCCGTCAGGGTTCCTTAAGAACGCACACATATTATGAAACTCTGAGTATTTAAGATCTGTTTGTACATCGAGAGATTGTAGAGTTGCCATTGTTGTTGATTTTGAAGAATGCGTATGATTTTTGTTACTGATGAAGGGTTTTTGATCGTAAGTTAGGGTTTATCGAGAGGATTTAGCAAATCGAAGTGAAGATAATGTTAAATTAATAGACTACCGCCTTTTATATCTTTCGATTTGACCTGCAATTAGACTAAATTGCCCTTCGAATCATAACATAACGGTTATTTTCATAGGGGTTAGTATGGTAATTTTGTTTTTGAAAGACCAGTAGTAAATGCCATGCCAGTAAGAAACGTCAGTAGTATCTCTGAACATCAGAAGTAACTAAGGATTTTGACATCAGTAGTAACAATAGGCATCAGAAGTAACTACTAACACACAAGACCAGTAGTATGTGTGAACACCAGTAGTACGGACATACCAGTAGTATTTATGTAAACCTAATACACACCAGTAGTAATGAGCTACCAGTAGTATTTTATGAACATACCTACACATCAGTAATACAGACCTACCAGTAGTAAAACACTTAAATAAATAAATAACTTTTTACAACAAAACTTTACACATGATTTTAAGAGATTTAGTTTATTAAAATCATTCCAATACTGCTAACCAAGAAGTTGAATCTTCCTACATCAAATGCTTTTGTAAAAAGATCTGCTAATTGATTATCAGTATGAATTTTGACTACTTTGATTAATTTCTTTTCATTGCAGTCTCTTATAAAATGAAATCTTATTTCAATGTGTTTAGTTTTAGAGTGTTTTACTTGATTGTTCACAATACTAATAGCACTTTGATTATCAATATGAATAGGAGTTTTAAGGATAGAGATACCAAAGTCTAGAAGCTGGTTTTGAATCCAGAGTACTTGAGCACAACAAGCAGATGCAGCTACATACTCTGCTTCAGCAGTTGATGTTGATACATTTGTTTGCTTCTTACATTGCCATGACACCAGTCTTGATCCAAAGAATTGACATCCACCAGTAGTGGACTTTCTATCTTGACATTCACCTCCATAGTCACTATCTGTGTAGGCTATGAGTTCAAAGGGTGAATCATGTGGATACCATAGACCGAGTGATGGTTTGCCTTTCAAGTATCTGAATATTCTTTTGACAGCCTGCAAGTGTAGTTCTTTAGGTCTTGCTTGATATCTTGCACAAACACAAACACTATACATAATGTCAGGTCTAGATGCAGTTAAGTACATCAAAGAGCCTATCATTGATCTATATAAGTGTTCATCTACATCCTCCCCCTCAACATCAGGATGGAGGTGTTTGTGTGTTTCCATTGGTGTACTTGCACTTTTACAGTCTTTCATATCAAACTTCTCCAAGATGTCTTTAACATATTTTGATTGGTTTATCAAAATACCATCTGTTCTTTGACTGACTTGGAGTCCAAGGAAGAAGTTCATTGGACCCATAGAGCTCATCTTGAATTTAATCTGCATCAGTTCTTCAAATTCTTTGCACAATTTATCATTGGTTGAACCAAAGATGATATCATCTACATAGATTTGTACCAGTAGTATATCATCTTTGACTTTCTTTGTGAAAAGAGTTTTGTCAATGGCTCCTCTTTTAAAATTGTTCTTTAATAGATATGATGATAATGTGTCATACCATGCTCTTGGTGCCTGATGTAGGCCATACAGAGCTTTATCTAATTTGAACACATAATCACCATATTTTGGATCTTCAAAACCTGGAGGTTGGCATACATATACCTCTTCTTCAATCTTCCCATACAAGAATGCACTCTTCACATCCATTTGATAGACTTTGAACTTTTTGAATGAAGCATATGCTAGGAATATTCTTATTGCTTCAATTCTAGCAACAGGAGCATATACTTCATCATAGTCTATTCCTTCTTCTTGAGTGTATCCTTGGGCTACAAGTCTGGCTTTGTTCTTGATTACTATACCTCTTTCATCTTTCTTGTTTCTAAAGATCCATCTTGTTCCAATGGCTCTCTTTCCTTTGGGTAGAGGTACAAGTGTCCAGACTGCTTGTAACTTGAATTGAAGGAGTTCTTCTTGCATTGCCTCAATCCAGTTTGAGTCCTTCATTGCTTGCTGAATCTTCTTTGGTTCATCCTGAGACAGAAAGCATTCAAACATACATTCATTAGCAATTAAACTTATATTACACATATTTGCAGTTAGGCTTTTGTTTAATTTGCTTCTTGTTTGCAGTGGTGAGTTAACATCACTTAGAACAAGGTCTAATGGATGATTCTTCTGAGTCCTTGTTGTTGTAGCTCTATCAACCACTAGTTGATTGTCAAGATTGGACTCATTTGTCTCAGGCATTTGTTCATCTAAAGATCCATCATTGTCATTGATGTTTGGTTCATCATCATCTTGGTCAGAGTTGTTCAGATATTCACAATTTGTATCAGTAGTATTGTTGTTGTTACTGGGATCAGTAGTATTGTAGTTGTTACTGGTATCAGTAGTATCTTGAGAATTTAGGTCATTGCTATTACCAGTAGTACTTTGAGTACTATTACTGGTATGAGTAGTATTTGAATTACTACTGACCTCATTCTCAGAATTACTACTGCTTCCAGAATTTGAATTATTACTGACATCAGTATTGACTATGGGAGCAGTATCAAATACTATGTATCTCATCTTTTCTTGACCAGTATTATCAGACGATGTTCCTTCCTTTTGAGTATGACTGTTTGGATCACCTGCATTTAGATTCATGTTAGAATTAAAGGATTTGGTTAAATTGTCTATATTCCATCATCAGCTTTGCAGTCAAACTTACCAATTTGTTCTCTTGTAATCAGAATAGTACAAGGACAACCAAATGATTTAAAAAACTTATAGAAGGTTTTCTTTTATTGAAAAGTTCATATGGTGTTTTATAATGTGGCTTCACTATTAATACTCTGTTTTGAACATAACAGGCAGTATTAACAGCTTCTGCCGAAAAAGTAATTGGTAGTTTTGAGTCTGCTAGCATTGATCTTGCTGCTTCAATGATGGTTCTATTTCTTCTTTCAGCTACACCATTTTGTTGAGGAGTTCTTGGTGAGCTGTATTGCCTGTCAATACCTTTAAGATCACAAAAGTTAATTAAATTTGCATTTTTAAATTCTGTGCCATTATCACATCTTATGGCTTTAACTTTTTGATCAGATGTGTTTTCCAGTTTAACAATTAAGTTCTTTATGAGTTCACTTGTTTCATCCTTTGTCCTGAGAAAGAAAACCCATGTATATCTGGAAAAGTCATCAGTAATAACAAGACAATATTGTTTCTTTCCAATACTCATTACATTTGTTGGTCCAAAAAGGTCCATATGTAAGAGTTGTAAAGGAACAGAAATAGAGTTAACAATTTTGGACTTATGAGAAGTCTTGTGTTGTTTACCTTTCAGGCAAGCAACACAGTGATGATCACACATGAATTGTTTTTGAGGTAGTCCAATGACTAAATCTATTTTAACTAAATTGTTCATGTTTTTGAAATTAGTGTGACACATCCTTCTATGCCAAAGTTCTGATTCAGTGGTGTTTGCCTTGGATATAAAACAGTTGACCTCATTTGAAGAAATGAGTTCTCCCCCTATATCCAGGCAATACACATTATTTCTCCTGGGAGTTCTTAAAACAACATATTTTTCATCTAAAATAAAGTCAGGAGAAAGAATGATGCACTCAATGTCTGTGAAAAGAATTTTATTCTTTTTATCACATACTTGAGACACACTGACAAGATTGTATTTTAGCTCAGCTACATAAAATACACCATCAAAGGTAATTTTGCCATTAGTAACAGTACCTTTACCTGTAATCTTACCTCCCTTTGGGTTCTCACCAAAGGCCACATACCCACCATCAAAGGACTTGAAATCTTTAAGAATTTGCAGATTTCCAGTCATGTGCCTTGAGCATCCACTATCAATGTGCCATGTTCTACCTTCTTCAGGAATCTGAATGCTCTGCACAAGAAAGTAAATGATCAGTTAAGTTTGGGAACCCAAGCTTTATATGTCTTGGGTTCATCCTTTGAAAGATAAGATTTAGAACTGTAAACTTTAAACATTTTTGGTACCCATACCTTTTTAGTACTGGTGTTATGTTGTACTACTGATCTTGGTCTATACCCATGATTTTTAGATTTTGAATACTTTACTACTGATGGACCAGTAGTATTTGGGTATTTACCATGTTTAGAATGATCAGTATTGTTTTTGAAAGTTGTTTTAGACTGACCAGTAGTATTCTTGGAATTAGGGTGTTTACCAGTAGTGTTTTTGTACCGGTACCATACAGCATTATAATTAGGGTTAACACCAGTAATAAAGTTGGTAAAGTTTTTACTGGTGTTGGAAAATTTAGAATATTGTTTATTTTGATTTAATTTTCCATTGTTCCTAAAGTAATTGCTGTTCTTTAGGCTTCCGACTCTTCTGTTTTGCACAAATCTTGATGCACTTCTTCCAAATCTTGGTGTTTCAGCAATTGGAGTTTTATTTTTATTTACTACTGAAGGACCAGTAGTATCTTTGAACCTTTGTGTTTTTGCTTTTTCTTTAAAATTTTTAAATTCTTTGTACTCTTTACAGTTTATTGGATTGAAGTGACAATCCTTTGCTAAGTGATTTACCTTATTACAAATAACACATTTTAATTTATTATCTTTAGCATTTGTGGTTTTTCTTTGTTCTAAGAGTTGATTCCTGTTTCTTTGATATCCTCGTGTTAAAATTTTTGGTATATTTTCTGCATCATATTTAGGTGGCTCATTTTCTAGAATTATGTGACTTTCAGTTGTGTGATAACTTGTATCAGTTGAGTTGGTGGTTAGATCATCATCAGAAGAATCATTTGATTCAGATGTTTCATTATCTGTTTCAATTTTAGTTTCATTATTTAACTCATTAAATATTCTTTCAGAACTGTTTTTGAGTGGAGGAATGAATTTATATGGAGGTGGTACAGCATGATATCCCACCCCATGAACAACTTTGTCTGTAGTTTGATTATTAGTTAATTCATCAAGAATTTTAGTACTTCTTTCAAACTTTTTAATTGTTAATTTATTTTGTTCAATTTCAAGTTGACACTCTTCTAATTTACTTGTTAGTTCTTTATTTTTTAATTCATAGTACTCTTTCTCATCTACAGCTTGGAGCAGTTCTTCCTTTATCCTTTGATCAACCATCTTGTATACCTTTATCTGATGTTCTTGATCAGCAATCACACTATCAAACTCATGATTTCTTCTTACTGCTTTTGCTAAATCTTCATTTAATTTATTGTTTTCTTTTTCTAGGTTTTTAACAATTTTAACACATTCAGAAGTACAGGGTTTAGGTTTTACCTCAGATTTGCTGTCAGTGAAGGCCATTAGAGCTTGATTTTGAGTATGCTCTTCTGCTTGGAAGCTCCAGTCATAGCCTTGTCCTTGTTGTGAAACAAGAGCAGTGGAGTTTGATCTTTTGTCTGGCTGAGGACATTCTTTTGCAAAGTGACCAAGAGTGTTACAGTTGTAACATTTGACTTTAGTTTTGTCAAACCCAACTTTGTCACCTTTAGTGTGGTTGAGGCTTGTCCTACCAGTTCTTTTTAAGAACCTTTTGGTTCTTAGACTCAGCATGGCCATCTGCCATTTAAGATCCATCTCCTCAAGATCATCTGGATTCAGTTGTTCCAAATCATCACTAATCAGTGCAGTATGCACATGACTAGTGAAGAAGGATTCTCTTGCAGCATCTTCAGAATCAGCAGCCTTTCCTATGAATGTTTCTTGACCTTGACCTGTACTAGAAACAAATGCAGCATTATTAGAAGAAATAGAAGGGTTCTTTTGATTTACCTCAGTTTCAAAGACTCTGAGATCATTGTAAAGTTCATCCAATTCTTTTTCTTCTAATGCATCTCTTTGTCGGTATACTACTGTATACATGGCCCATTCTTCACTAAGAGACCTTAGGAACTTCATATTGACATCTTCTTGTTCCATCTTAACCCCAACCTGGTTAAGTTCACCAATTAGCTTGTTGAATCTGTCAAACACTTGAGTGAGTGTTTCATTGGGCTTTCCTTTGAAATTTTCAAAGTCTTGCTTGAGAACAGACTTCAAGTTCCTCTTTGTGCTCTTGGTTCCAATGAATCTCTTCTCCAGTGCTTCCCACAGCACTTTTGCATCATCATACTCCACGAAGAGATGTTGATAGTCATTAGGAATGGCCAGTAGGAGAGTGCTTACAGCTTTAAGTTCGATTCCCTTGTCTTTCTTTTCCTTCTCACATTTAAGTTTGTCTGCTTCAGTTGCAGAGCTGCTTGCTTGACCAGGACGAGTTTTGTTTCCTTCACAAACTACTTCCCACATGGAATAATCCGTAATAAGCATGTATTGCTTAATACGATTCTTCCACATCCCAAAATTATTGGGAGTGAGCATAGGGATTTTGTTGGCTTGAGTGCTTTCATTATTATCAGTCATGATTAATAATGTGTGTTTTTAAAGATTAAAACTTTTTGTTGTTCTTAACAAATTGTAGATCTAGAACCAATAAGCTCTGATACCACTTGTCAGGATCGATTAACTATGAATACGTTAATAAACACCTTAGATCTAATTGATGATAGAAGTTGCAGCGGATCAACACTATATCAATGATTAAGAACAATGAACTGTAAGAACAATATGCAAGAATATTAAGAACACAGTTTCACAAAAAGCTTCAATGTATATTATTGATGAACAATACACACGTACGTTTACAATTCGTAAGGAACTACTTATAGTAGTCCTTGAAGCTAAACTATTTACCCTAGTTATTCTAGGACATGATTTACATCGTATAAATAAAAGATATACATTGAAATACATTCTATAACTAACTCTGCGAAGATCTCGGACTTGATATATTCCATAAACGCGTATCAGTAGTAAAACCAATCACCAGTAGTAATTTCATATCATCAGTAGTAAGTTTGGTGACCAGTAGTAAGTCCAAGTCTATCGTCAGTAGTAACTACTATTGATCAGTAGTATCTTCAATATGTGCATGATCAGTAGTAAGCTAGTTATAGACTTCACCAGTATCAACTCATCAGTAGTAAACGTTTCTGCCCCATCAGTATCAACCATAGTCTTCATCAGTAATAACTATGATCAGTACTAACTGCAGCATCAGTAATAAGTTGAACTGTGATTTGTTCCAACACTTACAAATTACAATACTCATTTCGTTTTAAAAAAAAACATTCATTTCTCTCAGAAACAAGTGTTAATGAGATAGTTAGTGAGAATATAGTGATATTTATGCACTATATTTTTTAATCTATACACAACAATCATTGTTTTATATGTTTGTACAGTTTACAGTAATAATTATATATTGTGGTGTATGAATGAGAAAATATAGTATAAGAATTAATTCACTTAGAGGGTTATTAGTAATAATTTTGATTAAAATATAAGGTTAGTTTGAAAAGAAAATATAATTAATGAATATTTAATAGTAAGATCCTTGATAACTATATTATTTTATTAAGTGGAGTGAGTCGTTTTTTTACTACATTAATTGAGTATACCATGGTTTGTGTTGTATTACATTAATTGCATATTCACACGTACACGAAAAATAACCTCAATTGTGGTATCACAAATATGCCTTCAAACACACACGCGATACGTACTTTCGGAAGCAACCATTATTACACCCTCAGGAAAAACCGTAAAATTACATTTCTTCTATTCCATAGCCCGAATTTGTCACGCTTCAGTAATCTTATTGTTGTTTAATTAAAAGATGATATCTACATCGTAAAAATTATTTCTTATATATCAAAACATAGATTGTGGTAGGTAAATAAGTTTATGTGGTGTTAATATAACATCATTTTACAATTTAAACTAGTCTGTGTATTTGTTTAGTAGACGATTTTTTCTCTCTCGTTTTTTTTTCTAAAAGTTTATACCCGTTTAGAACAGCTCCATCGGGGTAACCGAGTTTTACTCATGATGTACGCGACCTAATGATTTCGAAACTCCCACTGGTGATTTGGTAAACAATATATATATTAGGATTTTTCTAACTTGTACCATAAGGGAATGTGATTATTACATTTAGTACATATTAAAAACATTATATTTAATTTCAGTGAACTTGGATTAATAATTTAGTTACTAATGATTAATTAATCACTAATATGTTTATAATCCATTGTATATCACATATGAATTAAGAACATGATCATAATTAAATTTTGAGTATTTACAGAGCTCTTACTATTGTTCAAAGAATAACATATTCGTTTTGGAGTTTTTTTATAAATATAATAAATTGGTAATTCTCTATTCCTTTGTAACCTCAGCAACATCAATCCACATTTCATGATATTATTGAAACAAAAAAGTTACAAAATTATTGAACTTTACAATCGTTAATTAAGAAAGTGACAAAAGTCAATGTGCCTTGATTTTTCATTTACATCCATAATAGTTATTGAACTTTGTCTTATGAAAAGTTCAGTTCTTGCCAATATTTAACAAATTAAAAAATAAACAGTAAATAAGAAAGTAAAAATATGCATTTTTGGCTATTCAAGATAATATATGGATTTTAATTCTAATCAGTTACTAAAATTATATACAATAATATGTTCTCCTTTCAATTATATATCATGCATGAGGAAGAATCATCTACCATGGAGAACTTTCCGTTTATACAAAATTGACACAATAGTTTTCCGAGGGTGTTTAAACACACACCACTTAAGAAAAATATATCAAAAAGAGCACCAGAGAAACAAAAGAATCTTTTTTGAGAAAATGGCAAGAGTTTTCGTCTTTCTTTCATGCAATCATGGAGAAAAAGGACAGAAAATCAACTTCTTGGCAAGGAATTATTATGCCCATATCATGATTAAATCCAAATTCTTCCTCGGATCTTTGAAGCAGATCTTGAAATGTTGGATGATCCAAACACGATATTGGTACAATGTATCGGCTTCTTCTTTCTCCAACGTACACCACAAAATGTCCTTTTGGAACGTCGCTTGGGAGGCCATTTTCCTCGTTGTTCTTGCCGAAACTCGAACACCTTTTGATAATTTTCTTGAGAGCTAATGCTTGACTTTGTCTATTGTTTGACTTTTTGAGACCCATTTAGTTATGTTTTTAGAGGTGGTAGTTGTGGTTTGGATTTTGGAGAGGAGAAGCGTATATATTTATAGGGTAGAAAAGGTGAGGCAGAAGCATGTGAAGGAGAAGTACGTACGTGCTGGCTGTGTAGCTCACGGGTTCATACCTCTTTGGGTTTACCCTACCTTGTCACCCTTCTTATGGACATCAAGCCCCAAATGTCTCTCTTTCTTTTTTTTTGCTTTTATTACGTACATACATTCATACATTACATCACATACATACATACATACATTATTATATATATATATACGTATGATGAAGACATGCACTACATCATAAAAATTATTATGCATATCATAATTATTGCTTTATAATATTTAAATAGTTTGCTTTAAATGTCGTATATTGTGGTGTATGAATTAATTTATATGGTTTCCCTAGAAATTAAATCTTTTATACTGGGGTTGACTATTTGGACACCCACAAATCTATTCAAACACCCTAATAAATAACATTAATTAGATAATCATTGATTTATATTAAATACTTTTGTTTTGTAACTCATAGTTTATACTTTTTATTATATATTATATTAATTTTCATTTTATAATAAGAAAAACACAAAATAAATAAATAGGACAAGTTTTATTTAAAAAAATATTTGACATGTTTTATTTAAAAATCTTTTAAATTCATAAACTTTGATAAAAAAACCTATGTTGTTTATAAATTCATTACCATTTAAAATAAAAAAACTAATATAAAATTCATTATCATTTAAAATAAATGATAAAAACATAAAAATTTATAATTGATATAATATTTAAAATAAATATGTTTAATATCTAAAATAAAACTCATAACCACCGTGTTATGATATATAAACATATAAATCTAATAGTCTTTTTTAAACCTTTTTTTACTTGATTGTATTTGAAGTGGTAACTTATTTGTTTTGTTAATCTCTAATTTATAAGTAAATTATTGATCTCTAATTGTTGAATAAATCAATTTTTGGTTAATCTTCAATAAATTTGTATTTGTCATTTTTTAGTTTAGAAAATATTTGTGATACCAATGTAATTTATTATTTTTGAACACAATTTCCAGGACAAAAGGCATATGGACTTTGACTAGGGGTGTGTTTTTGGTAGAGAGTGTTGTTTGAATACGAGCACCCTTTATACTTCCTCCGTTTCAAATTAAATAAGTGATACATTTGAGGTTTTACGTTTTTTGAGGCAAGAGTTTATAATGAAAATTACTGAGTTCCACATACATTGATTAAAATGAGTTTAATAATGTCTAAAAGTAAAATAAGACCAAATGTGTCATTTAACTTTATTAAATGAGATGATTATTGAGTGTGAGCCAATTAATTTTTATCAAATAAGTTTTCAAAATAAATTCATTATTTTAAAACACGTTAAAATAGAAAATATATAACTTATATGGAAGCACATGAAACACACATGAACGCTTTCCGACAAAGTCAATACTATTTATCTTGTGTATATTTATATAATTCTTGAGACAACGACTTCGTGTATTTATGGTTCATTTCTAATAAAAAATCAAGGGATACAAGAGTTCAACGCCTTGAGTTATTTACGTCGGCGTAAGGTTTATTGATTGTCAAGAAACATCTGAATCTGAAATTCTAAATCATCTTAACAACTTTTGCTAATGACGTCTTATCACATAATTAACCTAGTTAACCTACAATGTATACAGAAAACATTCGTGACATGTCGGTTCTAAGTACTCTTCGTCTAATCTAATTAAAGTATGATGTTTATTTGTCTCATTAAAATCATGAACCTTCCAGAATTACCCTTTGATCAGCTGGAATTTAATGATATTTATTTAGATTAAAAATCTTTTTACTCTGATCATTAATTACATTTTTTATGAAATTGCCCGACTATATTATTTCAATGCCATGCATAGAAGTTTGATGGGATTGAGGACATGAATCTGACTATAAGTTTAACTATTGCCATCAGAAATTGTTTTAAGCAGATGTAATTGAGTGGTTCACTAAATATATTTTCTTATAGAAAATTGAGTGGTTCACTAATTATATTTTCTTTTAGATAATTAAGTGACTTTTACATCGTAATTTTTATTTCATTCATTATAACTATTATTTGATATAATTGTACTATTAACTGTAAAACTTATAATATGTAGTGTATGAATTAATTATGGTATATAACTGAATTCTCTTTTAAAAAAGTATCTATTTATTTTGGTACAAAGGCGTTTTTTGATAGTTTACCTTTCTATCTTTCCTGCTCCTAAAAAGGTTATTAAAATGCCTAGAAATAGCCCGTTGTTGATTCTTTTGGGGTTTTTGGTGGTGATTTTAAAAGACTTATATGGGTGAAATGGAAAACTGCCCTTGCTAGTTTTGATCATGGTGGGCTCGGTACTTGAAGTATTTTTTGCTAAAAACCTTCGGTACTTGGTAAGCGGTGGTGGCGGTTTTATATCAACATAAATGCTTTATGGTATAAAGTTGTTAATTTTTTGTATGGTTCGGATGGTGGTATTCCAAATGCCTCTTGTTCCAGCCCAAAAACAAGTATTTGGGAAAATATATTGGGTTCATTGCTGAAATTGACTATTATTTTAACAGCAAACAAAATTCCTTTAAGATACTTCTAAATTTACATATTATTGTCTAAAACTAGACTTGAATACATCTCCATTGGCCAAAGGAGAACAACTTTCACTTTTTAACACATTATATCAATAAACTACAAATACTTTTATGAAATTAACTATATTAGTCTCCCTTTTAGGTATTCTCTTTTACGAAATGTGGGTTGTGGAGATAGCATTTCCTTTTGGCCCAATTGATGGTTTAACAATGGGCCCCTCTTAAGGAAACAGTTGCTACAACATTGACATGTTTGGATGTGGTTATTGAAAATATCTTATTTGTTTATTAATTTTTTGAAAACGAGTTTCGAAAAGTAAAGGTATTCTTACTTTTGAAATCTCATTTTTGAAGGGTTTACCCAAACAACTTTTAAACTTATTAGGTTTTTGAAAAATTATAAAGTCAATAAGTTAGTTTTAAAGGCACATCCAAACATGCTATAGCATATGAGAAATAATTTGACTACCACACTTTTTGATGACTATACATATTGTTCAAGTAATTTCGCATATTATAAAAATATATAATGTGATTATTGTGATAGATAATGGTGGTAGGATCGGACACTAGAATTGGAAGTGCCACACTCGAAGTCGAAGTGCTTTTTAATTTCATTGTTTTATAAATCTCTTTAATGGTTTTTATCTTTGGCTAGATATTGTTGATAGACGTCAGATTTATAATCTCGACCAAGATGGGTTTTTTCCGGTGAAATGCTTATATAAACTTATCGCTTCCAATTACCTTGTTGACTGCTGCCATGACAAGATTTAGAGTGTGTTTGATTTAGGAGTTTAAGAATAAGGGTTTGGGGAGAGATTGATTGATGGTGTTTGGTTTATGGGGATGGGTATCCACAAAACCCAATTACGGTGTTGGGTTTTTATTAAGGTTTTGCATATTGGGATTTTTATTAACTTAAATTCTCTTCTCAATGATTTATGTGTAGGATTTTGGCCTTGTAATTTAGTTCTAGTTTTTTTCTAATATTTTTTTGAACATATAAACATGTAAATCTTAATTTTTTTTTCATTACTCATTTTGATAAATGTTCAAGGTATTCTGTTGGGATAAACTCAAGTTAATACTGATGCTGCAGTTGGTACTGACAAAGACTTGATGCTGCTACAAGAGTTAGTACTGATGGGGCAGAATTACAATAATCACTACTGATCTTGGATTTACTACTGATGATCATGTTTACTACTGATGTCGATAAATAGAACAGATCGTGTCCGAGATTCTAGTAGAGTTAGTTTAGAATTAGTATCTTTTTGTAATTCGATTGTAATCTAGTCCTAGAATAACTAGGGTAAAAGTTTAGGCTTCAAGGACTATTATATATAGTTCCTTACGAATTGTAAACGTACGTGTGTATTATCAATCATTAACATACATTGAAGTTTTTTGTGAAAAACTGTGTTCATAATATTGTTCTTACAATTTACAGTTTTATTGTTCTTGATAAATCAACATAGTGTTAATCCGCTATAACTTCTATTTTTTGAGTAGATCTGTGGTTTACTAACTTATTGAGTTATTCGATCCTGACAAGTGGTATCAAAGCATTAAGGTTCTAGATCTACAAAATAAGAACGTCAAAAAGTTTCATACTTTCAAAACTAGAAATTGTTAATCACGTCTGATAACAATGAAAGCACGCAGGCAAACAAGATCCCAATTCTCACTCCCAACAACTTTGGGATGTGGAAAAAACAGAATTAAGCAGTACATGCTTATTACTGATTGTTCCATGTGGGAAGTTGTACTTGAAGGCAACAAAACCATTCCAATTCAAATTACTAGCTCATCAACTGAAGCAGACAAGCTCAAGAGTGATAAGGAAAAGAAGGACAGAGGCATTGAACCAAAGACATTAAGCACTTTGTTACTTGCTATTCCCAATGACTATCAACATCTCTTTGTTGAATATGATGATGCTAAGAAACTGTGGCAGACACTGGAGAAAAGGTTTGTTGGTACCAAAAGTACAAAAAGAAACATGAAGTTTGTCCTGAAGCAAGACTTTGAAAACTTCAAAGGGCAAAAGAATGAATCTTTGTCACAAGTTTTTGATCGATTCAATAAACTTATTGGTGAACTCAATCAAGTTGGAGTTAAACCAGACAATGATGATGTCAACATGAAGTTTCTTAGATCTCTTGCAGAAGAGTGGTCTATGTATACTGTGATATATAGACAAGGAGATGCATTGGAAAATAAAGATCTTGATGAACTCTACAATGAACTACGAGTATTTGAATCTGAGGTAAGTCAGAAAACTCCTAGTCTACCTTCAAACAATGCTGCTTCTGTGTCTAGTGCAAGTACAAGTCAGGATGCTACATCTGGAAAGCATAAATAAACTGAAGATATAGCAAGAGAATCCTTCTTTACTAGTCATGTGCACACTGCACTGATTAGTGAAGACTTGGAACAAATCAATCCTGATGATCTGGAAGAGATGGATATAAAGTGGCAAATGGCAATGCTGAGCTTGAAGACTAAAAGATTCCTTCAAAGAACTGGTAGACAGAATCTGAACTTCAACAAAGGTGAACTGTAACGCCCTGGATTTTTCTAGTAATTAAAATATTACTTTTACCTTAAATTAAATTATGTGATAATAGTTTAATATTTGAGATGACGTGTTTATATGTACAATTAATTTTGATATTAAACTGAGTGACGTTTTCGGATAAAATAACGAGAGTGTTAATTATTTTATAACTAAATAATTATGACTATTATCTAGTTTAATGAGGCACTTAGCATGAGGTTATTTGTGTGTGATACGTAATTAAATAAATGTAGGCCCGAGCTAATTTCCTTTCTGTAATTCATTGTCCGGTCCAACATGGAATTGCCAAGGGCCCGAGAAAATTACCAAGCCTTAAACTCTTATCTTAATCCATGCTTAAACTAAATTTGTTCCCTTGAAGCCCGTGTTTTGGTCCACAATTGTAGGCCCGATATATTTTTTTGTGGCCTGAACTAATACTACTTAAAGACTCATTACCCTAGAATTTCCCCACTTGTTTTTCCCTCATTCGGCAGCTACAATAATCCCATCTCCACCCTTAGTTGATTTCGGCAGCAGGCAAGACACAAAGGTGCGATTTTTTCCTTCTTGTTCGAGTAAGTGCAGTATCAATTCTTCATCCTTCCTATTCGATCATTGACTCAATTATTTATCTATCATGTGTCGGGCTGGTGTGGTGTTCCGGTGACAAGCAAGAAGATTAATTGTTGAAGATTAATCCCGCAATCGAGCCAATTCTTCCAAGCATCCACCGAATTGTTTCATGTGGGGTACAATTTTATTCCTACTCAGTTCTATTGTTATTAAATCTTTGTGATGTTCGAGTTTATCAGATTCTTGTAGTCTTTGCATTCTTGATAATTTTTCACGCAATTATAATCTTGGTTTATCAAACTCCTGAGTTTATATTGGTGCTTCAGATTGAACAGGTTCAAGTTCTTGTTGAGATTGTGTTTGTTTCATGCACAAAGTTACCGTAAACTTGTGATTGACTCTTTACCGATTAACCAAGTTTCATGTCTAGATGTCCAACCCGTTATTGAAAAATCTTCCTCACTATTTTGATCTAATGTTGTTGCCACTGATTTCGTGTAGATGTCGGGTTCGGTTTGGGGTTGAACTATGGTTGTCGTCCTATTCTATCTAGTCGTTCGTTATTTCCATTAGTTAGATTACTTTAGAGTTGCTTTTCGTTTCGTCAATTCTAGTTTGCTAAAATTATGAATCGTTGTTATCATAGGGCCTGAGAGTTGAGTTCGGGTTTAATGGCTGCAGTTTATATGTGTCGGTTTGGGTAAAGATCACGGGTTTTATAATCTAAATGTTTATCAACCGGAAGCCGGAAACCGAACCTTTAGGTTCTTGGTTTCCTAAACCGGGAAAGATTTCTAATAAACGAGATAATTAAATTATTGTTAAAATAACTTTCTGTAACAAAATGAGTGTTTGGGGCTGTCGGGTGTCTCGGGAATAAGCGGATTCATGTCGGGATTTAAAACGGGTTTTAGTTAATATGCTGAATCTTATCAGAATCTGTCCTCCGACTTCGGGACTGTTTTTACCACACTTAAAATACGTTTTTGGATTTTTGGCCCGTGCTGGTCACTTGTTTTCTGAGTTAGCTTTCCAACGCCGCAACCCTCTCGTTAATCCGATTTGCGGATTAAAAGTTATAACCATTCTAATATGCTGCTGTTAGGAAAATGAACTGTGCAGCTATGCTGTTTTGTGAGCCTGTTTTGAGGCCCTTAGAGTCCGATTTTGGGAAGAAGCCACTTGAGAGTGTTTTGTTGTATTCTGAGTCTAGTTTCTGTGGTAAAAAGATGGAAAAAATCTAATGAGCCGTTTAGAAGTTATGGCAGTTTCCGTGAGACTGACGGATGCTGCCAGCTTTCTGAAATAAGCCCTCGGGTAGAATTTTAATTCAGGGTTTCGTTTTTGGTTTTTAGGACCGCCTAGGAGACAACGTGCTGTACCTTTGACTGTCGGGAATCCTTTGGAGCTTACGTTTCTCGAGGTGAGTATTCTCACCGTGTATTCAGTTTTAACGTTGTACATGCATGACTTACGTGTTACATTTCTTGCACTATAGTTGTTATCTGAGATTGATCTGTTATCTGAGATTGATTTGTCATCTGAGATTGATCTGTTATCTGAGATTGATTTGTTATCCGAGATTGATCTAATATCCGAGTCATCTGTTATCTGAGCTTTTTGTGATCTGACTTTCTGAGTTCTGAGTTCTGGGTTTCTGAGTTTGAGTTAAACATTAAACATAATATATCTGACTTGACACCGAAGAGCACTGGTGTCAGACGTTTTGACTTGGCACCGAAGAGTACTGGTGCCAGGCCTTTTTGACTCAACACCGAAGAGTACAGGTGTTGAGGTGGTGTGAGGCGGGTCGAGGTTGATCTCTCGGCCCAAGTCACCCTAGCGCGCTATATAAATTAAAATATGAGTAATAAAATCTGAGAAATAAATCTGAGTAATTAATCGAGTAGTTTCTGACTAGGAGTACACCGATGTGCCCTCATGTGTTGTATGTTAGGATTGTTTGCATTTTGAGATATTCACTCAGCTTCTCCAGCTGACCCCTATTTTCCCCCACATTGTTTCAGGTACCAGCAGAGGAAAGGAGAAGGTGGACGGTTGACCGCTGTATCTTTCATAACCGATGTGGACAGCATTTAATATTTTAAACACTTTATTTATTTTAACTATTTCCGCATTAAATACGTTTTAAATGTTAAATATTTATATCTGAGACTCATTTATGGGACCCTTTGATTATACTTTTATTTTCAAAAATTTTAAAAATCTTGTAAATTTTAGGGTGTTACAAGTTGGTATCAGAGCTCTGACTTGAGGGATTTGGGTTCGCAAGGGGCGAATTCAAACTCAAGTTTGAGTATCGAGTTTTTCAACGAGAAAAGAGTCAAATATTTTTCTGAGAAAAGTTTCCACATCGAACATACAGCATGTCACGTCGACCTCTCGCTTCCTACTGCCGGTAATATTTAAGAGTATTATTTAATTGAGATTTTGCTATATTCTGAGTATAGACGAGTAGCATATTCTGAGAATTTTCGGTTTATATCCTGAGAGAATTACTTGTGATTGTATGGCTAAACATATATGTATATAGATATACTGTTATGAGATTCCATAATTTTTGTGAATAATTTAGAGCTTAATTTGAGCATAATTTTGATTTTTTTAATTCTTAGAGTTTTATATTTATATATATGAAAAATATATACTGGAGAAATGTGAAATTATAAATACTAATGAGAAAATAATAAAAGTTTCAATTTAGAGGAACACCTAATAGAGTTGAGGTGAAATGTTTATAAATTCTGAGAAATTCGAACCAAAAGTGTAATAATGGAATATTAATTTATTATATAAGATCCATAAGCTGTGTAATGAGAAACATGATTTGAGTAAATGAGAAATGAGGAAATTATTAACATTAAAGAGGAGTACTTAATATTCGTATTGGGAGAAAACACTTAATAGACTGAGTCAATTAAAACGAGTAAATCAGAGATTAGTAAATCAAATTGATTAAGAATATTTTTAAGAATATTATTAACAGGATCTAAAAGAGAATTATTGATCAGGGTTAAAAGAGGAGTTATCTAGATGAGAAATTAAAATTTTCGTGAATACAACGAATCACGAGATATAATAGTTAAGCAGATTCCATATTAAGGTCAACAAGTTAGTATTTATTTAAGAATCATTAAATTGAGATAAAATGAGAAAAACATTTCGAGTAAGTAGGTTAAATTGCTGAGTGCGAAACTAAATGTGGATGACAAGTTAAGTGACAGATTAATGAGTTCACATTGATAGCTTAAAATAAACTATGTAAGTTTAATAGACTAATTAATTGAGAAATTGCTGAGTCAAATTAATCAGATATTATTGAAGCTCATCTTAAAGAGTAATTATATAAGAGGATTAAGTGGAAGCTAACGTCATCAATTTGATGATGATTTATTTAAAAACGAGTTAAAAGAGTGATAAATTGAATCAAATTAAACGAGGAACGCAATAACTGAGAACTCTGATCAAAAAGATATTAATCGACATGCTCACAAATTACAATAAATTTAATATAACTGTGAAGAGGATATAAGTTATATTTATGAGGAATGATAAATGGCATATCCAAATGAAAAGTTTAAAAGGAGATTTGTATTGTGAAAATAACTAAGTGGAAATATTTCGATGAATCTGAGTTATCCGAGTATCGCGTACGAGACTAAATGTACGCATGATTTTCTGAGTAATGGGTATGAGATTTTGAGTATGCACTGTTGAGTGCATATCTGTATTTATCAGATATTGAAAATAAACTTCCTTTCTCCTGAGTGTGATTAAAATTCCTTTCTTCTAAGTGTGATTTGTTGGTGGGTTTATATGTGGGAAGTTGTAAACTTTGGGATTTACTCGTGACCAAACAGAAGTAGGTGTCGAAAGTAATAGAGGGCCCCTATTATCGTACACACCAAACTTTTGGTTGATTATGGGGAGATTTTGAAGGGAACGATGGACCAATGCCTGTTATTGTGAATTTAGTATGTGTATCCTAATTGTTTGTGTGAATACATACTTGCTTGTTTATTTTGGTAGACAATACTAGTTCCAAACTCGAGGACGAGTTTTCTCCAAGTGGAGTTGGGTAGGGGCAAAAAGGGGAATTGTCAAGAAATAATTATCATTAATTATTATTTATAAATATTATGAGCAGGATGCTTATGCAGAAAGATTTTGTTGGTATGAATTTAAAGTGCGAAATCTAGATACATATAATTGATCAAATAAATTATAAGAGTAACTATCAAATCAAGCAGTTAAGAATAATTAAATTTATTCCATGGGTAATTATAGAGTACAACAAAATGATAGATCGGGTTTATTGGAGAAATTAACAATCAAGTTAATTGGGTTGAATAAATATCGTGCAAAAGGGAAGTAGTAATACTACAATTATATACAAAATAAGACAGTATACTCATTCTTGGGTGGTTATAATTGTGATAATGAGAAATCATTAAATTAAAGTGAAGAGAACTTATTAATGAGTCGAATACGAGAAAACTGCTACAATGAAATTTTGAGGAAAATTAGTTAAAATGAGATCGGTAATTTGCTGGTAATGAGTTATTATTAAAACGAGCTAAATGATAAAATTTTATTTTTGATTAATTATGGAAGTAATTTTGAGTTATAAGAAATTTACAAATCGAGTTACATAAGCAAATAATAAATAATAAAAAGAGTCAAAAGAGAAAAGTATTAAATTAACGGGAAGTTTTATTCAAATTTTGAAGTTTTATAAAGTGTATGAGTTTTGAGGTATTATAAAATTATTTGAGAAAACTCTATCTATGAATAATTATTAAACTTGAGATGAGAACAACTATTCAATAAATTTATTTCGAACTTAGGAGAAATTTCGAAAAGATGAGAATGTACTGAATTGATGAACCATGAGTAAACCGTAAATTTTAGAATGAAGTGTAACTGCGAATTGAGTAAATGAGAACTAAGGAATTAATTCGTAATTTGAGTAACGAGAAATCATTATAAATAGGAGTATGAAATTTTTATTGGAATTTTTATCAAGAGACATTTTAAATTGTGTAAAATCAGTGAAACACAGTATTAATGACCGTTAAACTTCGATGAAGGAGAAATCATCTATTAAATTACGATCGTGAAACCACTAAATGTAGTCGAATGAGAACATGTTAAAGAGAGTGAAATGACAAGATTGTTAATTTATGCTAATTAGAGAGTTATCAAAATGAATAATATCCAAACCTTATGGAGTGAAGTAACAATAAATAGTTAAAGAAGAGTTATTTTGAGAACCAATAACACGGTTGAGAGAGAGTATATCATTCCAAGTATTATAAGCTGGTAAATTGGAACACGCGAGTAGTAATAAGAATGAGTAAAAATGTGATTTATACCTAATGCTATTACTTGTGAATATTATTACCTTATGAGTGGTTACTGAGTTAGAGTTTTGGGGGTGCTTCTGAGTTAAGATTTATAAGTTTGCTCCTGAGTTATACATTTTTGAGTTATACTCCTGAGATATGTTTTGAGTTTATTTCTGAGTGGGACTTCTGAGTTATATTTCCAGATCATATTTTGGAGTTATATACCTGAGTATATGAGAATTCTGTGTGATATGTATATTCCTTGTGATTTATTGGCATGGTTTTCATACTAATTGATAATGGTGTAAACCGCTAAATTATTTATTATGCTGTTAATAAACTGTTGACCCACAGAGTAGAGGACCTTCCGAGTCATTTTGGTAGAAAATGGTGGATAATGAAATTCTTACATGTTGCTAAAATGTGTAAGTGGTCATTTGATGGAGTTGTGCGGGAAGAAAATTTTTCCATAAAAACTTGTTATCGTCATGAGAGGTCCGAGTGTGATTGTGCAAATGGTTTGGATGACCTGGTACTACGCTGAGCATCGGGTATCATCAACAAATCAATAGTAAATTTCCAAGTGGAGTTGAATGACGTTAATCGCTGAGTGCAACAACTGTATCCGAATGCGAGAGCAAGAAGACGCCTTCAGTAGAGTATCGTGGTGTATTTTATGCTCATTATTAACATTTTCTTTGCATACTGAGATCCATAGTGAGCATCCTGACCTTATTTCTTTTAGCCTTATCGTTTTGCGCCACTAGGGGCGGATAATTGTATGAGCACTTACGTGATCTGGAGTTCATTTCCTATTAAGTAAATTCACCATGAAGAGCTTCTTTCTATTCATAACTTTATCGTTTTTATTCTTCTTTTCCATTGAGTATGCACGTCGTAGGTCACCCTGATGAATTTCCTTTTCATTCTTAACCTTGTCATTTTGTTTTCTTTCCCCATTTGAGGATGTGTGTTGTTGGCGAGCCTGAGTCTGAGATGCGAGATCGCTATCCTGGGCTTCTTCCGAGCGATGACTTCGGAGACGAAGTCTATTTCAAGTGGAGTTGAGTTGTAACGCCCTGGATTTTTCTAGTAATTAAAATATTACTTTTACCTTAATTAAATTATGTGATAATAGTTTAATATTTGAGATGACGTGTTTATATGTACAATTAATTTTGATATTAAACTGAGTGACGTTTTCGGATAAAATAACGAGAGTGTTAATTATTTTATAACTATATAATTATGACTATTATCTAGTTTAATGAGGCACTTAGCA
This sequence comes from Calendula officinalis, assembly GCA_963853835.1. Classification (NCBI taxonomy): domain Eukaryota; kingdom Viridiplantae; phylum Streptophyta; class Magnoliopsida; order Asterales; family Asteraceae; genus Calendula; species Calendula officinalis. The sequence goes on from OY970823.1 coordinate 22,242,434, forward strand.
TGAGGTTATTTGTGTGTGATACGTAATTAAATAAATGTAGGCCCGAGCTAATTTCCTTTCTGTAATTCATTGTCCGGTCCAACATGGAATTGCCAAGGGCCCGAGAAAATTACCAAGCCTTAAACTCTTATCTTAATCCATGCTTAAACTAAATTTGTTCCCTTGAAGCCCGTGTTTTGGTCCACAATTGTAGGCCCGATATATTTTTTTATGGCCTGAACTAATACTACTTAAAGACTCATTACCCTAGAATTTCCCCACTTGTTTTTCCCTCATTCGGCAGCTACAATAATCCCATCTCCACCCTTAGTTGATTTCGGCAGCAGGCAAGACACAAAGGTGCGATTTTTTCCTTCTTGTTCGAGTAAGTGCAGTATCAATTCTTCATCCTTCCTATTCGATCATTGACTCAATTATTTATCTATCATGTGTCGGGCTGGTGTGGTGTTCCGGTGACAAGCAAGAAGATTAATTGTTGAAGATTAATCCCGCAATCGAGCCAATTCTTCCAAGCATCCACCGAATTGTTTCATGTGGGGTACAATTTTATTCCTACTCAGTTCTATTGTTATTAAATCTTTGTGATGTTCGAGTTTATCAGATTCTTGTAGTCTTTGCATTCTTGATAATTTTTCACGCAATTATAATCTTGGTTTATCAAACTCCTGAGTTTATATTGGTGCTTCAGATTGAACAGGTTCAAGTTCTTGTTGAGATTGTGTTTGTTTCATGCACAAAGTTACCGTAAACTTGTGATTGACTCTTTACCGATTAACCAAGTTTCATGTCTAGATGTCCAACCCGTTATTGAAAAATCTTCCTCACTATTTTGATCTAATGTTGTTGCCACTGATTTCGTGTAGATGTCGGGTTCGGTTTGGGGTTGAACTATGGTTGTCGTCCTATTCTATCTAGTCGTTCGTTATTTCCATTAGTTAGATTACTTTAGAGTTGCTTTTCGTTTCGTCAATTCTAGTTTGCTAAAATTATGAATCGTTGTTATCATAGGGCCTGAGAGTTGAGTTCGGGTTTAATGGCTGCAGTTTATATGTGTCGGTTTGGGTAAAGATCACGGGTTTTATAATCTAAATGTTTATCAACCGGAAGCCGGAAACCGAACCTTTAGGTTCTTGGTTTCCTAAACCGGGAAAGATTTCTAATAAACGAGATAATTAAATTATTGTTAAAATAACTTTCTGTAACAAAATGAGTTTTTGGGGCTGTCGGGTGTCTCGGGAATAAGCGGATTCATGTCGGGATTTAAAACGGGTTTTAGTTAATATGCTGAATCTTATCAGAATCTGTCCTCCGACTTCGGGACTGTTTTTACCACACTTAAAATACGTTTTTGGATTTTTGGCCCGTGCTGGTCACTTGTTTTCTGAGTTAGCTTTCCAACGCCGCAACCCTCTCTTTAATCCGATTTGCGGATTAAAAGTTATAACCATTCTAATATGCTGCTGTTAGGAAAATGAACTGTGCAGCTATGCTGTTTTGTGAGCCTGTTTTGAGGCCCTTAGAGTCCGATTTTGGGAAGAAGCCACTTGAGAGTGTTTTGTTGTATTCTGAGTCTAGTTTCTGTGGTAAAAAGATGGAAAAAATCTAATGAGCCGTTTAGAAGTTATGGCAGTTTCCGTGAGACTGACGGATGCTGCCAGCTTTCTGAAATAAGCCCTCGGGTAGAATTTTAATTCAGGGTTTCGTTTTTGGTTTTTAGGACCGCCTAGGAGACAACGTGCTGTACCTTTGACTGTCGGGAATCCTTTGGAGCTTACGTTTCTCGAGGTGAGTATTCTCACCGTGTATTCAGTTTTAACGTTGTACATGCATGACTTACGTGTTACATTTCTTGCACTATAGTTGTTATCTGAGATTGATCTGTTATCTGAGATTGATTTGTCATCTGAGATTGATCTGTTATCTGAGATTGATTTGTTATCCGAGATTGATCTGTTATCCGAGTCATCTGTTATCTGAGCTTTTTGTGATCTGACTTTCTGAGTTCTGAGTTCTGGGTTTCTGAGTTTTGAGTTAAACATTAAACATAATATACCTGACTTGACACCGAAGAGCACTGGTGTCAGACGTTTTGACTTGGCACCGAAGAGTACTAGTGCCAGGCCTTTTTGACTCAACACCGAAGAGTACAGGTGTTGAGGTGGTGTGAGGCGGGTCGAGGTTGATCTCTCGGCCCAAGTCACCCTAGCGCGCTATATAAATTAAAATATGAGTAATAAAATCTGAGAAATAAATCTGAGTAATTAATCGAGTAGTTTCTGACTAGGAGTACACCGATGTGCCCTCATGTGTTGTATGTTAGGATTGTTTGCATTTTGAGATATTCACTCAGCTTCTCCAGCTGACCCCTATTTTCCCCCACATTGTTTCAGGTACCAGCAGAGGAAAGGAGAAGGTGGACGGTTGACCGCTGTATCTTTCATAACCGATGTGGACAGCATTTAATATTTTAAACACTTTATTTATTTTAACTATTTCCGCATTAAATACGTTTTAAATGTTAAATATTTATATCTGAGACTCATTTATGGGACCCTTTGATTATACTTTTATTTTCAAAAATTTTAAAAATCTTGTAAATTTTAGGGTGTTACAAGTTGGTATCAGAGCTCTGACTTGAGGGATTTGGGTTCGCAAGGGGCGAATTCAAACTCAAGTTTGAGTATCGAGTTTTTCAAACGAGAAAAGAGTCAAATATTTTTCTGAGAAAAGTTTCCACATCGAACATACAGCATGTCACGTCGACCTCTCGCTTCCTACTGCCGGTAATATTTAAGAGTATTATTTAATTGAGATTTTGCTATATTCTGAGTATAGACGAGTAGCATATTCTGAGAATTTTCGGTTTATATCCTGAGAGAATTACTTGTGATTGTATGGCTAAACATATATGTATATAGATATACTGTTATGAGATTCCAAAATTTTTTGAATAATTTAGAGCTTAATTTGAGCATAATTTTGATTTTTTTAATTCTTAGAGTTTTATATTTATATATATGAAAAATATATACTGGAGAAATGTGAAATTATAAATACTAATGAGAAAATAATAAAAGTTTCAATTTAGAGGAACACCTAATAGAGTTGAGGTGAAATGTTTATAAATTCTGAGAAATTCGAACCAAAAGTGTAATAATGGAATATTAATTTATTATATAAGATCCATAAGCTGTGTAATGAGAAACATGATTTGAGTAAATGAGAAATGAGGAAATTATTAACATTAAAGAGGAGTACTTAATATTCGTATTGGGAGAAAACACTTAATAGACTGAGTCAATTAAAACGAGTAAATCAGAGATTAGTAAATCAAATTGATTAAGAATATTTTTAAGAATATTATTAACAGGATCTAAAAGAGAATTATTGATCAGGGTTAAAAGAGGAGTTATCTAGATGAGAAATTAAAATTTTCGTGAATACAACGAATCACGAGATATAATAGTTAAGCAGATTCCATATTAAGGTCAACAAGTTAGTATTTATTTAAGAATCATTAAATTGAGATAAAATGAGAAAAACATTTCGAGTAAGTAGGTTAAATTGCTGAGTGCGAAACTAAATGTGGATGACAAGTTAAGTGACAGATTAATGAGTTCACATTGATAGCTTAAAATAAACTATGTAAGTTTAATAGACTAATTAATTGAGAAATTGCTGAGTCAAATTAATCAGATATTATTGAAGCTCATCTTAAAGAGTAATTATATAAGAGGATTAAGTGGAAGCTAACGTCATCAATTTGATGATGATTTATTTAAAAACGAGTTAAAAGAGTGATAAATTGAATCAAATTAAACGAGGAACGCAATAACTGAGAACTCTGATCAAAAAGATATTAATCGACATGCTCACAAATTACAATAAATTTAATATAACTGTGAAGAGGATATAAGTTATATTTATGAGGAATGATAAATGGCATATCCAAATGAAAAGTTTAAAAGGAGATTTGTATTGTGAAAATAACTAAGTGGAAATATTTCGATGAATCTGAGTTATCCGAGTATCGCGTACGAGACTAAATGTACGCATGATTTTCTGAGTAATGGGTATGAGATTTTGAGTATGCACTGTTGAGTGCATATCTGTATTTATCAGATATTGAAAATAAACTTCCTTTCTCCTGAGTGTGATTAAAATTCCTTTCTTCTAAGTGTGATTTGTTGGTGGGTTTATATGTGGGAAGTTGTAAACTTTGGGATTTACTCGTGACCAAACAGAAGTAGGTGTCGAAAGTAATAGAGGGCCCCTATTATCGTACACACCAAACTTTTGGTTGATTATGGGGAGATTTTGAAGGGAACGATGGACCAATGCCTGTTATTGTGAATTTAGTATGTGTATCCTAATTGTTTGTGTGAATACATACTTGCTTGTTTATTTTGGTAGACAATACTAGTTCCAAACTCGAGGACGAGTTTTCTCCAAGTGGAGTTGGGTAGGGGCAAAAAGGGGAATTGTCAAGAAATAATTATCATTAATTATTATTTATAAATATTATGAGCAGGATGCTTATGCAGAAAGATTTTGTTGGTATGAATTTAAAGTGCGAAATCTAGATACATATAATTGATCAAATAAATTATAAGAGTAACTATCAAATCAAGCAGTTAAGAATAATTAAATTTATTCCATGGGTAATTATAGAGTACAACAAAATGATAGATCGGGTTTATTGGAGAAATTAACAATCAAGTTAATTGGGTTGAATAAATATCGTGCAAAAGGGAAGTAGTAATACTACAATTATATACAAAATAAGACAGTATACTCATTCTTGGGTGGTTATAATTGTGATAATGAGAAATCATTAAATTAAAGTGAAGAGAACTTATTAATGAGTCGAATACGAGAAAACTGCTACAATGAAATTTTGAGGAAAATTAGTTAAAATGAGATCGGTAATTTGCTGGTAATGAGTTATTATTAAAACGAGCTAAATGATAAAATTTTATTTTTGATTAATTATGGAAGTAATTTTGAGTTATAAGAAATTTACAAATCGAGTTACATAAGCAAATAATAAATAATAAAAAGAGTCAAAAGAGAAAAGTATTAAATTAACGGGAAGTTTTATTCAAATTTTGAAGTTTTATAAAGTGTATGAGTTTTGAGGTATTATAAAATTATTTGAGAAAACTCTATCTATGAATAATTATTAAACTTGAGATGAGAACAACTATTCAATAAATTTATTTCGAACTTAGGAGAAATTTCGAAAAGATGAGAATGTACTGAATTGATGAACCATGAGTAAACCGTAAATTTTAGAATGAAGTGTAACTGCGAATTGAGTAAATGAGAACTAAGGAATTAATTCGTAATTTGAGTAACGAGAAATCATTATAAATAGGAGTATGAAATTTTTATTGGAATTTTTATCAAGAGACATTTTAAATTGTGTAAAATCAGTGAAACACAGTATTAATGACCGTTAAACTTCGATGAAGGAGAAATCATCTATTAAATTACGATCGTGAAACCACTAAATGTAGTCGAATGAGAACATGTTAAAGAGAGTGAAATGACAAGATTGTTAATTTATGCTAATTAGAGAGTTATCAAAATGAATAATATCCAAACCTTATGGAGTGAAGTAACAATAAATAGTTAAAGAAGAGTTATTTTGAGAACCAATAACACGGTTGAGAGAGAGTATATCATTCCAAGTATTATAAGCTGGTAAAATGGAACACGCGAGTAGTAATAAGAATGAGTAAAAATGTGATTTATACCTAATGCTATTACTTGTGAATATTATTACCTTATGAGTGGTTACTGAGTTAGAGTTTTGGGGGTGCTTCTGAGTTAAGATTTATAAGTTTGCTCCTGAGTTATACATTTTTGAGTTATACTCCTGAGATATGTTTTGAGTTTATTTCTGAGTGGGACTTCTGAGTTATATTTCCAGATCATATTTTGGAGTTATATACCTGAGTATATGAGAATTCTGTGTGATATGTATATTCCTTGTGATTTATTGGCATGGTTTTCATACTAATTGATAATGGTGTAAACCGCTAAATTATTTATTATGCTGTTAATAAACTGTTGACCCACAGAGTAGAGGACCTTCCGAGTCATTTTGGTAGAAAATGGTGGATAATGAAATTCTTACATGTTGCTAAAATGTGTAAGTGGTCATTTGATGGAGTTGTGCGGGAAGAAAATTTTTCCATAAAAACTTGTTATCGTCATGAGAGGTCCGAGTGTGATTGTGCAAATGGTTTGGATGACCTGGTACTACGCTGAGCATCGGGTATCATCAACAAATCAATAGTAAATTTCCAAGTGGAGTTGAATGACGTTAATCGCTGAGTGCAACAACTGTATCCGAATGCGAGAGCAAGAAGACGCCTTCAGTAGAGTATCGTGGTGTATTTTATGCTCATTATTAACATTTTCTTTGCATACTGAGATCCATAGTGAGCATCCTGACCTTATTTCTTTTAGCCTTATCGTTTTGCGCCACTAGGGGCGGATAATTGTATGAGCACTTACGTGATCTGGAGTTCATTTCCTATTAAGTAAATTCACCATGAAGAGCTTCTTTCTATTCATAACTTTATCGTTTTTATTCTTCTTTTCCATTGAGTATGCACGTCGTAGGTCACCCTGATGAATTTCCTTTTCATTCTTAACCTTGTCATTTTGTTTTCTTTCCCCATTTGAGGATGTGTGTTGTTGGCGAGCCTGAGTCTGAGATGCGAGATCGCTATCCTGGGCTTCTTCCGAGCGATGACTTCGGAGACGAAGTCTATTTCAAGTGGAGTTGAGTTGTAACGCCCTGGATTTTTCTAGTAATTAAAATATTACTTTTACCTTAATTAAATTATGTGATAATAGTTTAATATTTGAGATGACGTGTTTATATGTACAATTAATTTTGATATTAAACTGAGTGACGTTTTCGGATAAAATAACGAGAGTGTTAATTATTTTATAACTAAATAATTATGACTATTATCTAGTTTAATGAGGCACTTAGCATGAGGTTATTTGTGTGTGATACGTAATTAAATAAATGTAGGCCCGAGCTAATTTCCTTTCTGTAATTCATTGTCCGGTCCAACATGGAATTGCCAAGGGCCCGAGAAAATTACCAAGCCTTAAACTCTTATCTTAATCCATGCTTAAACTAAATTTGTTCCCTTGAAGCCCGTGTTTTGGTCCACAATTGTAGGCCCGATATATTTTTTTATGGCCTGAACTAATACTACTTAAAGACTCATTACCCTAGAATTTCCCCACTTGTTTTTCCCTCATTCGGCAGCTACAATAATCCCATCTCCACCCTTAGTTGATTTCGGCAGCAGGCAAGACACAAAGGTGCGATTTTTTCCTTCTTGTTCGAGTAAGTGCAGTATCAATTCTTCATCCTTCCTATTCGATCATTGACTCAATTATTTATCTATCATGTGTCGGGCTGGTGTGGTGTTCTGGTGACAAGCAAGAAGATTAATTGTTGAAGATTAATCCCGCAATCGAGCCAATTCTTCCAAGCATCCACCGAATTGTTTCATGTGGGGTACAATTTTATTCCTACTCAGTTCTATTGTTATTAAATCTTTGTGATGTTCGAGTTTATCAGATTCTTGTAGTCTTTGCATTCTTGATAATTTTTCACGCAATTATAATCTTGGTTTATCAAACTCCTGAGTTTATATTGGTGCTTCAGATTGAACAGGTTCAAGTTCTTGTTGAGATTGTGTTTGTTTCATGCACAAAGTTACCGTAAACTTGTGATTGACTCTTTACCGATTAACCAAGTTTCATGTCTAGATGTCCAACCCGTTATTGAAAAATCTTCCTCACTATTTTGATCTAATGTTGTTGCCACTGATTTCGTGTAGATGTCGGGTTCGGTTTGGGGTTGAACTATGGTTGTCGTCCTATTCTATCTAGTCGTTCGTTATTTCCATTAGTTAGATTACTTTAGAGTTGCTTTTCGTTTCGTCAATTCTAGTTTGCTAAAATTATGAATCATTGTTATCATAGGGCCTGAGAGTTGAGTTCGGGTTTAATGGCTGCAGTTTATATGTGTCGGTTTGGGTAAAGATCACGGGTTTTATAATCTAAATGTTTATCAACCGGAAGCCGGAAACCGAACCTTTAGGTTCTTGGTTTCCTAAACCGGGAAAGATTTCTAATAAACGAGATAATTAAATTATTGTTAAAATAACTTTCTGTAACAAAATGAGTTTTTGGGGCTGTCGGGTGTCTCGGGAATAAGCGGATTCATGTCGGGATTTAAAACGGGTTTTAGTTAATATGCTGAATCTTATCAGAATCTGTCCTCCGACTTCGGGACTGTTTTTACCACACTTAAAATACGTTTTTGGATTTTTGGCCCGTGCTGGTCACTTGTTTTCTGAGTTAGCTTTCCAACGCCGCAACCCTCTCGTTAATCCGATTTGCGGATTAAAAGTTATAACCATTCTAATATGCTGCTGTTAGGAAAATGAACTGTGCAGCTATGCTGTTTTGTGAGCCTGTTTTGAGGCCCTTAGAGTCCGATTTTGGGAAGAAGCCACTTGAGAGTGTTTTGTTGTATTCTGAGTCTAGTTTCTGTGGTAAAAAGATGGAAAAAATCTAATGAGCCGTTTAGAAGTTATGGCAGTTTCCGTGAGACTGACGGATGCTGCCAGCTTTCTGAAATAAGCCCTCGGGTAGAATTTTAATTCAGGGTTTCGTTTTTGGTTTTTAGGACCGCCTAGGAGACAACGTGCTGTACCTTTGACTGTCGGGAATCCTTTGGAGCTTACGTTTCTCGAGGTGAGTATTCTCACCGTGTATTCAGTTTTAACGTTGTACATGCATGACTTACGTGTTACATTTCTTGCACTATAGTTGTTATCTGAGATTGATCTGTTATCTGAGATTGATTTGTCATCTGAGATTGATCTGTTATCTGAGATTGATTTGTTATCCGAGATTGATCTAATATCCGAGTCATCTGTTATCTGAGCTTTTTGTGATCTGACTTTCTGAGTTCTGAGTTCTGGGTTTCTGAGTTTGAGTTAAACATTAAACATAATATATCTGACTTGACACCGAAGAGCACTGGTGTCAGACGTTTTGACTTGGCACCGAAGAGTACTGGTGCCAGGCCTTTTTGACTCAACACCGAAGAGTACAGGTGTTGAGGTGGTGTGAGGCGGGTCGAGGTTGATCTCTCGGCCCAAGTCACCCTAGCGCGCTATATAAATTAAAATCTGAGTAATAAAATCTGAGAAATAAATCTGAGTAATTAATCGAGTAGTTTCTGACTAGGAGTACACCGATGTGCCCTCATGTGTTGTATGTTAGGATTGTTTGCATTTTGAGATATTCACTCAGCTTCTCCAGCTGACCCCTATTTCCCCCCACATTGTTTCAGGTACCAGCAGAGGAAAGGAGAAGGTGGACGGTTGACCGCTGTATCTTTCATTACCGATGTGGACAGCATTTAATATTTTAAACACTTTATTTATTTTAACTATTTCCGCATTAAATACGTTTTAAATGCTAAATATTTATATCTGAGACTCATTTATGGGACCCTTTGATTATACTTTTATTTTCAAAAATTTTAAAAATTTTGTAAATTTTAGGGTGTTACATGAACGTGCTGGATTTGACAAAACCAAAGTCAAATGCTACAATTGTAGTACTTTTGGTCACTTTGCTAGAGAATGCTCTAGCAAAGATCAAAGATCAAATTACAACAAAAACAATTCTTCAAACTCAACTGCTCTTGTATCTCAAGAGAGACAAGGTTATGATTGGAGCTTTCAAGCAGAAGAACATGATCAAAATCAAGCACTCATGGCCTTCACTAATCCTAATACTGAGGTACATTCCAAATCTTGCACTCCTGAATGCATTAAAGCATATAAAGAATTAGAAAAACTTAATAAAGAAACTCTTGATGAGATGATTTTAAATAGAAACAGAAGAATATAATTTAATGGTTGCATTGCTGATCTTGAAAATCAAATAAAAATCTATAAAATAACTAATCAAAAATGCAAAGAAGAACTTTTACAAGCAACTTATGATAAAGAGCATGCTGAATTAAGATTAAAAGAAACCTTAACCAAACTAGAAGAATGTCAATTAGAACTAGAACATAATAAATTTACAATTAAGAAATTTGAACGAAGTTCTAGGATAATTGATGAACTAACTAGCAATCAAACTACTGAAAAAGTTGTTCCTAGAGCTGGATATCATGCAGTCCCTCCACCATCAAATTTTACTCCTCCACTAAAATCAAGCTCAGAAAGAATATTAGATGAACTAAAAGTGGAAAGTCAAACTGACACAAGTAATGATTTATCTGATGATGAACACACCAATAACACAACTGATACAAGTTTTCACACCACACAAAGTCAAGAATATCCTAAATACAATTCTGAAAATATACCCACCATATTAAGAAGGAGAAATCAAAGAAACTTAAATCAGTTAAAAGAACAAAGAAAGCCTGAAAGTGTTAAAACAACAAAATTAACCTGTTTAATATGCAACAAAGTTAACCACTTAGCAAAGGATTGTCACTTCAATCCAATCAATTGCAAAGAATTTAAGGAATTTAAAGAAAATAAAGAAAAATTAAAAGACCTTAAATTAAAAGAAACCAACTTAAAACAATTTGATAAAAATCCACATATTGATGTCCCTACATTTGGAAGAACTGCACAAAGATTTGTGCAAAATATCAGGCATGGAAGTCCAAAAAGAAGTTACTATTCTCAAAATAATCGAAAACAAAATCAATTTTCAAGATATTCAACCTTTTCAAACATCAGTAGAAACTATCAAATATTTACTACTGAGAATAAACCTGATTACAATGTTGTCAAATATAATTACTATAATACTAATGATTATCCTAAAAAGTCATATCACCCGAATACTACTGGTCCATCAGTAGTAAACTATTCAAAAGCAAAAAATCATGGGTAAAAACCTAAATCAGTAGTAACTACAAACAGCAGTAACAACAAAAACATGAAAACCAAACCAACATCAAAAATTCGTACTATGAGAAAAACTTATACTTCAAAGGATGAACCCAAGACAAAACAAGCTTGGGTTCCTAAAATGAACTAATCCATTTATTTTTGTGCAGAGCGTCCAGATTCCTGAAGAAGGAAGAACATGACATATTGATAGTGGATGCTCTAGGCACATGACTGGAAATCTTCAAATTCTTAGAGATTTCAAGTCTTTTGAAGGTGGATATGTTGCTTTTGGTGAAAATCCAAGAGGTGGTAGGATTACGTGTAAAGGTACAGTATCAAATGGTAAGATTACATTTGATGATGTTTATGTTGTTGAGCTTAAATATAATCTGATTAGTGTCTCACAAGTATGTGATAAAAAGAACAAAATTCTTTTTACAGATATAGAGTGCATCATTCTTTCTCCTGACTTTATTTTAGATGAAAAATATGTTGTTTTAAGAACCCCAAGGAAAAACAATGTGTATTGCCTGGATATAGGGGGAGAACTCATTTCTTCTAATGAGATCAACTGTTTTATATCCAAGGCAAACACAAATGAATCAGAACTCTGGCATAGAAGGATGTGTCACACAAACTTTAAAAACATAAATAATTTAGTAAAAAAGAATCTGGTAGTTGGTTTACCTCAAAAAGAATTCATGTGTGATCATCATTGTGTTGCATGCCTGAAAGGTAAACAACACAAGACTTCTCATAAGTCCAAAGCAATTAATTCTATTTCTAAACCTTTGCAGCTCTTACATATGGATCTATTTGGCGCTACGAATGTAATGAGTACTAAAAAGAAACAATACTGCTTAGTTATTACTGATGATTTTTCCAGATATACTTGGGTATTTTTTTCTCAAGACTAAAGATGAAACAAGTCAAATCATCAAGAACCTAATAATCAAACTAGAAAACATAAGAGATCTCAAAGTGAAAGCCATTAGATGTGATAATGGCACATAATTCAAAAATACTAATCTAATTTCTTTAATAAAAGAAAACCTTCAATAAGTTAAGCCACACTTTAAAACATCATATGAACTCTTTAATAAAAGAAAACCTTCAATAAGTTTTTTAAAATCATTTGGTTGTCCTAGTACAATTTTGATTACAAGAGAACAAATTGGTAAATTTGACTGCAAATCAGATGATGGAATCTTTGTAGGATACTCAACTCAAAGCAAAGCATACAGAGTATTCAACAAGAGGCTGAGGATCATTGAAGACAGTGTGGATGTATCCTTCAATGAAAATTTAATGAATGAACAAGGAAATGGTGCAGATTGGTTATTCAATATTGATAATCTAACCAAATCTCTTGATTTTAGTTATGATTTTAATGCAGGTCAAACAAACGATCAATCACCTCATGGTGGATCATCACCAATCAATGGCAGTCAGAATCAGATGAAGTATATCCTTGTTAATACTGCCCCCACAGTTAATACTGAGGATAGTAGTAACTTGGATAACACAAACAATACTGATATCAGTAATAACTCAAATTCTCAAGATACTACTGACACCAGTAGTAATCCTGACGATCATACTAACACTAAATCACATGATCTAAATGAAGATCAAGTTGATACTGATGTCAGTAACAATGAAGAAAATCAAGAAAATCCAGAAAATCAAGAAGAAAACCGGACTGATGCACAAATTCCTGAATCCAATGAATCAAACCTAGATAGTCAAATGGTTGTTGACAAAGTTTCCAACTCAAGAGCACAAAAGAACCACCCCTTAGATCTTGTTCTAACTGATGCCAACTCAAATATGCAGACAAGAAGCAAATTTAACTCAAGTTTATTTTCAAATATTTGCAATATAAGTCTAATATCTAATGAATGTATGTTCGAATGTTTTCTATCTCAGGAGGAACCTAAAAAGATTCAACAAGCCATGAAAGATTCAAATTGGATTGAGGCAATGCAAGAAGAACTTCTTCAATTTAAATTACAAGCTGTTTGGACACTTGTACCTCTTCCAAAAGGAAAAAGAGCCATTGGAACACGATGGATCTTCAGAAACGAGAAAGATGGAACATGTATAGTGATAAAAAATAAAGCTAGACTTGTAGCCCAAAGATACACTCAAGAAGAAGGAATAGACTATGATGAGGTATATGCTCCTGTTGCAAGAATTGAAGCAATAAGGATTTTCTTGGCATATGCTTCATTCAAGAAATTTAAAGTCTATCAAATGGATGTAAAAATTGCTTTCCTGTATGGGAAAATTGAAGAAGAAGTATATGTGTGTCAACCTCCAGGATTTGAAGATCCTAAACATGATTATTATGTGTACAAATTAGACAAAGCTCTATATGGCCTTCATCAGGCACCAAGAGCTTGGTATGATACATTATCATCTTACCTCTTGAAGAACAATTTCAAGAGAGGTGCAATCGACAAGACTCTGTTCACAAGAAAAGTCAAAGATGATATACTACTGGTCCAAATCTATGTAGATGATATCATCTTTGGATCATAAAATGACCAACTGTGTAAAGAGTTTGAAGAATTAATGCAAATCAAATTCAAGATGAGCTCAATGGGTCCAATGAATTTCTTTCTTGGACTCCAAATCAATCAAAAGTCAGATGGTATTTTAATTAATAAATCAAAATATGTCAAAGACATCTTGGAAAAGTTTGCAATGAAAGACTATAAAAGTGCAAGTACTCCTATGGAAACTCATAAACACGCACATCTTGATATTGAGGGGGAGGATGTAGATGAACACTTATATAGATCAATGATAGGATCTTTAGTTTATTTAACTGCATCTAGACCTGATATTATGTATAGTGTTTGTGTTTGTGCCAGGTATCAAGCAAGACTAAAGGTGCTTCACTTACAAGCTGTCAAAAGAATATTCTCATACTTAAAAGGAAAACCATCACTTGGTCTTTGGTATCCACATGACTCACCATTTGAACTTATAGCCTACACAGATAGTGACTATGGTGGTGAATGTCAAGACAGAAAGTCTACTACTGGTGGATGTCAATTCTTTGTATCAAGACTAGTTTCATGGCAATTCAAGAAGCAAACAAATGTTTCAACATCAACTGCTGAAGCAGAGTATGTAGCTGCATCTGCTTGCTGTGCTCAAGTATTGTGGATTCAAAATCAACTATTGGACTTTGGTATATCTATTCTCAAAACTCCTATCTATATTGATAATCAAAGTGAAATTAGATTTCACTTTATAAGAGATTGCAATGAAAAGAAATTAATTAAAGTAGTTAAAATTCATATTGACAATCAACTAGCTGATCTTTTTACAAAGCATTTGATGTGGGATGATTTGGATTCTTGGTTAGCAGTATTGGAATGATTTTAATAAATTAATTTCATAAAGAATTGAATAGGTAAAGTAGTTGTATATTATTCTTAATTTTTAGTTTAATTTTAAGGGTTTTTACCACTGATTATTCATTACTACTGATTGTGGGTAAGTGTTCATAAGTTACTACTGATCGGATGTTACTTAGAATTAGGTTAAGTACAAACCAACAGTTACTACTGATGTTTTATACTGATACTTATAAAACTTAGTTACTACTGATCGACCGTTACTTATGAAATACGCAGTTTAACTAAACTAACCCCATGAAAATAGCAGTTATGCTATCATTCGAAGGGTATTCGTGACTTTTTGCAGGTTAATTCAAAAATTATAAATAGCTGAATTCGATTAATTAAGCATTATCCAAACCTCGATCTGCTAAACCCTACGATAAACCCTTAAGTCGGCAATCTCGATCAAAACCCTACAACGGTAACAAAATCTCTCAAACTTCTCTCAAATCAAACTCTCAAAGATCGCAATTTCTCAAAATTCTCTCAAGCATCAAAATCAAAATGGCAATGATGAAACCAATAGGCGTACAAACTGATCTTCTATACCCGGAATTACACAACATGTTAGCCTTTCTAAGAAATCCAGATGGAACAAGAGATTTCAGACCTATTGTGTTGTTCTTCAAGAATACATACATCAAATTTGCATTAACCGTTAATCCTAAAGTATATGTACAACATCTGGTACAATTTTGGGAAAATGCACAGAGAATAGAAGAGGACAATATATCAAAAATCAAGTCCATTGTAGATGGAAAAACTGTAGTAATCACTGAACAACCTATCAGACAACATCTACATCTCAATGATGAGTCAGGTAAATCTCTTCTTGAAAAGGAGGAAATTGTTGAAACAATTTTAAGAATGGGGTATGAAGGAAGAACAGACATACTAACTTTTCAAAAAGGTCTTCTTTCACCCCAATGGAAATTTTTAATACATATTATTCAACATTGCATCTCTCCTAAAAAGAGTACTTGGAATGAGTTCAACAAATCAATAGCATCTGCTTATGTTCATTTGTGCACATATCAAGTATTCAGTTTTTCTAAAATGATTTTTGATGGAATGCTTGGAAACTTATCACCTTCAAATTTTTTGATGTATCAAAGATTCATTGCACATATTTTAAACTGTGAAATCCCAAATCTTTCAAAATTAAAACACATTTTTCCTACACCAGAACTAAATCAAAAAGTGTACTCAAACATGAGGAAACAGTTCAAAATCTCTTGAACTGTAACTCCTTTATTTTCTAATATGATCTATGATCATCCTCCAACTTGAGAAGGTTCAAGCCACCCAATTGAACCCAAACCCACTCCATCACCAAAAACATCCCAAACACATTCCCATGAGTCCACTCAATCAACTAGACGACAAAATGTCTTGAATGTGTCCCAGGAACATGTTATTAGACCTCAGAGTGCTACTCTTCATTATGAGGCAGACCAACCCAAAGCCAAAAACATACTCACAACATATAAAAGGAAAAGAATTTCCAAAAAGGACACCAGGGAACCCATTGAGTTAAATCCCAGGCTCCAAGAGTTGTCCTCCAAGGAGGAGAGAGGACATGAGGAAAGCGCTCCTACTACTGATACACCAAAGGTTGGTGCACTGGACAGTAGGAACATCATTAGGACCCAGATCTCGGCAACTTTGAGTGATGAATCATCTTTTGAGGCAGCACTTAAAGGACCCCGGTGCCAAGAAACCACAAGGGGAGATACTTTTGCTTCTTCTAGGAAGAAGAGTGTGTCTAAAACACCCAATGAATCACCAAGCAGTGATGAGGGTAGAATGAAATCAACTGAAATGATGGATATGATGGTAAACCTTAAAGCCAATGTACCAAATCAGCCCGATGATTTACCTAGATGAAATGAGGGCAGCATGGAACAACCCCAATTAATGGATAGGAAGGAAAACCTTGAAACCACTGTACAACATTGCCTGAAGCTCATAAACAATCAAGGGAGAACCATGAGTTATGTAACACCTCAATTTTTAATACAAAATATTGGCCAAAATAAAACATTTTATAAATAGAAGAACATCCTCAAATTTGGATTTACAAAAACCTTGGTATGAAATCAGAGTATAAAAGTAGGTGTTACAAAATAGATCATAACCAAGCTAAGACTAAATCCAATCTAGTGTTCTTCTAATCTAGGTCCCGCATCTCTATCCATGCGTACCTAAGCCTTCGATCCCGAACCTGAGTACATAGCAAAACAAAACAAGGAGTACGTGAGACAAAACATCTCGTGAGCTACATGGGTTTAGACCCAATGATAATAATATTAACCGAATGACAAACAGGCAGACAGGTAAGTAATCATCCATCTAACTAGTCACCCTATTGTGACTCTAATACTTGCTTTCCTAGAAATCATATCTAGTTATCGGGTTGCCTCCGAACTAACTAGAACCACCTTGACTTATTAACCGAAATCCATCGCCATTAATAAGCCTCAAGATACCGGCAAGAGGGATTTGCCCAATCTACCGATACCTGCCTTACTCGCCGGACTATCTCCAGTTAGCAAGACTACTATCGTGGTGGAGTCGATGGGAATCCACCCAACTGCCCCTCACACCACACCTCATGACCGGGGGTCCCCCGCATCATCACCTCATCTCAACATATCATAACTCGATGGTTATGTCAATCTAGCTCTCGGCTATCACGTCTATCATCAAACAAGTTAGTTCAATACAACTATCGGTATAACTAACTACTAACTACTAGTCTACACAAATAAGCAAATAGACCATAACACAAGTAATAAAATGTATTTCATAGGCTATGTACTCAGTAAATTTCCACACGTACTCACCTTAGCAATAAAGATGTTTTAACCGTATTCTTTCCGCCGGTCCCTTGTTCACAAATCGTCCACTTCAATACTTCACCGAATGTCTAAACAATTATAACAACAAGATTATCATCACAAACTACTACCAATGTGTTCATCTACTTCTAGATAACACCCATCAATCCATTTCCCCCAAATATGGTGATTTACCAAACCCTAGGTTTAACCAACCCTTAAGATTCTTACCAATCGAAATCATACACTTGTTTCCTTTACCAATATACCATTTATTAAGTGTATACACCATTTATATCACCATAAACCCTAACCCCAAGAACTAGGGTTTCAAACCCAAGCTTCTAAACCCATAGATCTAAAGCTACAACTACAAAGGATTGAAGATATACCTTAAATCTTCAACTAGGAGTGAAGAATCACAAGATTTGACCAAGAAATCTGCTCCAAATGATGCTTTACACTCAAAATCGTTCACAAACTCGAGAGGGAGAAAACTAGGGTTTATCCTTGCAATAAATGAGCTCAAACCCGACTTTAATGCTGCCAGACAAAAGATCACGACGCGAACAATAGTTCGCGTCGCTAACTCTGCGAATTCCATAGTTCGCGATCGTTAAGCAGGCGTGAACTTCTTCGCGACAAAAGGCCAAACTCCCTGGAGCTAGTTCCCGATCGCGAACCTAAGTTCGCGTCGCGAACTCCTGATGTAGCCAGGGCTGCACTTTTTCCAACTTGTCTCGACCCGGTTTCGCCCATAACTTTCTCATACGGTGTCCAAACGACACGAAACCAATTCCTACGTTCTTTAAACGATTTATCCTTATTTATCATATATTTGTACAATTTATTTATTTACAAATTTCGGGTCGTTACAACTATCTACCCCTTAAGAAGATTCCGTCCTCGGAATCTCATCATAGTTCACGAAATCCGGGTACCTCTTCCGAATCTCGTCTTTGACTTCCCAAGTCAAATTCGGCCCAAGTGAATGTTTCCACTTGACCAACACCAAATCAATCTCCTTATTCCGAAGCTTCTTTGTCTTCGTTTCTAGTATGGCCTCGGGCTCCTCGATTAATCGGTTCGGACCGTCAACCCGCAACTCTTGCAACGGAATAATATTTTCAACTTCCCCGATAAACTTTTTCAAATAACTTACGTGAAAGGTGTCATGCACACCTTGAAGCTCGGGTGGAAGTTCCAACTTAAAAGCTTGAAGCCCGACCCGTTTCAATATTTTAAACGGTCCAACATACCTTGGACTTAACTTCCCTTTCTTACCAAACCGCATTACACCTTTCCAAGGTGACACTTTCAACATGACCAAATCACCGACATCCAAGTCGTATGGCCTTTTCTTCAAACCCGAATAACTTCGTTGTCTATCTTGGGCGACTTTCATGTTGGTTTGGATAATACCGATCTTTTCATTTGTCACTCGCACGATCTCGGGACCCGTGAGTTTCGTCTCTCCCGCTTCCAACCAACAAGATGGAGTTCTACATTTTCTTCCATACAACGCCTCATAAGGCGGCATCTTGATAGTCGAGTGATAGCTATTATTATACGAGAACTCGACTAACGGTAGATGTTCATCCCATTTACCACCGAAGTCTAACACACACGATCTCAACATGTCTTCGACCGTTTGAATCGTTCTTTCACTTTGACCGTCGGTTTGCGGGTGATAAGCCTTGCTCAACCGCAACTTTGTACCCAACTCTTCTTGTAAAGATCGCCAAAATCTCGAGGTAAACCTCGCGTCTCTATCAGACACAATCGATAACGGCACCCCGTGGAGTCGAACCACTTCATCAACATACAACTTAGCCAATTTCTCGAGTGGCAACGTTTCCCGAATTGCTAAAAATAACGCACTCTTAGTCAACCGGTCAACTATGACCCAAATGGCATCGTGACCTCTACTCGTCTTCGGTAAACCTACTATGAAATCCAAAGTTATATCTTCCCACTTCCCGGCCGGCACAACCAATGATTGAGGTACCCCATACGGTACTTGATGTTCGGCTTTCACTTGTGCACACGTGGCACACTTAGAGATATACTTGGCCACCCTCGCCTTCATTCCGGGCCACCAATAAACCCGTTTCATATCTTGGTACGTCTTTGTACTCCCCGGGTGAATCGAATACTTCGACTTGTGCACATCATACAACAACTCTTTTCGGATACCACCGAACTTAGGAACCCAAATACGACCGCCTACGGTCTTCAACCCTTGTGCATTTTCGAGTAAATGTTGGTTCTTACCTAACCGTTCTTGTCTTAATTCGTCTTTTCCCATAACTTCTCGTTGGGCATTCTTGATTCTTTCGATGATGCTCGAGACGACTTCTATACGAGTTAAAATTCCTCGGTTCGGGTTCTCATAAACCTTCCGTCTCAAGGCGTCGGCCACTACATGCATTAGCCTTTCCCGCGTGATACACAATCTCACAATCATAATCGGCAATCAACTCGATCCACCTTCTCTGTCGCATATTAAGGTCTTTTTGAGTAAACACGTATTGTAGACTTTTATGATCCGTGTATAATGTACACCGAGTGCCATACAAATAATGCCTCCACAACTTCAAGGCAAATATAATCGCCGCCAATTCCAAGTCGTGTGTCGTGTACCTTAATTCCGCGTTCTTCAATTGTCACGAGGCATACGCGATCACTTTACCTCTTTGCATCAACACACAACCGAGCCCTTGATTCGACGCATCACTATAAACCACAAAATCCTCCATACCATCCGGTAACGTAAGAATCGGCGCGTTACATAACTTTTCTTTCAACAATTTAAACGCCTCTTCTTGCTTCTTCTCCCACACAAACTTCTCACTTTTTCTCGTTAACTTCGTGAGTGGAATCGCGATTCTCGAGAAGTCTTGTATAAACCTTCGGTAATAACTGGCCAATCCAAGAAAACTTCTAACCTTGGTAGGAGTTCTCGGAGGCTCCCAATTTGACACCGCTTCAATCTTGGACGGATCAACCTTAATACCATCACACGTCACCACGTGACCTAAGAATTGCACTTCCCGCAACCAAAATTCACACTTCGAGAATTTTGCATACAACTTCTCCCGTTTCAACACATCTAGAACAAGCCTCAAATGACTTTCCGTGTTCTTCTTCGGTTTTCGAATAAATTAGAATGTCATCAATAAACACGATCAAAAACTTATCAAGAAACGGTTTACAAACCCGATTCATTAAATCCATAAAAATAGCCGGTGCGTTTGTAAGACCAAACGGCATCACTAGAAATTCGTAATGACCATAACGTGTACGGAACGCTGTCTTCTCGGTGTCACCTTCTTTCACCCGAACTTGGTGATAACCCGACCTCAAATCTATCTTCGAGAAATAACTAGCACCTTGCAGTTGGTCGAATAAGTCGTCAATTCTCGGCAACGGTAACGGTTTTTAATAGTTACCTTGTTCAACTCTCGGTAGTCGATACACATTCTCATCGACCCGTCTTTCTTTTTAACAAATAACACCGGTGCACCCCACGGTGACGAACTCGGACGAATAAAACCCTTATCTAACAAATCTTGCAATTGGGTCATCAATTCCCGCATCTCGGTGGGAGCTAAACGATAGGGAGCACGAGCAATCGGCGTCGCCCCCGGAACTAAATCAATCTTAAACTCGACTTGTCTCTCCGGTGGCAGACCGGGAAAGTCATCGGGAAAAACCTCGGGGAAATCCCGAATAATTTTGACGTTATCCATTGACTTCTTTTCCTTTCGGCCATCTAATACATATGCAATAAACGATGCACAACCTTTCGATATACTTTTCCTCGCCTTAATGGCGGTAATCACATTAGGCATGTGATGTCGTTTCTCCCCATACACATACACTTTCTCGTTCTCGGGTGTCCTAATCGACACAATTTTCTTTCCACACAAAATCTTGGCTTGGTGCATACCCAACCAATCCATACCGATAACCACATCAAACGCCCTAATTCCCATTGGCAATAAATCTACCTTAAACTTTCTACCGTCTATTTCTTTTTCACAATTTCTATAAACACATTCAACCATAGACGTTTTTCCCGTCGGCTACTTCTATCTCATAAACCTCATCTAACATCTCGGACGGCACATTCAATTTACAACCGAACTCATAAGACACAAACGAATAATTGGAACCCGAATCAAATAAAATATGAGTTGGCAAGGAGTTAATGAATAAAGTACCTGACACCACATCGTGTGCCTCTTTCGCCTCCTCCCGAGTAAGTTGGAAGGACCGCCCCTTCACCTTCGCCGGTTCCACTTTCTTTTGAGCCGTGGACACCATCGACTCAATTCCCTTCTTCGGGCATACATTGCTATAATGCCCCTTTTCATGGCACGAGTAGCACTCCACATCGGCCGTCAACTTGGCCCTACAATCCCGGGCTAAGTGCCCCATCTTGCCACAACTATAGCAAGCCTTTGACTCTCCTCGGCATATGCCGGTATGATTTTTCCCGCATTTCTTGCACGGGCCAACACTTCCTTGTTTAGAGAAGCTCGAAGTGAACTTCCCTTTCTTGAACGAACTAAAGCCGCTCTCGGCCTAGGATGCACGGATACGTCACTTAGGGTGCCGCTCCCGTATCGGAAACGCCTAGGATACGTATACGCCTTGGATACTTGCCGGAAACGTTTCTCCGATGCCGGAAACGTTTCTGCGCCGTTTCTACGGCGTTTCAGGGGACGTATCCGTGTTTTTCAAAATTGTGTGATGGGTTATTTGAGTCTAATGAAGGCTAATGGAGTAATGGGCTTTTTGATCCATAAAAGATATGTCAATTCCCCTAAGCCCTTAAACCCGTACCCTCGTATCGTGATCAAAATTACGGCAATTCCCCTACTCTGTTTCAGCTTCATTCGTACGTACATGCTCTGCTTCATTCAATTCGCTTAAACTTCAATTCGTCTTCTTTGTTTAACATATATACATATTTTTTATATTTTATATTTTCCGTATCTCTGCCGTATCCGTATCTTGAATTTTTTATTTTTGCCGTATCCCGTATCCGTAGCGTATCCGTATCCCGGTGCCGTATCCGTATCCGTGCAACATAGCTCTCGGCCTTCCTTTTCTCGCCCACATGGGCCCTCTCGGCAACACGTGCCTCATTCACCTCCTCAACACCCCGGGCAGCACTAATAGCCTCATCGAGTGAGACCGCCCTCTTAACCTCCAACTGATAATCCCACGGTAGCCCACTTGCATACCGAACCACTCTCAACCTCTCATCCGAGTAGGTCTTAGCAACAAACGGGAGTAATCCCGTGAATTCTCTCGAATATTCTTCCACCGACATATCACCCTTTTTGAGGGTCACGAACTTCTCGTGCATCTTTTCCAAATCCCTTTCGGGACAAAATTTCTTTTTCAATCTCGTGGTGAATTCATCCCACGTCATTTTCTCAATCACCTCCCTCCCTAGGGTCTCATACACGATGTCCCACCAAACCATCGCATCCTCTTTTAACAATTGTGACGCATACGTCACCATATCGGCATCCTTACACTTACTACTACCGATCACCCTCTCGGTTTCCCGGATCCACCTCATGGTTACTTTCGGGTCCGAACTACCCGAATACACATTTGGCTTACAAGCCATGAAGGATTTAAATGAACAACCTTCTTTCACCTCGGGCTTTGCCCTAGCATCACTTTGGCCCCCCGTGGAGGACTTTCCTTCACCGGTGCCACTTCCCCCGGTTCGCTCCTCCGATCTAGCCTCGGATTCACGGTCTCCACCCGACCTCTCCCGATCACCAATAATACGGTGCACTTCTTCGGCCACCGTTCCTTTGATTTGATCAATAATAGTTTGGAGATCCGCCATGGTTACCGGAGTCCTATTAGCTCCGACCTCCGACTCACCCACTCGGTGCATCGACAGTTGACTTTCTTGTTCAACCACAACCTCCACATGAGGTATCTCCTCCTCCCGGCCCTCCGGGGCTCTACCACTTCTACGCGTGGTCACCATTTCTTTCAATCAAGACTATACGAAAGACATTAAACATTTAGTACCTTGTGTACAACCCATTAGTCGCATAAGACTCAATATCCATAATCATATCAAATTACATCGGTCCCCTAGGTTCAACCCTAAACTTAATATAAAGTCTCAAGGTCAACCTATGATCTTAAGGAATCTTACATTCCTAATGCTACAGTCTAAGACTAGGATGGTCATCCAACCTAATTCACTTAAACTATAGCTCTGATACCAAGTTGTAACACCTCAATTTTTAATACAAAATATTGGCCAAAATAAAACATTTTATAAATAGAAGAACATCCTCAAATTTGGATTTACAAAAACCTTGGTATGAAATCAGAGTATAAAAGTAGGTGTTACAAAATAGATCATAACCAAGCTAAGACTAAATCCAATCTAGTGTTCTTCTAATCTAGGTCCCGCATCTCTATCCATGCGTACCTAAGCCTTCGATCCCGAACCTGAGTACATAGCAAAACAAAACAAGGAGTACGTGAGACAAAACGTCTCGTGAGCTACATGGGTTTAGACCCAATGATAATAATATTAACCGAATGACAAACAGGCAGACAGGTAAGTAATCATCCATCTAACTAGTCACCCTATTGTGACTCTAATACTTGCTTTCCTAGAAATCATATCTAGTTATCGGGTTGCCTCCGAACTAACTAGAACCACCTTGACTTATTAACCGAAATCCATCGCCATTAATAAGCCTCAAGATACCGGTAAGAGGGATTCGCCCAATCTACCGATACCTGCCTTACTCGCCGGACTATCTCCAGTTAGCAAGACTACTATCGTGGTGGAGTCGATGGGAATCCACCCAACTGCCCCTCACACCACACCTCATGACCGGGGGTCCCTCGCATCATCACCTCATCTCAACATATCATAACTCGATGGTTATGTCAATCTAGCTCTCGGCTATCACGTCTATCATCAAACAAGTTAGTTCAATACAACTATCGGTATAACTAACTACTAACTACTAGTCTACACAAATAAGCAAATAGACCATAACACAAGTAATAAAATGTATTTCATAGGCTATGTACTCAGTAAATTTCCACACGTACTCACCTTAGCAATAAAGATGTTTTAACCGTATTCTTTCCGCCGGTCCCTTGTTCACAAATCGTCCACTTCAATACTTCACCGAATGTCTAAACAATTATAACAACAAGATTATCATCACAAACTACTACCAATGTGTTCATCTACTTCTAGATAACACCCATCAATCCATTTCCCCCAAATATGGTGATTTACCAAACCCTAGGTTTAACCAACCCTTAAGATTCTTACCAATCGAAATCATACACTTGTTTCCTTTACCAATATACCATTTATTAAGTGTATACACCATTTATATCACCATAAACCCTAACCCCAAGAACTAGGGTTTCAAACCCAAGCTTCTAAACCCATAGATCTAAAGCTACAACTACAAAGGATTGAAGATACACCTTAAATCTTCAACTAGGAGTGAAGAATCACAAGATTTGACCAAGAAATCTGCTCCAAATGATGCTTTACACTCAAAATCGTTCACAAACTCGAGAGGGAGAAAACTAGGGTTTATCCTTGCAATAAATGAGCTCAAACCCGACTTTAATGCTGCCAGACAAAAGATCACGACGCGAACAATAGTTCGCCTCGCTAACTCTGCGAATTCCATAGTTCGCGATCGTTAAGCAGGCGTGAACTTCTTCGCGACAAAAGGCCAAACTCCCTGGAGCTAGTTCCCGATCGCGAACCTAAGTTCGCGTCGCGGACTCCTGATGTAGCCAGGGCTGCACTTTTTCCAACTTGTCTCGACCCGGTTTCGCCCATAACTTTCTCATACGGTGTCCAAACGACACGAAACTAATTCCTACGTTCTTTAAACGATTTATCCTTATTTATCATATATTTGTACAATTTATTTATTTACAAATTTCGGGTCGTTACAAGTTATATGAAGCACAACATCAATGTAATGAATAGAAGGCAGAAGAGGTTCGATTACAGGCTTAAAAAACAGTTCAATCTCATTTGAAAATTGAAGAGGAAGATTGAAAATAGTGAGGCTCAACAGGTTGAGATCACTAAGGGGGAGAAGGATCAAATTCTGGGAATGATTGATACTTCCATTGCAGCAGCAGCAACCCCCCTCTTAAATTTAAAAGAAGCTCATGGTGAAACAGGTCAAAGTGATGAAGACTTTGATAGAGGAGTTAAAAGTATGGAGGAAGATGTGTTTGTGTCTGCAAAACAATCACCAACAGCAGAACAAGTACATTCTCCAATTACTACTGATGTAGTTAATACTACTGAAGTTATGGGTACTACTGATCCCATAAATACTACTGAAGTCATAGAGCAGACTGAAGTACTTTCTACTGATCCTATGGAAGAAGATGTACAAGAAGCAACATTAGTACTAAGTCCTTCAACAGCAGCAACAATTATTCTAGTTACTACTGATGCATCCCCAGTAGTAACAACAGAAGAAACCTCAGTAGTAGTTTCCTCAAACTTGCAACTGGTAGTTTACAGACCTTTCAACTTGCAGTAATTAATACCAGTAGTAACTACTTTGGTTACTACTGAGTCTGAAGAAATACCAGAACTGATTGAACAAACAGTAGTAATCCCAACTGAAACAAAAACTGTAGAATTAAAACCCCTTGTAATTCCAGACATTGATGCTGATGTTAACTGGGATGAGGTAGATGAATGTTCATTACCTCCACATCCAGATATCTTTTCTGAAGCAAGGATTCATAAATTTGATCCTAATATTTGTATTATCCCAG
This sequence comes from Calendula officinalis, assembly GCA_963853835.1. NCBI lineage: Eukaryota > Viridiplantae > Streptophyta > Magnoliopsida > Asterales > Asteraceae > Calendula > Calendula officinalis. Next base: position 22,268,507 of record OY970823.1, read on the forward strand.
TAGTTGATATGAAGTACACTCCACTTCCAAAGTGTGTGGGTAAAGGAAAAGATGAATTTGATGATGATTACCCACACAGAGCTTTAGGTCATTACTTGGTAAACAAAATAAATATGGTCAACCTCTAAAGCAAAGTCACTGGAAGGTGAAAAGAATAAGATATCAAAGGAAGTGTGCTAAAACTCAAGAACATGAAGATACGAAAAAGTTGAACAAGAAAAGATTAAAAATCAATCCATTCAAGAAATAGAAGAGTTCTTGGAAGAAGATCAACAAGAAGAGCTAAATAAAATAAAAAATATTGAAAAAGAAAGCATAGATCTTCTTGAAGCTCAAGTACAAGAATGCAAACGTCTGAAAGAAGACATGCCTGAACAGTTTGCAGAAAAGAAAACTGAAATGATCTCATACTTAAAATCAGGAGGTCACAATGCAAAATCCTTTGGAAGAATGAAGCTGATAACCACTATTGAAAGATATTGCATTGAAAAGAAGAAAGAACTAGCAGAACCAGAGGTCAAAGAAGTCAAATTAACAGAATTAGCAGAAATTGATCCTAAAGAGGTACTCACAAGAAAAGCTGTGACAGGTGAATCTTCAAAGTTAACTGCAAAGAAACGAAAAACAATTGAAAATGAAGAATCTGCTAGGAAGAAAGCAAATTTAGACTTTCCAGTACTTGATGATCCTCAAGCTCTTCAACAAAACAATCCAATCATCAATTGGAGGGTCATTAATAATGTAATTGAAATAATTAGGGAAGATAAATCAACTCAAAGATTTAGTGCTTGGAAACCAATGATTATGTCACTATCCAGAAGTGATGTAATCAAAGTATTGAATATTGGAAAACCAAGAATGGCTAGAAAATACTGGAAGAACTCAGGAGCTGGATATTTAATTGAAATGATAGATGCTGCATTCTATCCATAAAATTATCCTGAGAAATTTGCAAGTAAAGAATCCGTGTATGCCTGGAATGTTCTACCTTCAGTGAACATGTATTTCTTTGAACGAGCCAGTAAAAGATGTGAGCTATTTCTGATAGAGAAAGAGTACAATCATTATGAAGAAACGATGTGTCAAGCTACTTGTTGCTCTTTTATCAGACCTTATATGCTGTTATGTTTTCAACACAATATAAATATTTTCTTGAAAAGAACAAAAGATTTATTACTGAGCAGAGGAATATAAGAAATCAAAGAATAAAAGAAGGAGATGAACGGAGGGCAAAAGCCTTAGAAGAAAAGAAAAGAAAAGAGAAAGAAGAGAAGAAAAAGAAAGAAACTTAATTAATTCAAATTAAATTAATAAGTTTAGGGGGAGATTGTTGGGATGAACTCAAGTTTATACTGATGCTGCAGTTGGTACTGACAAAGACTTAATGCTGCTACAAGAGTTAGTAATGACGGGGCAGAATTACAAGAAACACTACTGATCTTGGACTTACTACTGATGATCATGTTTACTACTGATGTCGATAAATAGAACAGATCGTGTCCGAGATTCTAGTAGAGTTAGTTTAGAATTAGTATCTTTTGTAATTCGATTGTAATCTAGTCTTAGAATAACTAGGGTAAAAGTTTAGGCTTCAAGGACTATTATATATAGTTCCTTACGAATTGTAAACGTACGTGTGTATTATCAATCATTAATATACATTGAAGCTTTTTGTGAAAAACTGTGTTCATAATATTGTTCTTACAATTTACAGTTTTATTGTTCTTGATAAATCAACATAGTGTTAATCCGTAGTAACTTCTACTGTTGAGTAGATATGTGATTTAGTAACTTATTGAGTTATTCGATCCTGACATATTCCTTAAGTTTATGTAGTTCAAAAAGACAAATCTTAACAATTGATTAACAAGATTTTAGTGGTTAAGATGAATCACATATTTTATACATATTTTAGTCGTTTAGTACTTGAGTTCTATTTTTTTTAAATTTATTTATTAACCACGTTGACAAGTGGCTTGGTGTGGTCACGTGGTGTTGTGTACCACATTTGGCGAATTGGGCTGTGTTGTGTGTGTATCACATTTAACTCAAGGTCGTTCTCCATATTGTTCTGAGATGATACGCGGTACTAACTACACAGAGTGATCTAATGATCGATCACTTTATATGCTCTAACGTTTAATGATGGAGCGTTTTATTTATATCTACCTTTTAAGTATCAGTTCAAAGAAATTTCTTTATGTTCATATGACTTTTTTATTTTTTTTTAAGTTATTGATGGCTACAAGTTAGCAGAGAATACATGGAATGAGTTGTAACATTTTTAATTGTAACAAGTCAAATTAGAAGCAAACATGTAGTCAAGCATACATGCTTTTCTATGATATGTAAGAAGTAAGAACCTAACGAAATAAACACAAAACATCACAAATCACTAGTATGGTGAAATGGTTAGAATACGAACATCATTCTTTACGCAAATTTTCGTAAAAAAATAGTTTATTCTAATTGAAATGATCGAATTCCATAAAAATTAGACTCATTAATTGCTAAACGTAGTGGTTTAAACTTTTTTTAATTGTTTTATAATAAAAATTTATATTTGTATTTCTATCTATTTAATTAATATAAACTTCTAAATTAAATGATTAAATTAGTATAGATTATATTAAATTTATATATTAATTATTTTATAAATAATATGATTAAACTTTAATACTAGTAGAAATCAATAAAAGTTTTTTAGAAAAAAGGTAATGTTATTGAAGTATGTATTTTATGTTTATTTATTTGTATATTCACTTGATCAAAATATGTCTAAAAATAACGAATAATATTAGGAAAAAAATTAATGCATTTCACGTACTTTTTTCGATTCAAAATAAGTGATATGTTTTCCTTTTATAGGTGATTGAAAATAAATGATACACTTTGAAAAATTAACTTATTTGGCAAAAAATAGTGGATTAACATCCACTAATTATCTAATTTAATAAAGTGAAATACTGTAACTTTTTTTACCCTTACTTTTTTTATTTTAAATATCATTAAACACATTTTATTCAAAATTGTGAGACTCATTCCCCACCAACCATCCCATTAATTTAATTTAATAATCATTATAATATTTTGCCTTAAAAATTCTGAAACTTAAAGTGTATCACTTATTTTGAATTGACATAAATAGATTTTTTTTAAAGGCAACTATCTACTTTTTTTCATCTACAACAAGACTTAAACCTTAAATTAATCTTCATAACCAATAAACTACAAATCTTGGATTAATATATAAATAAACTCAATACAAAATACAGAATATAAGAATATAAAAAAAAACATGACAACAATGCATTAATACGCGTCCCAACATGTCCTTTTCTCGAGGTAAAATAATCTTGTTTTGACAAACTAGGCTCCATTTGATTTGACTACCAGGTCCACTAATATCTTAACATGATAATTTGAACTTGTTATGTCAAACATGTTACTTTATATGGAAGATAATTTTTTATTAGTTAGTAAAGTGATTTTTATAATGTGTTATTTTATACTTCCTTCGATTTAAAAAAAGTGATATACTTTTTATATTTTGGTGTATTAAAATACGTGATACACTTTGAAAACTTACCTTATTTGGTAAAAAATATTGAGACTCAAACCCACTATCTACATTAAAAAGGTGAAATGACATCTTTACCCTTACTTTTACTTTTAAACATCATTAACCTCATTTTATCAAAATTTGTGGGACTCATTCCCTACTAACTATCCAATTAATATAATTTAATTATCATTATTATATTTTCCCTCAAAACCCGTAAAACCAAAAATGTATCACTTATTTTAAATAGGAGGAAGTACATCGTAATTAAGTTCGTTATTATTAACCCAACCGGGTTTAACTTCCTCGACCCCAAAATAAATTAAGAGGGCCTTAATGAGTTGTTTTTAGCGGTTTAACACACATACTTTAAATTACTTTTAAATTTACACATTTTATCTAATTTGAATATATGACCACAGACTGATGGAAAATAAATTTCAATACTTTATATCGTTATGGTACAAATCTTTAATTAATGACTTTAATTCCATTGATGTGGTGTGGGAGATTCCACTCTTTCTAATCCATTAGGCAGACTGTTGGCATATATAATATCAATATAGACATTAATTGCGTTTAGGATTCAAAAAGGGGGTGTATTTCTTGTGGCAAACAATAATTGGACCGTTCATCATGCATATTCTTTTCTCGTTGATGTTTATGCTACTCAAGAAGTAACTATTGTATTCCATGGAGGGGAGATCTTGGATATGAAGTGTTGTAAAAAATCCATGGTGAGTTTGCAAACCACCACGTAAATAATCCAGTTAGAATACTCGAGTTAAAGACTCATCTTTCAAGATTTCCCGAACACGGAAAATCTCATATGTTGATGAGAAATTATATTGATTTCTACTTTTTGTCTTTACTTACGTACATACACACTAGATAAAATGACATGCGTAATTTATTAATTCTCTCTGTTAATATTATCTCTTGATTTTGACACATGTTGTCAGGATCAAATAACTCAACCAGTTACTAGAATAATCAGATATATTCACAAAGAGAAGTTACAGCGGATTAACACTCTTGTGATTGAATAAGAACAATGAATAACTGTAAATTATATGAAATAATTAAGAACACAGTTTTCACAAAAAACTTCAATGCATATTGATAATATCGAACAATACACACGTATATTTTCAATTCTTAAGGAACTATATATAATAGTCCTTGAAGCCTAACAATTTACCATAGTTATTCTAGGACTAGATTACAATCGAATTACAAAAGTTATTAAAATTTAAACTAACTTTCCTAAGATATCGGACACGATCTGCTCCAAATATGATCATCAGTAGTATTTTCCAAGATCAGTCTTAAGTTGTAATTCGTATCATCAGGAGAAAGTCTTGTATCAGCACCAAGACATTGATCAGTATCAACTGCACCATCAGTAATAACTACAAAATCAGTATTAACTATGTTATATCCCAACAGTCTCCCCCTAAACTTATTAATTCCGTTTTGAATTAATTAAGTTTCTTCCTTTTCTTTTCTTCTTCTTCTTTTGCCCTTCTTTCATCACCTTCCTTTTGTCTTTGATTTCTTAGTCTTCTTTGATCAACAATGTATTCTTTATTCTTTTCAAGAAAATACTTATATTTTTCTGAATACATCACTCCATCATGAGGTCTGATAAATGAGCAACATATGGCTTGATACATTGTTTGTTTTGAATGATTGTAGTATTTTTCCATTAAGAACAGCTCACACATTCTATCTGACCTTTTAAAGAAGTACATGTTTACTGATGGTAATACATTCCAGGCAAATAGATTTTCTTCATTCTTGAATCTTTCAGGATATCTTTCTGTATAAAATGCAACATCAATCATTTCAGTTAAATATCCAGCTTATGAGTTCTTCCATTGAGTACTAGCCATTCTTGGTTTTCCAAATTTTAACATAGTAATAACATCACTTCTGGAAAGTGACATCATCAATGGCTTCCAAGCTTTAAATCTTTGAATTGGCTTATTTTTTCTGATAACATTAATTATGTTGTTAACTACCCTCCAGTTGATAATGGGAATTCTGTTGTAGTTCTTGAGGGTCTTCTAGTATGGGGAAGTCTTGTTTAGCTTTCTTTCTTTCTGATTCTGCAACATCAATTGCTTTTCTTTTTTTGGTAGTTTGATTGGAAGATTCACCAATCATTTTTGTTCTTTCAGTCACCAGTTTGGGGTCAATTTCTCTTAATTATGTAATTTTTACTTCCTTGACCTCTGGTTCTGTCAACTCTTTCTTCTTAGAAGTTCAATACTTGTCAACTATGTTCACCATCTTCATTCTACCAAATCATTTTGCACTGCGACCCTTTGACTTTAAGTATTCTACCATCTTTGATTTTTGTTGAATTATTTCATCAGGTAGTTCAGGATGTAGTTCTTTACACTCTGCAACAAGGTCTTCAAGACAATTTAAATGTTCTTCTTCTATTTTCTTTTGTTTGTCTAATTCTTCTTGTTGACCTTCTACCAAGAATTCTTCAATCTCTTGAATTGCTTCAGTTCTAATCTTTTCTTGTTCAGCATTTCTTTTATTTTCCAATTCAAGAGTCTTTACACGTTTTCTGTGGTACCTCATTCTTTTAACCTTCCAATGATCTTGTTTTAAAGGTCTAACCAAATTTATTTTATTAACCATATAGTGACCTAGTGCTCTATGTGGAAAGTCATCATCAAATTTTGCTTTTCCTTTTCCAACACATCTTGGAAGAGGAGTATATTTCATATCAATTACTGGAATAAAGGAAATTTTAGGTGAAAATGTATGAGCTAATTCTTCAGGTAGGATCTTGGGGTGAGGAAGTAATTTACACTCATCTACCTCTTCCCAATTCACATCAGCATCAAAGTCTGGAACTACAACTTCCTGTACTACTGGTGTTGTAGATGTTAGTGCTGATTCAGTGTTTACTGGTACTTATGGTGTTACTTCTACAGACTCAGTAGTAACTAATGTTGTTACTACTGGTATTAAATCTTGAAGATTGAAGGGTTTGTAAATTACCATTTGTAAGTTTGAGGAGTTCACTACTGGTGAGGTTTCTTCATTTGTTACTACTGGTGTGATCTCAGTAGTAACTGGTATACTTGTTGGCGTTGTTGAAGTAATTTGTACTGATGTTGCTTCTTGGTCTTCTTCTTCAATAAGATCAGTAGTAATCACCTCAGTTTGCTCAATGACCTCAGTAGTGTCCATGGGATCAGTAGTACCCATGCCTTCAGTAGTATTTAGTACTTCAGTAGTAATTGTAGAAGGTAATTGTTCTGCTACTGGAGGTTGAGGTGCAGACACAAATACATCTTCATCCATGCTTTTAAAACTTCTATCAAGGCTTTCATCACTTTGACCCGTTTCACCATGAGCTTCTTTTAAGTTTAAGAGGGAGGCTGATGCTGCTGCTATGGAGGTATCAATCATACCCTGTATTTGATCCTTCTCCCCCTTAGTGATCTCAACTTGTGGAGCATCACTACCATCATCCTTCTTCTTCAACTTTCGAATAATAGAAGATTGTATTTGAAGCATGTATTCGAACCTTTTCATCCTTCTCTACATTGAATTGATGTAGTGCTTCATATAGCTCATGGTTCTACCATGATTGTTGATAAGTATATGGCAGTTTTGTACAGTGGTTTCAAGGTTTTCCATCATATCCATGAATTGATTGTGTTTAATGTTACCCTCATTCCTTCTAGGTAAATCATCGGGTTGATTTGATACATTGGCTTTAAGGTTTTCCATCCTTTCCATCAATTCAATTTGTTTAAGACTACCCTCATCACTTCTTGGTGATTCATTGGGTGATTTAGATACTCTCTTCTGCCTAGCAGAAGCAGAAGTACCTCCCCTTGTGGTTTCTTGGCACCGTGGGGTCCTTTAAGTGCTGCCTCAAATGATGAGTCGTCACTCATAGTTGTCGATGTCTGGGTCCTAATGATGTTCTCACTAGCCTGTGCGCCAACTTTGGTGCATCAGTAGTGAGAGCCCTTTCCTCATGTCCTTTCTCTTCCTTGGAGAACAACTCTTGGAGCCTGGGGTGTGACTCAGTGGGTCCCCTGGTGTCCTTTTTGGAAGTTCTTTTCCTTTTGTATGTTTTGGAAATAGTTTGGCTTTTTGGTCGGTCTACCTCAGAGTGAAGAGTAGCACTCTGAGGTTCTATTTCATGTACCTGGGACACATTCAGGAGACTTTGTGGTGAGGTTGATTGAGTGGATGAGGAGGATTGTGTTTAGGCTGTTTTTAGTGAAGGAATGGGTTGGGGTTCAATGGGTTGATTTGAACCTTCTCTAGTTGGGGGGGGGGGGGGTGATCATGGTAGAAAATAAAGGAGTTACTCTTCCAGAAAATTTGAACTTTTTGTTCATATTAGAGAAAACCTTTTTATTTAATTTTGGAATTGGAAAAATGTTTTTGGTTTTAGATAGATTTGGAATTTCACAGTCTAACATATGTGCAAGGAATCTTGGTTACATTAAAAATTTTGCTGGAGATAAATTTCCAAGCATTCCATCAAAAATCATTTTTGAAAAATTGAATACTTTATTTGTGCACAAACAAACAACAACAGATGCTATTGATTTGTTGAACTCATTCCAAGTACTCTTTTTAGGAGAGATACAATGTTGAATAGTATGAATTAAATATTTCCACTGAGGTGAAAGAAGACCTGTTTGAAAACTTAGAATGTATGTTCTTCCTTCATACCCCATTTTTTAAATAGTTTCAACAAGTTCCTCCTTTTCAAGAAGAGATTTACCTGACTCATCATTGAGTTGTAGATGTTGTCTGATTGATTGTTCTGTGATTATTACAGAGTTTCCATCTATTTCGGATTTGATCTTGAGGATGTTCCCTTCTTCTACTCTTTCAGCCTTTTCCCAGAATTGAACAAAGTGTTGTTCACAAATTTTAGGATTTATAGTGAGAGCAAATCTTATTGGAGAGTTTTTAAGAAACATTACTATAGGTCTGAATTCTCTTGTTCCGTCTGGATTACTTAAAAAAGCAAGCATGTTGTGGAATACAGAGTGTAGCTGATCAGTTTGAACAACAAGAGTTTTTCGTATTGCCATTTTTAAAAGTTTGATTGATTTTCTGTAAGTGTTTGAAAGTAAGAATTGGATGAACCTGATATTGATTGAAGGTTTGATCGATTTCAGACTTAGGGTTTATCGTAGAGTTTAGCAGATCGAGGTTTGGATAATGCTTGATTAATCGATTTCAGCTATTTATAATTTTCGAACTAACCTGCAAAAAGTCAGAAATACCCTTCGAATCATAACATAACGACTATTTTCATGGGGGTTAGTTTGGTAAAAATGCGTATTTCATAAGAAACGGTCGATCAGTAGTAACTAAGAATCAGTAGTAAGACGTCAATAGTAACTGTTGTTTTGCATTTAACCTAATTCTCAGTAATAACAGATTAGTAGTAACTTGTAAATACAACCCACAATCAGTACTAATGAATAATCAGTAGAAAACAAATAGAAATTAAAAAGAGTAAATTACACGGATAGTCCATGTGGTTTGGCATAAGTTTTGGATTTGGTCCCTAAGTTTCGGAAATTACACCCGTGGTCACCGTGGTTTGAACTTCATATCGGTTTTGGTCCCTAACACTAACTGTCGTTCAAAATAGATGTTAAATCTAGACATGTGTAAAGCACATGAGGTAATTTAGTCCTTTTACCCTCCTTATCATCTTCATCTTCCTCATCATCACCACTAACAAAAAATCCCCTCCTTCATCGTAACAAGCACCACTACCATCAATAATATTTTGATCGACAAAAATCTTGAAGCACCTAAATTTGGTAATCCACCGCCTTTTTGAAAACCCTGCCCAGGCCCACCACTGATATCATTTATTCGGCCACCACCACCACCACCACTGTAACATCTCAATTTTTAATACAAAACATTTGCCCAAATAAAAAAACATTTTCATAAATAGAAGACCAGTTCCAAAACACGGATTTACAAAACCATTGATATGAAAATCAGAGTATGTGGTTTGGTGTTACAAAATATATCAAAACCAAGGTTAAGCACAAATCCACTCTAATGATCTTCTACTCTAGGCCCCGCATATCTCAATCGTGCACCTAAATCCTCGGTCCAGAACCCGAGTACATAGCAACAAACAAGGAGTACGTGAGACACAAAAATGTCTTGTGAGCTACATGAGTTTAGACCCCAATAATATCAAGTATCACATCGTATATAAATACATATTTATATTTTACCAACACATCTTAGTCACTCTATGGTGACTCTATCAGTCATGCTTCCCTAGTATACATATCTAGTACATAAACATATATGCACTAGAACACAGTCATATCTAATACATAAACATATATGTATTAGAACACAATCGAACCTAATACATAAACATATATGCATTAGATTCCTAGATCACCTAGTACGCAAACATATGCGAACTAGAAGCACCCGAGTGCTTTGTGTACAAACATATGCACACTCGTCTCAGTGACCGGGATCTCTCCCGCGTCACCACCATCTATCTCTAATCATAACTCTATCAGTTATGCCAGTCAAAGCCTATGGCTATCACGTCAATCATCAAACAAGTTAGTTAGTTAATATCAATAATATATACTAACTCAACACATAATAAGTCTAGACAGACATCAAATAGACCAATCATAAGTAATCAAAATACTTCATATAACTATGTACTCAGTAAAGTCCACACGTACTCACCTTAGCAATAAAGTGTTCCAACCGTATTCTTTACGTCAGTTTCCTTGCTTCACAATTCGGTCAACCTTCCAAGACCTCACCAAATGCCTAATACAATAATCACAAGATTATCAACATCACATTCTACTACCAATGTGTCCATCTATATCTAGATAACACTTATTAACTCATTTCCCCCAATTATGGTGATTTACCAAACCCTAGGTTTAACCAACCCTTAAGATTCTTACAAATCATAATCATACACTTCTTTCCTTTGATAATATACCATCTATTAGGTGTATACATCACTTATATTACCATAACCCATAACCCCAAGAACTAGGGTTTCAAACCCATACATCAAAATACATAGATCTTAAGCTACGAAGATCACGGAGTGATAATATACCTTTAATCTTCAACTAGGAGTGAAATCTATCAAAGATTTGAGAAGAAATCAACCAAAATCTGCACTTGAGCTCCAAAATCGCCAAAGGGAAGAACTAGGGTTTTCTATTTCATCAAATGAGCTCCAACCCGATTTTAATGCTGCACGACACAAGTTCACGGCGCGAACAATAGTTCGCGTCGCTAACTTCGCGTTTCTCCTAGTTCGCGATCGCTAAGTCGTCACGAACTACTTCGCGACCAAATGCCAAACTCCCTGAAGACAGTTCCCGATCGTTATCCCTAGTTCGCGTCGCGAACTTCCTAAGGCAGCAGGGCTGCATTTTTTCACCTTTTTCTCGACCCGGTTTCGCCCATAACTTTCTCGTACGGTGTCCAAACGACACGAAACCAAATCCTACGTTCTTTAAACGATTTATCCTTATTTATCATATTTTTGTACAATTTATTTATTTACAAATTTCGGGTCGTTACAACTATCTACCCCTTAAAAGGATTCCGCCCTCGGAATCGCTAAGAATTTCAACCCACATACACCTGAGCATTCCGCTCTCATTCCCTTGTGTTCATTACCATCAAATTTTCCTCATTCCCATTCCGTAAACATTACATATCCAAAAGTTCACTTAACTCCGTTAAGTCCGAACGGTCAAGACCCAATTGTTAAAACTCATAATACTCAAACGGGTCAAAATTTCACAAGTCGATCCAAACACCGACATTCTCTCGACCGATCTCTTCATTCTCATAACAATGGTATGACACAATCATACCATTAACTAGTTGATTTAAACGAATGTCAAACTCTAGCTTTGACCCAACCGATATATCCCAACATTGGTATATCCCCACATCATCTACCATTTGACTTAAGCACAAAGTCAACTACACTTTAACATTTTCCTTTCTCGATAAGGATCCCATAAATCCTCCTTTCCTTTACAATTGACCTTTAATTTATGATCCATCTACAACCATATACTCGATTCCCAAATCCAATCTTGACAACACCCCAAACGGGTCAAAGTCGAATAATCTGACTACAACTACTTCACTATTCCATTAATCCTTTCCCACACATACAATCGATACATTGTGCCCTCAACATTCACTAAACGTTCATAACGAGAGTCAAAGCCCCTCCTTGGCTAAGTCAACCAATTGCCAATTGGTCGCCCTTGACTTTTACGTGAAGTCAACCATACTCTTTCAACTAACCAATTTCATACTCACGGGCACCATCACTAATATCTCACTTCCGGTTCTACTCATTATTGTTCCCTTAACAATTGTACCCGTTTTTCCACACTTTCATTTTCTTTCCCAATTATCCGAGAGTCGTACATTCACATATGGTCACATCGACCTTTACCGATTCTTGACCAACATTTGGTCACTCAACCCATCACTTAGTTTTCTTTCAACTACCCTTGCGTCACATCAATCAATTTCATAACTCTTATTCTCAATTACCGGAATTAGTTCTTCTATTGTAACAAATTCCACCATTTCATACAAGTTTACCATACTTTGGTTATTAACTGATAATTTGCTCACTAGGAGTTTCTCTTTCCTCCTATTCTATAAATCGTAGGCATCCCCTACACTTACATGACCTAAATGCAACCCGCATTTCGAACCAGGTCCTCATTTACCGGTCATAATAGTAATACATCATTAACCACATGGTTCTACATTCGCTATACTCGTTCAAGAGCACCTGTATACATGAGTATACATATCTATCTTGCTAGTTCCACCTAAGCATCTCTACCGTGCACACATATGCCGTCCATTCATCTCAATCGTGCACATATACAAACATATGCATATGCCACACCAATATCATCTAAACATCATCATTATGCACACATACAAACATATGTATATGTCACACCAATAACATATAATCATCATCATCATGCACATATACAAACATATGTATATGTCACACCAATAACATATAATCATCATCATCATGCACATATACAAACATATGTATATGTCACACCAATAACATCTGACACCTATCTTTTCGCATCGTGTAGCCTTGCTACTATCTTACCCATTCGATCATCACATCATTCATCATGCATTCTAGCATCTCTCCCACAAAATCGTATTATCGTTTTCTTTCCTATTTATATGTCTCCCATTGGACATACTACTTAGCACATTTCATATAATATTATCCTTCCATCATTATATGCCCTCCAAGGCCATCACTTAATGCACATGTATTGTACCCCACGGGTAACTAATAACATTCTCTAATTGTTATTTACCGTTTCACTTACACATTAACCGCCCTTAACCGGTTCATTTCCTTAACAATTTCCGAGTCTTTTGACACCGCCGGAGTAGTTACCACTACATTCCATTAGGCATAATTCGCCGGCAATTTCAATCATCTTTGAGTCAAACATTCGACTCCGGCCCACACTTGCAACCCATGACGTAACAACCAATGGCCCAAGACTCGATGTTCTACCTTTTCACATCGTGGGACTTAGGATTATTCTTTTCCCAATTGTAGTATTACACTACCCTATGTCACATATTTTCATACCATTATCATGACACTTTAGCAATAATTACCCTTAATGTTGAATCCATCAACCCCGTCACGAGACTTGCTATGGCTATGTGTCAACCTTTACTTAACCGTTTTCAACGATCAAAATTCGTCATTTCCGACACTTATTCTTTTCCACATATTTTCCATTTATAAATTCTAAGGTATCACCCTACCTTAGTCATTCTTTCCTTTACCATTCACGTATAGTAATATTACATTACTCATTCGGGTTCTCGCCGAATATTTAAGTTCCATTTTCAAGGTTTCTATTTCCATAATTCTCATCCAAACAACAATTTCATACCAAGACTTAGTACTTCATTATACTATCATTCGCTTGATACCGATATTCACCGACCTCGCGGTCCGACCTTTTATACTACTTATTAACATCGACCATTATTTTCTTTCCACATACGACACTACGGTCCAAATTCTTTCCAAAAATCTAAGTTTTCATATATGTAGAAACAACCGGAAAGATCATTCTCCAATGAATATACACATCATACAACTTACCCTAAATTTCTATGATCACTGATTCACGCGGCAATCCAACCGTTAAGCTATGATCACATAATATCTTGGCTCGATACATACTCAACCAATCCACACCGATAACCACGTCAAGTTTCCTTTATCCCCCACTTATTTCAAATTCCCAAATTCTAATAACACGTTCTACCCTTTAGGTTTTCCCATTTACCTTCGTTTTCACGTTTTTCATCTAACCATTCGATCGACACAATCTATCCTTCTACCAAACTCATGAGACATAAACAAGGGTAGGAATCGATTCTACGATATATTTAAGTTGACAAGAAGTTAACAGATAAAGTACCTGACACCCCATCGTGCACCTCCTTTGCTTCCTCCCGGGTGAGTTGGAAGGATCGTCCCTTCACCCTCGCCGGTTCCACTTCTTTTGCGACGTGGACACAAGTGATTCGGTTTTCTTCTTCGGGCACACGTGACTATAATGCCCTTTTACATGGCACGAGTAACACTCAACCTCAGCCGCCGGTTTGGATCTACAATCCCGGGCCAAATGCCCCGTCTTGCCACAATCATGGCAAAACTTCGGTTCCCCACGGCATTCGCCGGTATGATTCTTCCCACACCTCTTGCACAAGGCTACACTTCCTTGCCTAGAGAAGTTCGATGTGAACATCCCCTTCTTGAAACTACTCGAGCCACTCTCGGCTTTCTTCTTCTCGCCCACATAGGCCCTCTCGGCAACCCTTGCCTCGTTCACCTCTTCCACACCTCGGGCGGCACTAATGGCCTCATCTAGCGTGACCGCCCTCTTTACCTCCAATTGATAATCCCAAGGTAGCCCACTAGCATACCTAACCACTCTCGACCTCTCCTCGGAGTAGGTCCTAGCAACAAACGGGAGTAATCCCGTGAATTCTCTCGAGTACTCCTCGACCGTCATATCGCCCTTCTTTAGGGTCACAAACTTCTCATGCATCTTCTCCAAATCCCTTTCGGGATAAAACTTCTTTCTCAATCTCGTGGTAAACTCCTCCCACGACATTCTCTCTATCACCTCCTTCCCGAGGGTCTCATAGACTATGTCCCACCAGACCATAGCATCCTCTTTTAGCAATTGTGACGCGTACGTCACCATATCGGCTTTCTTGCACTTGCTACTTCCGATGACCCGCTCGGTCTCTCGGATCCACCTCATAGTCACCTTCGGGTCCGAACTACCTGTATATACATTTGGCTTACAAGCCATGAAAGTCTTAAAAGAACAACCATCTTTTCCATCGGGTCGTGCCCTAGCATCACTACAACCACCCGTGGAGGATTTCTCCACTCGGGTGTCACCACCACCGGTTCTCTCGTCCGACTTGGCCTCGGATTCGCGATCCCCTCCTGACCTCTCACGGTTTCCAATAATGCGGTGCACCTCATCGGCCACCGTCCCTTTGATTTGATCAATAAAAGTTTGGAGATCCGCCATGGTTACCGGAGTCCTATTAGCTCCAACCTCCGACTCATCCACTCGATGCATCGATGGTTGACTCTCTTGTTCAACCCTCTCGACATGATGCATCTCTTCCTCCCGGTTTTCCAGGGCTTTCCCACTTCGACGAGTGTTCACCATTTCTTTCTACCAAGACTATACGAAAGACATTAATGTGACAACTCGATATTTCTGGTATATAACTTCATTTCATTTCTAGAACTTTCCTTATTTAGAAAGTTTCTACTTATAGATATTTCTATTTATGGCATTCCTTTTACACAACAAACATACATATTTCACACCATACATTAGTGTTTGATTTTTTTAGTCAACACAACATCTTTATTTTCTTATGGTGACACATTGAGCTTAAAACATTCCTAAAATGGCAACTTTTATCGGTTAAACAATAAGCGTAACAATTTAATATAAACGTGACTCGAATCGAACGAACCATCAAACCCGACACTAAACCTAGACCGACCACCCTTGTGGCCGGCCTACCCTACTCGTGACCCCCTCTCCCATCTCGGCCGAACCCTAAAAGGGGTGAGGTTTATCTTGTTGCCTCCAAATCTTATCCATCCACAAGTTGAAAGAGTCCTTGTACCACACAAACCCTACTTCCTAACCCTAATCACCTACACTATAAATACCTTCATTTATCAACCCTAATCCCTTTTGTTCATCTCCTCCATACGGCCGAAACACCACCACCACACATACTCCCTTCGTTCGTGATCAAGCAAACCGAAGCCATCTTTGTGTGTTCTAGCTCTTGTTCGATCTAGATCCCGAGGTATGATGTTATAACCTTTGTTCTTCATTTATTTCTCCTTGCATACTTGCTGTTTTGAACCCGAGACCATGGCCCTAGGCCATGTGGTCTCGGTTAGCCTCCAAAAACCGAACATATGTATGTACTCAACCGATCGGGTGCATGTGTGTGTTTATGGTTTGTTTTGATTGCTAGATCCGTACATAGGAACCCTAGATCTCGACCATGACATGTAAAACCTTAGATCTAGAACTCTAGACACGATCTAGAACCATAACACTCGAACCAAGCCAATCTAGCTCGATCTAGACCAAACTAGAACCGAACCATTAGGGTTTCGGCCTAGCCGGCCAACCCTAACCGAATTGCTATCAAAACCGAACCTAGGTTGACCAAATTTGACTATATTTGACCTTGGTTGACTGAATTGCATCATACCCTAAACCCTAACCGAAATCTAGAAACCCTAGTTGACTTTTGTTGACTAATTTTGACCAATATTGACCAATAAGTCAAACCGGGTCAAGGCCGGATCTTGACCCAAACCGTGGACCCAAACCCGAATAACCAATCGGGCCAAGGCCCGTACTTGGCCCATATCGATCTACTTTAGTCCATCGGGCCCAAACCTTAGTTGGCCCATTAGTATCCAAGCCTATTTGGACCAAAGCCCAAACCTTTGGCCCATATCCAACCAAACCGAACCCAATTGGGCCAAGCCCAATTCAAGGCCCAACCTAAGTGGACCTAAGCCCAATAAGAGGCCCAAGTGGCCCAACCCATTAAGCCCATTAAGCCATTAGGCCCAATAGGCCCAATCTAGGCCCAATAAGCCTAACCCAAGCCCATTTCATTTCATTTCATTTCATTTCGTAGTCCATTTCATTTCATTTCATTTCATTTCATTTCATTTCGACCTATTAAGGTCCAACAACCTAAGTTCAATTGATGTCACAAAACATAAAACATAACATGTAATACATATTGCTTGTCTTATATCATACATAGTATCGCCTGTGTTAGCTTAGTCTAATCAGTAGTTAAATCATTTAGGAAGCTAGGAGTCTCCTAAGGATTCCTCTGTCCTAAGTCTCTTGTTGCTAAGCTTTGTCAGGTGAGTCCACAGACCCCTTTACTCTTTTACTGTTTTATAAACTTTGGGGTGGAAAACATAAACACAATTGCTACTATTTTACTATGACTGTACAACATTTACATTTTCATTATCGCGTTGGCATGACAAACAATTATTATACCGGACTAAGGTTACCAGCAATCATTAACTAGTGGATCTAGACCATGGATATGCAAATAGTACTATTGGCTGACACTCATCCTCCTAACAACGTTTGATCATTACTTGGTTTATCCAAGACATCTCCGGGAGTGCATATCCATAAAATAACATAACATACTGGAGTTGAAGTGTTGATTGTGGACTTAGGGGTTGGTATATTAACTCAATAGACTAGCTACCTGTTGGGGATAACGGTTCATGCGATGTCAAACACAACATTTGTTCAACACTTTTTCATAAACATAACTAGTAGTTGTATACTTTCTACAACTACACTAAACATTTCATACTTACTACTCATATCATATGAGTGTTGAACCTTATACTTTTTCAGTCATAAAACATTTTCATAACGAACATTTTGGGTAGCAAAACACTTTACTTTACTTTACTCTTACATTAACCCTGTGGATTCACTCAACATTATTGTTGACCCTTTTACTATTTATGTTTTTCCAGGTAATTAAGGTGCGGTGGAGTTTGGAGGATATGAGCATTGGGATTGTTGTGAGCCATGATTAAAACATTAAGTTTACGAACAATCATTTCATTTCAAACAATTTCTATTTTGGGAAACTTGCTATTTTTGGAAACTTTCTACTTTTGGAAAGTGAAACAAAACTTTATTTTTCGTTATTGCGTGGTTGTTTGTTTACTTAATTTTTGCTATGTTGTCATGAACGTTACATCTTCGTTCTTCCGCAAAACATTTTAAATGAAGTAAAACTCATTTTTGGCGGGGTGTGACAGAGTGGTATCAGAGCTTAAGTTATAGTGAATTAGCAAGCCTAGTCTATAACTACAAAAGATTTTTGGGAAAAACAAACACTTTTATAAAATCAAAATAATCATGGCATGCTCAGTCTCATATCCTAAAGTTCCATTGTTCTTAGTTTAGAACATTTGCCTTAGTTAGTATTGCCCTAGTGTTATATCTAGCCTATGTCAGTAAGCCTTACAACCTCATGACCTAATAAACTTTTATGCGTCGTGTTTAGTAGAATGTCGCCTGCTAGTGTCCTCGATATTTCGTCTGATTCCGATAGTGATCGTGGTGCTGCTGTCCCGGTAGTCCCAGTTCCTGTTGCTCCAGTGCCAGCAGTGGTACAACCTCCTGTTATCCCAAGGCATCGCCGCCCAAGAAGACGTCCTATTCCTATTATTCCTAATGGTCCTCCTACTCCAGCTCGTGGTCAGCGTCCTATCCTTTATCGTATTCGTGAAGGAGGTATGATCTTCCTATGTTCGCCTGCTAAACCCAAGCGTGATATTGCTCCAAGAACTCCACGACGTCGAGAACCAGAGCCAGAAGTGATATCAGAATCAGAGCCTGAGGAAGACTCTGAAACAGAAGAAGAATCAGAACCAGAGGAAGAACCAGAAGAAGAGTCAGAACCTATGGAAGACTCTGAGCCAGAAGAAGATGATTAGTCATCTACTAATCGTTTATATGTGTTTTCTATTTCTATTATTAGGATTTATGTTTAGCTATTTTAGTATTTTTGTTCTTTAGTATTGGCATATATGCCCTACTTTTAAAACTATTATGTATTAGGAATGTGTTTAATAAAAGTGATATTTTAGTAATTTCTATTGTTCTTATAATTGTATTTTCTATATGTCTCTACTACTACTATAATTACGACTATTTATATCTAAGTCTACTACTACTATTACGCCTATTGTATATCTACTCTTTGATCCTTATTATAAGTATATATTTTTCTTATAATCCTCCTATATTGTTCACTTCTTAATTTCTTATCATATTATTTGTATCAGCAATTCATTCAATGGCTCGAGGAGGAAACGCTGAGACTGTCGAACAAATGGTGGAACGCCGTATCGCTGAAGCAATGGCTCAAATGAACGCTGCTAGAGGAAATGCCAGTGGTGCATCTAATGTGGGAAACAATGGTATAATACACGACTCCATGAAAGAAGATTCATTATTTCTATTTTATTTTAAACTTGTTACTCATTTCCTTCCTTATTTGTTTAAACTTCAGATCCCAATCGTCAGGGTCAGTCATTTAAGACCTTTACGTCCTGTCATCCTCCGACCTACTCTGGATCTGAAGGTGCTATTGCTATCATCCACTGGATTGAGAAGGTGGAATCCATTTTCAGTATTATTCAATGTGCCCCTGAGAATATGACGAAGTTTGTTGCTAGTACGTTGTCCAAAGAAGCGTTGTCCTGGTGGAATTCTCAAGTGCAAGTCTTAGGTCGTGCAACTGTTGATGCTATGACCTGGGATACGTTCAAGAATCAGTTGACTCAAAATTTTTGCCCAAGGAGAGAGCTACAAAAAGTTGAGGTGGAACTGTGGAATCTGTCCATGGTTGGATCCGATATTGTTACCTACACAACTAAGTTTCAAGAACTCGCTCGTCTCGTTCCTCATATGGTTTCTCCTGAATTCAAACGTATTGAAAGGTATCTGCAAGGTCTTCATGATCTTATCCGTACTCATGTTATTGCTTCTGAACCGACAACATTCGAAGATGCGGTGAATCGTGCAACAAGGTTGACTGATGATGCAGTGAGAAGTGGATCGTTCAAAGACAAGCTAGTGGTGTCTAGCAAATCTTCTGATAACATGAACAATGAAAATGGAAAGCGTTCTTATGACAACAAGCGTGATTACAAAGGGAACAAATACCAAAAGACTAAGAATTATGCTGCTTCTAATCAGCACAATAATCAGCCAAATTCAGATCCTAAATTTTATGCTGGAAGCAAGCCCCTGTGTAACAGATGTAATTGGCATCATGACGGTCAGTGTGAGAAATGTTTCAAGTGTGACCGTTGGGGTCATAATTTCAGAAAGTGTTCGTCCAACAATCCTCCTAAGAATCCTGTCTGCTACGAGTGTGGTGATTCTAACCATTATCGTAATCGTTGCCCTAAACTTCAGAACAACAACAACCAGAATGGCAACAACAACAATGGCAATCGTAATAACAATCGTAACAACAATCGCAATGCCAACAACAACAATGATCGTCAAAATGGTCGTGGTCGTGCATTTGTTATGAATGCTCAAGAGGCTCGTGAGAACCCTGATACCGTTACTGGTACGTTTATCGTCAACAATCATTTTGCTTCTATTTTATTTGACTCGGGAGCCGACTTGAGTTTCGTATCGACCGACTTTAAAGGTTTCTTAAATCAGAATCCTGATCGTTTGAAAGTGAATTATGAAACCGAGTTAGCAAATGGCAAAGTCATTAAGTCTAGTGAAATTTTTAAAGGTTGTAAGCTTGACCTAGATGATCACATTTTTGATATAGACCTTGTGCCTGTAGAACTAGGTAGTTTTGATATCGTCATAGGGATGGATTGGTTGTCTAAAAACCGTGCTGAAATTATATGCTACACCAAACAAATCCGAATTCCCTTATCCAAAACAGAAACATTAATAATTCAAGGTGAACAACGAAACAAAAACATAAAAATCATAACAACAATGAAAGCTCAAAAATATCTTCGTAAAGGATGCCAAGCCTTTCTTGCTCATGTCGTTGACACAAAGTCCAAAGATCGTAAGATTGAGGACATTCCTATTGTTCGTGAATTTCCTGGTGTATTTCCTAGTGAATTGCCTGGACTGCCGCCTCAGAGACAAGTTGAATTTCGTATTGATCTGATTCCAGGAGCCGCACCTATCGCGCGTTCTCCTTATCGTCTTGCACCGTCTGAAATGCAAGAACTTTCATCACAATTGCAAGAACTTTTTGATCTTGGTTTCATTCGACCGAGTTTCTCGCCCTGGGGAGCTCCGGTCCTTTTCGTTAAAAAGAAAGATGGTTCAATGAGAATGTGCATTGATTATCGTGAATTGAACAAAGTAACAATTAAGAATCGATATCCTCTTCCCCGTATTGATGATCTGTTCGATCAACTCCAAGGATCGAGTTTCTATTCCAAAATCGATCTTCGTTCTGGTTATCATCAGTTAAAAGTTCGTGATGAAGATGTGCCCAAAACTGCTTTTAGAACTCGCTATGGTCATTATGAATTTTTGGTAATGCCATTTGGTTTGACCAATGCACCTGCTGTGTTTATGGATCTCATGAACAGAGTGTGCAAACAGTATCTCGATAAATTCGTTATTGTCTTCATAGATGATATCCTTATCTATTCGCATTCGAGAGAAGAGCATGAAGAGCACTTAAGAATCATTCTTGAGTTGTTGGAGAAAGAGAAGTTGTACGCCAAGTTGTCCAAGTGTGAATTTTGGTTGCGTGAAGTCCAATTTCTGGGTCATATTATCAACGAAGAAGGTATTCACGTTGATCCTGCAAAGATAGAAGCTATAAAGAATTGGGAAGCTCCGAAGACCCCAACTGAAGTAAGACAATTTCTTGGTCTTGCTGGTTACTATAGAAGGTTCATAGAAAATTTCTCAAAGATAGCAAAGGATTTGACAGTGTTAACACACAAGGATGAGAAATTTGTCTGGGGTGAAAAGCAAGAATCAGCCTTCCAATCTCTAAAATCTAAATTATGTTCTGCTCCTATTCTATCTCTCCCTGAAGGAACCGATAATTTCGTGGTGTACTGTGATGCTTCGCACCAAGGGCTAGGTTGTGTATTGATGCAACATGACAAAGTAATCGCCTATGCCTCTCGACAACTGAAGAACCACGAAAAGAATTATACAACCCATGATCTTGAGTTGGGTGCCGTTATTTTTGCATTGAAAATTTGGAGACATTATCTCTACGGTACCAAGTGCACAATATTTACTGATCACAAGAGTTTGCAACATATCTTCAATCAGAAAGATCTCAATATGAGGCAGCGTAGATGGATAGAGTTGATGAATGACTATGAATGTGAAATTAAGTATCATCCTGGTAAGGCTAATGTGGTAGCTGATGCCTTAAGTCGGAAAGAGCAACCAAAACCTCGTCGTGTTCGAGCCCTTCCAATCTCTGTTCGTTCTAATCTATCTTCCCAAGTTCATGAATTCCAAATTGAAGCCTTGAAGGTAGAAAACATCAAAAGTGAAGCTTTGCGTGGTATGGAGAAGCAGTTAGAAGCAAAGGTGGATGGAACTCTTTATTTCATGGATCGTCTATGGGTTCCAAATTTTGGAAGTGTTCGTAATGTTATCTTGAATGAAGCTCACCGGTCCAAATATTCTATTCATCCTGGTGCCGACAAGATGTATAAAGATGTCAAAGAGTTATATTGGTGGCCAAACATGAAGAAAGAGATCGCGGTTTATGTTAGCAAATGTTTAACTTGTGCTAGAGTGAAAGCAGAGAATCAGAAGCCTTCCGGTCTTCTACAGCAACCAGAGATCCCTGAATGGAAATGGGAAGAAATCTCTATGGATTTTATAACCAAATTGCCTCGAACATCTAATGGTCATGATACAATTTGGGTAATTGTCGATCGATTGACCAAATCAGCTCACTTCATTCCTATTAAGGAAACTGATCAAATGGAGAAGTTAACAAGAATTTATTTGAAGGAAGTTGTATCTCGGCATGGTGTGCCAGTCGCGATCATCTCTGATCGTGATAGTCGCTTTACGTCTCGTTTTTGGCAATCGTTGCAACAATCCCTCGGTACTCGCCTCGATATGAGTACTGCCTATCATCCCCAAACAGATGGTCAGACTGAAAGAACAATTCAAACCTTGGAAGACATGTTAAGAGCCTGTGTTATTGATTTTGGTGGAAGTTGGGATTCTCATCTCCCGTTAGCTGAGTTCTCGTATAATAATAGTTATCATACAACTATTAAGGCCGCACCGTTTGAAGCTTTGTATGGAAGAAAGTGTCGTTCGCCACTTTGTTGGATTGAAATTGGTGATCGTCAAATTACTGGTCCTGAGATTCTACAAGAAACGACCGACAAGATTTTTAAGATCAAAGATCGTATCAAGGCTGCCAGAGATCGACAAAAGAGTTATGCTGATAATCGTCGAAAGCCTTTAGAGTTCGCTGTTGGCGACCACGTTTTGCTAAAAGTAGCACCTTGGAAAGGTGTTGTACGTTTTGGTAAGAAAGGAAAGCTCAGTCCTCGTTATGTCGGACCATTTGAGATTCTGGAAAGAATCGGTGCTGTTGCATATCGCCTTCGTCTTCCTAATGAACTCAGTAATGTTCACAACACATTTCATGTTTCTAATCTTAAAAAGTTCATTCATGATCCTTCGCTTATCGTCCCTACTGAAGAGATTATCATCGACGACAAACTCCATTTCACTGAGGAACCAATTGAAATATCTGACTGGAAAGAGCAAAAGTTGCGAAGAAGCAAGATCAAAATCGTTAAAGTCAGGTGGAACTCCAAAAGAGGTCCTGAATTCACGTGGGAACGTGAGGACCAGATGCGAAAGAAATATCCTCATCTTTTTCTCGTTGTCTCTCCTGTTCGTGCTTCGTCTTAAATTTCGGGACGAAATTTCTTCAACCAGGGGAGAATGTGACAACTCGATATTTCTGGTATATAACTTCATTTCATTTCTAGAACTTTCCTTATTTAGAAAGTTTCTACTTATAGATATTTCTATTTATGGCATTCCTTTTACACAACAAACATACATATTTCACACCATACATTAGTGTTTGATTTTTTTAGTCAACACAACATCTTTATTTTCTTATGGTGACACATTGAGCTTAAAACATTCCTAAAATGGCAACTTTTATCGGTTAAACAATAAGCGTAACAATTTAATATAAACGTGACTCGAATCGAACGAACCATCAAACCCGACACTAAACCTAGACCGACCACCCTTGTGGCCGGCCTACCCTACTCGTGACCCCCTCTCCCATCTCGGCCGAACCCTAAAAGGGGTGAGGTTTATCTTGTTGCCTCCAAATCTTATCCATCCACAAGTTGAAAGAGTCCTTGTACCACACAAACCCTACTTCCTAACCCTAATCACCTACACTATAAATACCTTCATTTATCAACCCTAATCCCTTTTGTTCATCTCCTCCATACGGCCGAAACACCACCACCACACATACTCCCTTCGTTCGTGATCAAGCAAACCGAAGCCATCTTTGTGTGTTCTAGCTCTTGTTCGATCTAGATCCCGAGGTATGATGTTATAACCTTTGTTCTTCATTGATTTCTCCTTGCATACTTGCTGTTTTGAACCCGAGACCATGGCCCTAGGCCATGTGGTCTCGGTTAGCCTCCAAAAACCGAACATATGTATGTACTCAACCGATCGGGTGCATGTGTGTGTTTATGGTTTGTTTTGATTGCTAGATCCGTACATAGGAACCCTAGATCTCGACCATGACATGTAAAACCTTAGATCTAGAACTCTAGACACGATCTAGAACCATAACACTCGAACCAAGCCAATCTAGCTCGATCTAGACCAAACTAGAACCGAACCATTAGGGTTTCGGCCTAGCCGGCCAACCCTAACCGAATTGCTATCAAAACCGAACCTAGGTTGACCAAATTTGACTATATTTGACCTTGGTTGACTGAATTGCATCATACCCTAAACCCTAACCGAAATCTAGAAACCCTAGTTGACTTTTGTTGACTAATTTTGACCAATATTGACCAATAAGTCAAACCGGGTCAAGGCCGGATCTTGACCCAAACCGTGGACCCAAACCCGAATAACCAATCGGGCCAAGGCCCGTACTTGGCCCATATCGATCTACTTTAGTCCATCGGGCCCAAACCTTAGTTGGCCCATTAGTATCCAAGCCTATTTGGACCAAAGCCCAAACCTTTGGCCCATATCCAACCAAACCGAACCCAATTGGGCCAAGCCCAATTCAAGGCCCAACCTAAGTGGACCTAAGCCCAATAAGAGGCCCAAGTGGCCCAACCCATTAAGCCCATTAAGCCATTAGGCCCAATAGGCCCAATCTAGGCCCAATAAGCCTAACCCAAGCCCATTTCATTTCATTTCATTTCATTTCGTAGTCCATTTCATTTCATTTCATTTCATTTCATTTCATTTCGACCTATTAAGGTCCAACAACCTAAGTTCAATTGATGTCACAAAACATAAAACATAACATGTAATACATATTGCTTGTCTTATATCATACATAGTATCGCCTGTGTTAGCTTAGTCTAATCAGTAGTTAAATCATTTAGGAAGCTAGG
This sequence comes from Calendula officinalis, assembly GCA_963853835.1. Lineage (NCBI taxonomy): Eukaryota > Viridiplantae > Streptophyta > Magnoliopsida > Asterales > Asteraceae > Calendula > Calendula officinalis. Next base: position 22,293,955 of record OY970823.1, read on the forward strand.
AGTCTCCTAAGGATTCCTCTGTCCTAAGTCTCTTGTTGCTAAGCTTTGTCAGGTGAGTCCACAGACCCCTTTACTCTTTTACTGTTTTATAAACTTTGGGGTGGAAAACATAAACACAATTGCTACTATTTTACTATGACTGTACAACATTTACATTTTCATTATCGCGTTGGCATGACAAACAATTATTATACCGGACTAAGGTTACCAGCAATCATTAACTAGTGGATCTAGACCATGGATATGCAAATAGTACTATTGGCTGACACTCATCCTCCTAACAACGTTTGATCATTACTTGGTTTATCCAAGACATCTCCGGGAGTGCATATCCATAAAATAACATAACATACTGGAGTTGAAGTGTTGATTGTGGACTTAGGGGTTGGTATATTAACTCAATAGACTAGCTACCTGTTGGGGATAACGGTTCATGCGATGTCAAACACAACATTTGTTCAACACTTTTTCATAAACATAACTAGTAGTTGTATACTTTCTACAACTACACTAAACATTTCATACTTACTACTCATATCATATGAGTGTTGAACCTTATACTTTTTCAGTCATAAAACATTTTCATAACGAACATTTTGGGTAGCAAAACACTTTACTTTACTTTACTCTTACATTAACCCTGTGGATTCACACAACATTATTGTTGACCCTTTTACTATTTATGTTTTTCCAGGTAATTAAGGTGCGGTGGAGTTTGGAGGATATGAGCATTGGGATTGTTGTGAGCCATGATTAAAACATTAAGTTTACGAACAATCATTTCATTTCAAACAATTTCTATTTTGGGAAACTTGCTATTTTTGGAAACTTTCTACTTTTGGAAAGTGAAACAAAACTTTATTTTTCGTTATTGCGTGGTTGTTTGTTTACTTAATTTTTGCTATGTTGTCATGAACGTTACACCTTCGTTCTTCCGCAAAACATTTTAAATGAAGTAAAACTCATTTTTGGCGGGGTGTGACAATTAAACATTTAGTACTTCTTGTACAATCCAATAGTCGTATAAGACTCAACATCCATATTCACATCAACTTTCATAGGTCCCCTAGGTTCAACCCTAAACTTAACATAAAGTCTCAAGGTCAACCTATCGATCTCAAGGAATCTTACATTCCTAATGCTACAGTCTAGACTAGGATGGACATCCAACCTAATTCACTTAAACAGTAGCTCTGATACCAAGTTGTAACACCTCAATTTTTAATACAAAACATTTGCCCAAATAAAAAAACATTTTCATAAATAGAAGACCAGTTCCAAAACACGGATTTACAAAACCATTGATATGAAAATCAGAGTATGAGGTTTGGTGTTACAAAATATATCAAAACCAAGGTTAAGCACAAATCCACTCTAATGATCTTCTACTCTAGGCCCCGCATATCTCAATCGTGCACCTAAATCCTCGGTCCAGAACCTGAGTACATAGCAACAAACAAGGAGTACGTGAGACACAAAAATGTCTCGTGAGCTACATGGGTTTAGACCCCAATAATATCAAGTATCACATCGTATATAAATACATATTTATATTTTACCAACAAATCTTAGTCACTCTATGGTGACTCTATCAGTCCTGCTTCCCTAGTATACATATCTAGTACATAAACATATATGCATTAGAACACAGTCATATCTAATACATAAACATATATGTATTAGAACACAATCGAACCTAATACATAAACATATATGCATTAGATTCCTAGATCACCTAGTACGCAAACATATGCGAACTAGAAGCACCCGAGTGCTTTGTGTACAAACATATGTACACTCGTCTCAGTGACCGGGATCTCTCCCGCGTCACCACCATCTATCTCTAATCATAACTCTATCAGTTATGCCAGTCAAAGCCTTTGGCTATCACGTCAATCATCAAACAAGTTAGTTAGTTAATATCAATAATATATACTAACTCAACACATAATAAGTCTAGACAGACATCAAATAGACCAATCATAAGTAATTAAAATACTTCATATAACTATGTACTCATTAAAGTCCACACGTACTCACCTTAGCAATTAAGTGCTCCAACCGTATTCTTTACGTCAGTTTCCTTGCTTCACAATTCGGTCAACCTTCCAAGACCTCACCAAATGCCTAATACAATAATCACAAGATTATCAACATCACATTCTACTACCAATGTGTCCATCTATATCTAGATAACACTTATTAACTCATTTCCCCCAATTATGGTGATTTACCAAACCCTAGGTTTAACCAACCCTTAAGATTCTTACAAATCATAATCATACACTTCTTTCCTTTGATAATATGCCATCTATTAGGTGTATACATCACTTATATCACCATAACCCATAACCCCAAGAACTAGGGTTTCAAACCCATACATCAAAATACATAGATCTTAAGCTACGAAGATCATGGAGTGAAGATATACCTTTAATCTTCAACTAGGAGTGAAATCTATCAAAGATTTGAGAAGAAATCAACCAAAATCTGCACTTGAGCTCCAAAATCGCCAAAGGGAAGAACTAAGGTTTTCTATTTCATCAAATGAGCTCCAACCCGATTTTAATGCTGCACGACACAAGTTCACGGCGCGAACAATAGTTCGCGTCGCTAACTTCGCGTTTCTCCTAGTTCGCGATCGCTAAGTCGTCGCGAACTACTTCGCGACCAAATGCCAAACTCCCTGAAGACAGTTCCCGATCGTTATCCCTGGTTCGCGTCGCGAACTTCCTAAGGCAGCAGGGCTGCACTTTTTCACCTTTGTCTCGACCCGGTTTCGCCCATAACTTTCTCGTACGGTGTCCAAACGACACGAAACCAAATCCTACGTTCTTTAAACAATTTATCCTTATTTATCATATTTTTGTACAATTTATTTATTTAAAAATTTCGGGTCGTTACAACCACCACCACCATTAAGTAACTACTAATCGATTACAATTTTGAATTTCTCGCGCTCTTTTAACCAATCTGCATTAACAGATTATTAATTACCTTTTTTCAGTCGTCGAACACGTTATCTGCACTTTTTAAATGGTTGTGGTCTCTTAAACCAACCCACAAAATTCGACTGGGTTTGCGAATTTATGCAAGTTTACAATTTTTTTCTTTCTCATTGCTGTGTGAATTTAGGTTTATTTTGGTATTTTTACAGGTATGCCTAACCGCTCAATGATGAAATTTGAAAGTGGGTATAGCGTAGAAACAGTATTTGATGGAAGCAAATTGGGGATTGAGCCTTACTCTGTAGAGGTAACTCAATCTGGGGAGCTTCCTGTATTAGATTATGAAAACAGTAACATCCACAAAATCTCAACACCATTATCTACATGTAAATGTTATTTATAATTCTATCTACATGAGGCTGTTTACCATGTTGGAAAGAAACACATTATCGATGGATTGAGATTGAAATTATGATGATTGCTAGGATGGGAGAGACAACAAAATCGAGGGGGAGAGAGAGGATTTTTTGTTATTGGTGATGATGAGGAAGATGAAGATGATGAGGAGGGTAAAAGGACTAAATTACCCCCTATGTGCTTTACACATGTCTAGATTTAACAACCATTTTTAACGGTAGTTAATGTTAGGGACCAAAACCAATACGAAGTCCAAACCACGGTGACCATGACCACGGGTGTAATTTCTAGAACTTAGGGACGAAATCCAAAACTCGTGTCAAACCACAAGGACTATCCGTGCAATTTACTCAATTAAAAATAATGTACAAAAAGTTTACATATGAAATTATTATGAAATTAATTTGTTAAAATCATTCCAATACTGCTAACCAAGAAGCTAAATCTTCTTACATCAAATGCTTTTGTAAAAAGATCTGCTAGTTGATTATCAGTATGAATTTTTACCACTTTAATTAATTTCTTTTCATTGCAATCTCTTATAAAATGGAATCTTATTTCAATATGCTTTGTTTTTGAATGTTTTACTGGATTATTCACAATACTAATTACACTTTGATTATCAATAAAAATAGGAGTTTTAAGGATAGAGATACCAAAATCCATTAACTAATTCAGAATCCATAGTACTTGAGCACAACATGCAGATGCAGCTACATACTCTGCTTCAGCAGTTGATGTTGAAACATATGTTTGTTTCTTGCATTGCCATGACTCCAGTCTTGATCCAAAGAATTGACAACCACCAGTAGTTGACTTTATGTCTTGACATTCACCACCATAGTCACTATCAGTGTAGGCTATAAGCTCAAAGGGCGAGTCATGTAGATACCAAAGACCAAGTGAAGGTTTTCCTTTAAAGTATCTAAAGATTCTTTTGACTGCTTGCAAATGAAGTTCCTTTGGTCTTGCTTGAGACCTGGCACAAAGACAAACACTATGCATAATATCAGGTCTTGATGCAGTTAAATACATTAAAGAACCTATCATTGATCTATATAAGTGTTCATCTACATCCTCCGCCTCAATGTCAGGTGGTAGGTGTTTATGTGTTTCCATATGAGTACTTGCACTTTTGCAGTCTTTCATTGCAAACTTCTCCAAGACGTCTTTGACATATGTTGATTGATTAATCAAAATACCATCTGATCTTTGATTGATTTGAAGTCCAAGAAAGAAGTTCATTGGACCCATCAAGCTCATCTTGAACTTAATCTGCATCAGTTCTTCAAATTCTTTGCACAATTGATCATTTGTTGAACCAAAAATGATATCATCTACATATATTTAAACAAGTAGAATATCATCCTTGACTTTTCTTGTGAACAGTGTCTTGTCAATTGCACCTCTTTTGAAATTGTTCTTCAACAGATATGATGACTATGTATCATACCAAGCTCTTGGTTCCTGATGAAGACCATAAAGAGCTTTGTCTAATTTATACACATAATCACCATGATCAGGATCTTCAAATCCTGGAGGTTGACAAACATAAACCTCTTCTTCAATTTTCCCATACAGGAAAGCACTCTTTATATCCATTTGATAGATTTTGAATTTCTTGAATGAAGCATATGCTAAGAATATCCTTATTGCTTCAATTCTTGCAACAGGAGCATATACTTCATCATAGTCTATTCCTTCTTCTTGAGTGTAACCTTGTGCTACAAGTCTGGCTTTATTCTTGATCACTATATCTCTTTCATCTTTATTTTTTCTAGAAGATCCATCGTATTCCAATGCGTCTTTTTCCTTTTGGAAGAGGTACAAGTGTCCAAACAGCTTGTAATTTAAATTGAAGAAGTTCTTCTTGCATGGCTTCAATCCAATTTGAATCTTTCATAGCTTGTTGAATCTTCTTTGGTTCGTCATGTTATAGAAAACATGCAAACAGACATTCATTAGATATTAAGCTGATATTGCATATATTTGAATTTAATTAACTTCTTGTCTGCATATTTGAGTTAACATCACTCAGAACTAAATCTAAAGGATGATTCTTTTTTAGCTCTTGAGGAGGGAAGTTTATCAACAACAATTTGACTATCAAGGTTTGATTCATTGGATTCAGGAACTTGTGCATCAGTCCATTTATCTTCTTGATTTTCTGAATTATATTGATTTTCTTCATTGGTACTGACATCAGTATTAACTTGATTTTCATTGAAATCACGTGTTTCTGTGTTAGTACTGACATTAGTATTGTTTGGTTCATCATCATCATTTTGGGACTCTGAGTAACTACTGGTGTCAGTAGTATTTGGAGAGTTCGAGTTATTACTGGCATCTGGATTGCTTGTGTTATCTGAGTTACTACTGTCCTCAGTATTAACTGTGGGATCAGTATTAACAAGGATATACTTCATTTGATCTTGACTACCATTTAATGATGATGATCCTCCTTTGGGTGGTTGATTATCTGTTCCACCTGTATTAAAAACATAGCTAAAATCAAGAGATTTGGATAGTGAGTCAATATTAAATAACCAATCTGGACCATTTCATTTTTCATTCATTAGGTTTTTATTAAAGGATACATCAACACTTTTTTCAATGATCCTCAGCCTTTTGTTGAATACTCTATATGATTTGCTTTGAGTTGAGTATCCCACAAAGATTCCATCATCTGATATGCAGTCAAACTTACCAATTTGTTCTCTTGTAATTAAAATAGTACAAGGACAACCAAATGATTTTAGAAAGCTTATTGAAGGTTTTCTTTTATTAAAAAGTTCATATGGTGTTTTGAAATGTGGCTTGACTATTAATACTCTGTTTTGCACATTACAAGCAGTATTAACAGCTTCAGCCCAAAAAGTTATTGGTAATTTTGAATCTGCAAGCATGGATCTGGCTGCTTCAATGATTGTTCTATTCCTTCTTTCAGCTACACCATTTTGTTGTGGAGTTCTAGTAGAGTTGTACTGCATGTCAATACCTTTAAGATCACAAAAAGAGATTAGATTAGCATTTTTAAATTTTGTGCCATTATCACATCTAATGGCTTTCACTTTGAGATCTCTTGTGTTTTCCAACTTGATTATCAGATTCTTGATGATTCCACTTGTTTCATCCTTAGACCTGAGAAAAAAATACCCAATTATATCTGGAAAAATCATCAGTAATAACTAAGCAGTATTGCTTTTTCCCTATACTCATCACATTAGTAGGCCCAAATAAGTCCATATGTAAAGCTGCAATGGGTTAGAAATAGAATTAATTGCTTTGGACTTATTAGAAGTCTTGTGTTGTTTACCTTTCAGGCATGCAACACAATGATGATCACACATGAATTCTTTTTGAGGTAAACCAATTACTAAGTTCTTTTTAACTAAATTGTTCATGTTTTTAAAGTTTGTGTGACACATCCTTCTATGCCAGAGTTCTGATTCATTTGTGTTTGCCTTGGATATAAAGCAGTTGATCTCATTTGGAGAAATGAGTTCTCCCCCTATATACAGGCAATACACATTGTTTCTCCTTGGTGTTCTTAAAACAACATATTTTTCATCTAAAATAAAATCAGGAGAAAGAATGATGCACTCAATATCTGTAAAAAGAATCTTGTTCTTCTTATCACATACTTGTAAGACACTAACCAGATTATATTTAAGCTCAGCAACGTAGAATACATCATCAAAAGTAATCTTACCATTTGATACTGTACATTTACCTGTGATCCTACCACCTTTTGGATTTTCACCAAAAGCAACATATCCACCTTCAAAAGACTTGAAATTTCTGAAAATTTGAAGATTCCAGTCATGTGCCTAGAGCATCCACTATCAATATGCCATGTATTTCCCTCTTTAGGTACCTGGATGCTCTGCACAAAAATAAAGAAAATTAGTTCATTTTAGGAACCCAAGCTTGTTTTGTCTTGGGTACATCCTTTGAAGAATACAATTTTCTAATAATTTTGACTTTTGATGAAGTTGTGGTGTTTAAATGCTGGTTACTACTTATTTTTGGTGTTACTACTGATTTAGGTTTATATGCCCAGGGTTTAACTTTTGAATATTTTACTATTGGAGGACCAGTAGTATTTGGGTTATAATACCTTTTGGGACGATCAGTAGTAGCATGGTAGTTGTATCTCACTGAATTGTACTTTGGTTTATGATCAGTAGTAAATCTTTGATTGTTTTTACTGATGTTTGAAAAATTTGAATAATTTTTAAGTTTATTATGATTTCGATTATTTTCAAAGTTTTTGCTTGTTTTAGGATTACCATGTCTGATATTTTGAACGAATCTTTGAACAATTCTTCCAAATTTAGGAACATCAACATGTGGATTTTATCAGTTTGATTTGATTTTGATTCTTTTAATTTAATTTCCTTTAATTTTAATTTATTTTCTTTAAAATCCTTAAATTCTTTGCAGTTGATTGGATTGAAGTGACAATCCTTTGCTATGTGATTAACTTTGTTGCAAATTAAGCATGTTAGTTTGGTTGATTTTGAACTCTCAGGTTTTCTTTGTTCTTTTAATTGATTTAAGTTTCTTTGGTTTCCCCTTCTTAATATAGTTGGTATATTTTCAGCATTATATTTGGGAGATTCTAGACTCTGTGTGGTGTGGAAACTTGTATTTGTTGATTTAATGGTGTTATCTTCATCAGAGGATTCCTCACTTGTTTCAGTTTGGTTTTCTAATTTTAATTAATCTAGAATTCTTTCTGAACTATATTTAAGTGGAGGAATAAAGTTTGTTGGAGGAGGAACTGCATGATATCCAACTCCATGTATAACCTTTTCAGTGGTTTGATTACTTGTTAATTCATCAATTATTTTATAACGTCTTTCAAACTTTTTGATTGTTAATTTATTTTGTTCTAGTTCTAATTGAGATTCCTCTAATTTAGCTATATCTTCTTTTACCTTTAATTCAGCATGTTCTTTATCATATACTGCTTGTAATAATTCTTCTTTACACTTTTTATCAGTTATTTGATAAACTTTTATTTGATTTTCTAAATCAGCTATACACCCATTAAATTGAATTCTTCTATTTCTGTTTAATATTAAATCATCTAAAATTTCTTTATTTATCTTTTCAAGTTCTTTATATGATTTAATGCATTCAGGAGTGCAAGATTTAGAATGTACCTCAGTGTTTGGATAAGTGAATGACATATGTGCTTGATTCTGAGCATGTTCTTCAGCTTGAAAGCTCCAATCATAACTTTGTCCTTCTTGAGATACAAGAGCAGTTGAGTTTGATGAATTTCCTTTATTGTAATTTGATCTTTGATCTTTGCTAGGACATTCTCTAGTAAAGTGACCAAAATTATTGCAGTTATAGCATTTGACTTCGGTTTTGTCAAATCTAGCTCTTTCACCTTTGTTGAAGTTCAGATCCTTTCTTCCAGTTCTTTGAAGAAATCTTTTGGTCTTCAAACTTAGCATAGCCATTTGCCACTTTATGTCCATCTCTTCCAGATCATCAAGATTGATTTGTTCCAAGTCTTCACTAATTAGTGCAGTGTGCACATGACTAGTAAAAAAGGATTCTCTGACCATGTCCTCTGTTTCCTTAGTCTTTCCAGATGTAATATCCTGATTGGTACCTGCACTAGACACAAAAGCAGCATTATTTAAAGGTAAATTAGGAGTTTTCTGACTTACCTCAGATTCAAATACTCGTAGATCGTTGTAAAGTTCATCAAGCTCATTCTCTTCAAATGCATCTCCTTGTCTATATATCACAGTATACATATTCATCACCTATTCCTGTTGACATCGTCTTTGTCTGGTTGAACTCCAACTTGATTGAGTTCACCAACAAGTTTTTTTGAATCGATAAAAAACTTGTGACAAAGATTCATTCTTTTGTCCTTTGAAGTTTTCAAACTCTTGTTTCAGCACAGACTTCATGTTCCTTTTTGTGCTCTTTGTACCAACAAACCGTTTCTCCAGTGCTTGCCACAGCTTCTTAGCATCATCATATTCAACAAAGAGATGTTGATAGTCATTAGGAATTTAGAGCAACAGAGTACTTAATGCCTTTAGTTCAATACCTCTGTCTTTCTTCTCCTTATCACTTTTGAGTTTATCAGCTTCAGTTGATGTGCTAGTGATTTGTATCGGAATGGTTTTGTTGCCTTCTTGAACAACTTCCCACATGGATTAATCAGTAATAAGCATGTACTGCTTGATTCTGTTTTTCCACATCCCAAAGTTGTTGGGAGTGAGAATTGGGATCTTGTTAGCATGTGTGCTTTCATTGTTATCAGACATGATTAACAGTTTTAGTTTTGAATGTATTGAAAACTTTTTGATGTTCTTGATTCGTAGATCTAGAACCTTATGCTCTGATACCACTTGTCAGGATGGAATAACTCAACTAGTTATTAGAATAATCAGATCTACTCACAAAGAGAAGTTACAGCGGATTAACACTCTTGTGATTGAATAAGAACAATGAATAACTGTAAATTATATGAAATAATTAAGTACACAGTTTTCACAAAAAGCTTCTATGTATATTGATAATATCGAACAATACACACGTATGTTTACAATTCATAAGGAACTATGTATAATAGTCCTTGAAGCCTAACAATTTACCCTAATTATTCTAGAACTAGATTACAATCGAATTACAAAAGATATTAAATTCTAAACTAACCTTCCTAAGATCTCGGACACGATCTGATCCAAAAATGATCATCAATAGTATTTTCCAAGGTCAGTAGTAAGTTGTAATTTGTATCATCAGTAGAAAGTCTTGTATCAGCACCAAGACATTGATCAGTATCAACTGCAGCATCAGTAATAACTACAAAATCAGTATTAACTTTGTTATATCCCAACACATGTATTAATCAAGTGGGTAGACAAGGTGGACACCAATTCCAGAACTCTATGTTTATCCATGTATTTTTTTTAAGTTGCCACCAAGGTAGCCTAGTCGAGGTTTTGGGTTTAAATCTTACTAAGTATTAATTTTGAGGTTGTTGACAGGGAATGAGTTTGAAAACGACTACAAAGATAACTTTATTAGAATGTGTATATATAAGTCATATACTCATCTTCTTTGGGTAACCTCATCAGCGAAAATCTTTATGTTTACCCGAATGTATGATCAATGCATATAAACGAGCAAGATGGGCTCGCGCTTCGCTGCGATAGTTTGGTTAGATTTATTGACATTATCATTTTTTATAATAAATATTTATTATGTATTTCTACACTACCATATAACATGTAAATATATGTATATGTATGATTAAACTAAAAGTAAAATAAGTCAACAAAAATGAAACCCTGGTTTAGTATAAACCACCTTTGGTCTCTTTTGTTGTCTTGCCTGTGTAAAAAGTAAAAACCACATTTTGTCTCTTCAAACTCCGTTTCTGGGAGGTTCCGTAACTTTTGTAATGAACAGTTAACTTTCTACGAGAATTGTATATAAAGGGAGATTCATGTTGTGTCTAATTATTTACGTCCTATCAAAGTTATAATATATCTTTAGAGGTTATGGTTAAAATTATACTTAATATCACAATGTTTGAATTCCAACACCAATGAGCCATATTCATATACTTAATTATCAAATATCTTATACATCACACATGTTCATAGATATGTTAATTACAGTATAGAATTAGATCCACATGCAAGACATCATATGCAACATTATCAATATCAATAACATTAGTATATAGTAAACAAAAATATCTTAATTTGATCAAAAAAATCTAAAGAATTGCACAAATACAAAAATGAGCAACAGTTACATATAAAAACTTGACCATATGCCTTTAGTCACTTATATTTTTTTCACTATAAGTATGACCAAAGGTCGTGTCATTTTAGGCAACATATGGTTCCATTTAAATTAAGTGGTTGTATTAACAAAAAAATAGTAGCCGTAACATAAAAGTGTGGCTATTCGCGAAGAACATTTATTGTTGTAATCATCCATTCTATCTCATTGTGTGGCCATAAATTATTTGTAAAAACATTTTTGTACTTTTGAGTGACTATTGTGCAACCAATAGTTACACGAATTTATCGTGATAGTAGTGTTTTCTATTATATAGTCACAAAAATATAGGTTATTATAACTATCATGTACCTTTTAGACACATAAAATTACTGAAACTATACCGAAAGTATTATAAGGACACACATTTTTGTATTTTTGTGTGACTATTGTGCACCCAATAGTTAAATGAATTTATTGTGATAGTGACTTTTCTATTATCTAGTCACAGAAATATATGTTTATTATGACTATTATGTACCTTTTAGACACATACAATTACTGAAAGTATGTCGAAAAGTATTATAAGGACACACATTTTTGTATATTTGTGTGACTATTGTGCACCCAATAGTTACATGAATTTATTGTGATAATGGCATTTTCTATTATCTAGTCACGAAAATATATGTTTATTATGACTATTATGTACCTTTTAGACACATACAATTATTGAAAGTATGACGAAAAGTATTTTATAAGGACTAGGGCTGTCGAAATTAACCGAAACCCGTTTTACCCGCCCGACCCGTTTCGAATTTGGGTAGAATGTGTTGGGTAGCTCGGGTATCAGGTTGATATATTTGGGTATCGGGTAATCCAAAATTAAAGCGGGTCGGGTATCAGGTAATATTTTAAGTGGGCGGGTATACCTGAATACCCGAACTTTTTTAAAATGCTATATTTAAAGGTAATATTTAATGGTTATATAAATAAAATACGATCATTATGATTATCGCCCGTAAATTTCATCTAAAAGTCATGATAGACATCTATGTCGGTTGGTATTTGTAAAAATTATGGACAAATATGGTGTATTAAGATCGAAATATAAACATTGTGGTAGCGGGCAATACAAGTACGCCAATTCTCGGGTATTAGTGGATATGCTCGTACCCGACCCATTACCCGAACTACCCATACCCTAATACCCAAATTAAATTTAGTTTGGGTATTGGGTATTTTTAATATTTGAAAAAATCTGAACTACCCGAAACCCGAAAAATATACCCGATCAACACCCCTAATAAGTACACACATTTTTGTATTTTTGTGTGACTATTGTGCACCCAATAGTTACATGAAGTGTGGCTCGGCTGTTTTCGTAAAAGTGTGGCCATAACTCATTTTTGTACTATTGTTAACAAATTAATATTGAACTTTGCAAATGAAATTATTGCTGGGTTTCAATATGAGCTCGAGGATCGGTGCCGGTGCCAATGGGAGATCGGTTGGCCACCGACGGAACCGGCGCCGTTGGCACGGTCCGCCGGTTGGCCGCCGGTTGGGCCGCCGGTCGGTATACTGGCGAGGTAGAAGACGAGGGTTTTGATTTTTCTTTTTTCTTTTTTTTTTTTTCTTTTTTTTTTAAATGGTAATATTTAAAATTAAATGGTAATATTTTAAAAAAATTCAAAAAAATTTAAAAAAAATCAAAAAAATTTAAAAAAATTAAAACTTTTTACATCTATAAATACCCTCTCATTTCGTCTATTTTTACACCACATTCACCTTCTATTTTTTTTAATTAATGTCTTTTTTTTTAATTAATGTCTTTTTTTATGTAATGTATTTTTAAATTAATGAAATTTAATTTTATTAGTTATATGTTTTAATTAGTTGTATATTTTTGTTTTAATTAAAAAGAAAGTAAATTAATTAAAGTTGGTGAAGTGACGGAGTGCTGTTGGCATGGGTACGTCAGTTTAGTGTTAGTTAGTTTGTATGCTGACGTGGCGCTGAGTTGGCAGCAACTGACGGCGTCAGTTGCCGTCACCATTGGCACCGGTCTAATGTGCGTCACTGGATCTAAATTAAGCGAGGAACCTTACTCATTGTAATAGGGTCCACTCGAGTTCAAATCAAGATTTAGCCATTATCACCATTATTAGTGGGAAGAGGTCATCGATGAAGGTACAAAGGATGGTACATTTATGTTGTATTGAGGTACCCAATAGGCAAACTTTAAACCTTAACATATATGATCCTCCCATGTTTATAACTGAAAATAGACAACTGAAGATGGCTATGGTCCATAAACCATCATCTTCAACAAGTGGCATGAACTATAAACCACATATTAACACTTGGTTTCTACTAAAACAGCACACAAAACGATTATATGGCCATACTATTCTTGCCTATTTTAGAAAGGCAAAAAGGTCATGGAGTTGACGGATTCAATAATCCGAAACTGGTTATCCAATCCATCTTTAACGTATTTTTGTGTATCTTGATACATTCCTAAGTTTCACCATCTCTTTGTAGATTTAGAAAATAAAAAATAAAATTGGTCCTATGCATATTTGTACATAACAAAGTTTTGAAGTAGGTCTCCACTTGTGGGGTGTTCATGTTGAATTCCATGTGAAGAAACAACATGGGGTTTGTGAGTGAGACACAAACATCGAAATCTTTGCATTTAAAAGAAAATATATGCATATGGAATGGTTCGAAACGGACCACTATTTATGTCACATCAACGTTCCCAAATGTTGTAGTTGGGTTCGATTTGGTTGTTCGTGACTTAGTTTGCTCCACGAGAACTTTTGAGTTGTGAGTTGTAAGTTGTGACAAAAATAATTTCATTATGAACCAAGCATAATGTACAATATAAAATAAAAAATTGATTTTACATAATATTGGCAAATTGATAACACATATTTTATTTTTCTTTTTTATCATTTTCATAATTACACCAGCATCAAACATCAACTCTACCAATAAATCTGCTCGCAAACATGGATACCCTACTTGACCAGATGACCCCAACTCTGCCCACAACATAGCTGGGCATTCAATTATAGATTACCCGGGAGAAAAGTCTACAACCCCACGTTACAAAAATTGTATCTACACACACAAATACATAACAAACAAAAAAAAAAAAAAAAAAAAAAAAAAAAAAAAAAAAAAAAAAAAAAAATTCCACTTGCTTACATAAAATGTGGTGGATAATATCATTGTACCCATATCCATCTGCTTACGAATTGAATAGGTATGCCGTACACCTACGAATGTCCTATTTTCTATTTATGATTATTTTTTGTAAAATAGTTAGTAGAATCAATTGTGGGAAAAACTTGTGGTGCAGCTAGGGATGCCCATCGGTTATCATGTCGGGTTAGAGTTCTTATCAGGTTGAGTCCGTCAATTTTGAGGGAAAAAATCATAACCGGAAACCCGATAAGGATTCGGGTTAATCGGTTCGGGTTGGTCGAGTTAATTTGTCGGGTTGATCTGATAGGGTTGATTGGGTTAAACTTGAGTTAGGAATTCTAGGAAATAATGAAAAAATTGTTTAATATATTAAATTTTATGAATTTTTATTTAACATTTGTAATTGTTAATTGATTTTATGTACTGTTCAGCTAGCATACCCATTACGTGTGCAGTCCTTATATTTCTAGCCATTAACTATTTTGAGTACTCAAAATTTCCTTTTTATTGAAAGTTTTTAGGCTTTGGCTACATCCATATCCATGGCAGTTGCAGCTATCAACATATAACTTTAGTACTTTTATATCCATAGCCTTAAAAGAAAACTAGATGAATATCAACAACGGTTAACTATTACTTTTCATATATCTTACTACTATATAAAGCATTTAGGCCTACCGCATTAGGTAAGTTTAACAGCTCCTTAAACTTGATTTTAAGAACCTTTCCACTTTTGTTAGTTAGTTCTCTACCTTAAAAAAAAAAAAAAATTGCGGCTAATAAGATTCGAACCCAAGACCTCTCCTAACTTATCACTATGTATTAACCACTTGCTATACATTACACTTTGATAACACCACCCACACTTAATAATAAAAGTCTGTTACTCGAAAACCATTTTACCAAATAACATTAAATATACGACGTTGTAAATCATCATACTTACCAAAATCCACATTTCCGTTTAATTATTTATTTCTAGCAACAATTATTACCGTGTAAACGAACAACACTTGCTCGCCACGAAATATGGTTTCTGGGTACCCGCCGCCGCATTGCGCGGGTACCCTGCTAGTAATTATATAAACAATCTAACTTCTTTATAGGAAAAGTAACACAAATCTTTCCACGATAAGTTGGTGTTAGACTACATTTTTAGTCTTCCTATTCAGAGAAAGTCTCAAATCTACAATAATGTAATATAGATAAAACCTCTTATTTAATCATTGTAAGTTTTTATATCTCTTGTAAGTTAAATTTAGTATTAGTTTGTCCTCAAGTGTATGTGGTTTTTGTAGACTAAATATCATTTCAATTTCATATACGTTTATAATCTTAGTTATATTGATTTAGATGTTCTTCTGTTAAAAAAGTAAATCTAGCTAGATGTGTGTTTGAAATTGTATTTTGGGGAAGGTTATTTGATTATAACATATACAGAAGTTCCATAACGTATTTGACCAGATGCTGGTCAGCATTTGACTTAACCATATACTAACGGAAACCAATATTTGCTGTAGTTAAGACTTAAGAGGGAGTTGATTAACATTTATAAAACCTGAAGGGCTTATATGTTCTTTTATATGGAAAATGAACAGTTGTACGACGGCGTTTTAACTAGGGCCCACAAAGCATCCATTTTCCGGCTTCCGCACATACAGACATCACTCTCGAAGATCACCGTGAACCGGCTTAGCTTCCGTCATTATCGGAGAAATCCGTAACCAATTGATCCCGATCAGAAGAGAAAGATAAGCTCAGATCGGACCGCCTCCTACGATCATCATACGAAACACAATCACCACCAAGAAATTCAAAATGTCTTCTGATGATACAGTTAGGGCTTCACACATACTAATAAAACACCAAGGATCTCGACGTAAGTCTTCCTGGAAGGATCCAGAAGGCCAGATCATCAGCAACACCACCAGAGACGCTGCTGTCTCTCAGCTCAGATCACTCCGTGAAGACATCATTGCAGGCAAGTCGAAGTTTGAGGACGTCGCATCTCGTTACTCCGATTGCAGCTCTGCTAAGCGCGGTGGAGATCTCGGTATGTCCTAACCCTAACATCGACTTCTTAGGGCTCATTTTAGTTAATAAATTGCATGCGAAATTGGTACAGTTTTTTTTGGCATTCTGATTTGTTTATTTTAATTGCTGAAAAACTGGCCGTGAAGGGGATCATTTATTTATCACATGGAGTACCATTTATTTGATAATTTCACGATTTAAAGTAACCACAATTAGTGTAAATTCATAGTTGTACTCAAACTGTAAGAACATTAGTTGATTATGATAACACATTAGATGTAGGAGAAAATCAATTTTCTTGTGGTGAAGTAAGCCAATTTTGTTACTGCAGCTCAAAATTTGTAATGTAATGGGCACATTCTCTCTTATGTTTGGCGTATGCCATAATCAAATTCATTTAGTATATATTGCACACATGTAACAGTTAGATATGGTTTGGGGGAGGTATTTGATTCGTTAATGTTTGCAATCATCTTTGCTATTGTGATGAATGAAATATGGATTGATGCAGGTTCATTTGGAAGGAACCAGATGCAGAAGCCCTTTGAGGATGCAACTTATGCATTAAAAGTTGGTGAAATAAGTGATATTGTGGACACTGAAAGTGGAGTTCACATCATCATCAGAACTTGTTGATTGCCAACACTCCTTCAATTTCAGTTTTATATAGTAATAAATAAGGCCACGTTTTTCCCTTTTATTTGTCGTTTGTAATGTGAATTTTTCAAATTCCACATGTTATGGTATTGGTTTGTTGTATCAACAATCCAAAATCGCAACTTCACCATTTATTGAAAAACATATCTTATTTCAGGATTTTCATGTTGTTTCTTTTTAGTAACTCGAATTACACTGTTTCAGAAGTCGGCCTAGGTGGCCAACAGGGGCTCCTTCAAGGTTTGACTTCTGTTGACTCACCACATGTTGTGAGATAAATGTCCTGTAGTTATCTGAGTTCTTCATCACCGCTTCTAGGTTTTACCAAATCACCTCCTCCATATTCATTTGATGTCATAAATGCTGATGCTTGACTTTGACTTTCACTTTCTGACTTCCAATTGTGCTTATGAGATATTGAATGTGCAACCACTGGTTTGAAAACACTAGTCCTAGCTGGCAGGCAAGGGAACAGATGATCTTTTGTGGGGGGGATTATAGCCCTCTGATTGGTAGTAAATCCGTGTTCCTTAATCAACGGTTGAGTAAAGTCGGGTTATGAAGAAGATATAAAAATAAGCTGGTTCACGTTAATGGAGTCATAATGACCTCAAAATTCTGAATAGAATTTTTCCCATAATGACCTCAAAATTCTGCACAAAAATGACTCAAATTTTGCACAAAAATGAGCCCAAAACTGCACAAAATAATGCAGCAACCCAAAAGTTGCAACACAAAGTGACCCAAAAAAACTGCACAAAAATTACTCAAAAAACTGCACAAATGTAACTTAAAAAACAGCCCAAAAACTCCATAAATATACCTAAAAACTCTGCACCAAAATGTCCCAAAACAACAGCAAAAAATTCAGTTCAAAACCGAATGGAACCGGCTAAGAACCGAAAAAGATTGATCCCCACCGATCCGGTTCTCGGTCCGTCCAAAACATATTTGTTCCAGTTCTCGGTCCGGTTCAACTGGTTTTTGTACAGTGAACAATGTCAATAACATTTACACAATTAAATCATTTATATACATATTTTTCTATTCAATTGATTGGTTGAAATATGACATATCTTTAAATTTGTGAGGCATGTCTTTTTATAATTAATTTTTTGTTTTAAAGGTGTCATCTTATGACAATTATATATGTACTATTGACAAAACGGCTGATAGTGCCTTCGTACCTGCCCGTTGTTAATTTATTTCCTATTCAAATGTTAATTTCTATAAAAACACGTTTTAATATTTGTAACATGGATAGTTGAAAACTAAATTAGGTGTCATACTGACTCCTGTGAAGTAGTATTTTTTAAATTTTACTGTACAATATTAAGACTATGGGTTAAAAGGAGACAAGAATTAGATTGGTTTTGCTATTAATATTAATTAAATTATGGTTAACAACTAACATATTTATTTTCATCTTAGCGTAATTACTAACTACGTAGGTCCTAATTTCACTTTTACACTAACATTTTTCACCTTTTTATTAGCTATATCATAGAAAAATTTGGAAATATTGGTTACTACTTTTTGGTAGTTTTTTCCCTACTTGGAGCATGAACTTCTAGGAACTCTATCTCATAGTCACATAAGACGTGGTACGCTCTGGTACGAGTACGCGGTACGGGTACGCGATTCACTAGTTTAGGTGTATCCGGTACGCATGGGGATAGGTTCATTTCGGTACGTGTCCGGTACGGTGTACCTTACGTTTTGGAACGATGTACCCTTCAAATTAAGTTTCTTTTGCATATATATAATTATATTTAAAAGTTCAAAGTTCAAAATTTCAATAACAAAAACATAGCATAAAATCCATAAAACTTTGACAATAACAAAAATCGATCTAATATATTGATAGAAAGATAGAAAGATAACGACATTTTCCTAAACTATAGGCGTGATTTGATTTTGAATCATTCCTATAATAAAAAAGATATACACAATCGATCCTGAAATTTAAAAATTATGTCAATACATTCCTGACTTCATGGGAAACGCGTTCCATATTAATCGGGTACGAGGTTCCCACCTACTGGGAACGCGAATTACGACGTACCAATTCGTTTACCTTCTTTTATCGGGAACTCCAAATTGGCGTACCAAAGAGCGATCCCGGTAGCGTTCGGTACACCAACGTATCGCGTTTCGGTACGCGACGTCCGGTACGCAGTACGCACCCTAACCAGTGTATCGTGTGACTATGCTCTATCTCATCTTCCACATTACTATGAATAAGCGGGAAAGAGAACAAATTAGTTGTTACAAGTCTGTGGATAGAAAGGAAGCTCAACTTTACAAATACGTGTTAGGTAGCATAAACAAAACAAAATAAAAAGA
Organism: Calendula officinalis; assembly: GCA_963853835.1. Lineage (NCBI taxonomy): Eukaryota > Viridiplantae > Streptophyta > Magnoliopsida > Asterales > Asteraceae > Calendula > Calendula officinalis. Next base: position 22,313,349 of record OY970823.1, read on the forward strand.
CATTATCCACCAAACACACGAAGAATATTATATTCCTTAGAAATAAGAAGAAGTGTTGTTGTCTTTTGGTAGGATATGATATCTCTGAAATGGTTAATCTTGTATCAATTAAAATATAAATGTCCTTCAACTTTGTTATAGCCTTTAGATATAGTAATATATTTTCTTTGCCCAAAGATAACCCCACCCACGAACCTTCGCCTGCCGCACACGAATGGTATCAGCTTTTAAATTACTCATCATTATAATATATATAATCAAAACATTTATATGTGAAATAAACGTGATTTCGTATAGTCGCAACTAGTATTATCTGCTATTTTTAGGATAACTGAACAGTTATACCTTATAAACATTCTCATGGAAAAAAAAGTATCACTGTTAATTAATTATTTATATAGATAATAGATTTGTGCCAACACTTGCATCAGTCAACTCGTGAATTTAGTCGACAATGATGGCATGACCTTGTTTTTCTTCGGTTGAGTTTTAATCGAAGAGCGAAAGGACAAGAGGGGAGTGGAAATCGAGGAGGCAAAGGCTAAAGGCAGAGGAAAAAGGAAAAGGTAGCAAGGGTAGTATTAAAGTTTTGGGTAAATTACGTCCCTGACCTATGACCGATTCGGGATTTTTGTCCTTAATGTTTTTTTGTCGGTTTTTTTGTCCCTTAATTTTTTCAAATTCTGTAAATTTGTCCTTCCGTCCAATTTTAGCCGTTAAGTGACGGTTTTTTGGTCCATTTTACCAAATTACCCCTATTTTAACTTTTTTCTTTCTCCTCCTTGTTCTTACTGTATTTGCTTGAAGATCAAAACCCACATAATCTACATAATCTTCATCTTCTCCAAAATCAAAATCACATCTTACCCACACCATCTCCTTCGTCATCCCGCCACAATCAAATGGACGCTCTCTCCGTCAACCCATCTCTCTCCGACCATAACCTCCCTCCTAAACTTCACTGCACCACACCGCCACCTCTTTCCCTCTCTTTATACCTCCGTTTCCGACCACATAATCGTCCCCAAAATCTCTCCGTCTCCGCCGCTGCCTCCGCCGTCGAAAACCAGCCCCAACCCGAATCAGACCCACCTCAATTCTCCAATTACGACCAAGATGAAACGTACGGAGAAGTCAAAACAATCATCGGAAGTAGAGCCCTTGAGGACGGTACAGGAATGGAGTACTTAATCGAATGGGAAGATGATCATGCGCCGCAAAGAAAGCCGACGCTTAGAAACTGAAGGAAATCATAGACTCCGCCGACGGCAGAGACATCGACGCCGTAGATTCCAATGGCCGGACCGCTCTGCTGTTCGTCGCGGGACTCGGGTCAGAATCATGTGTAAAAACCTGCCGTCGTCGCTTCTTCAGAGACGGCGGAGGAGCTGCGCGGAGGAGGAGGGCAGAGGAGAAGATGAAACGGTGGAGGAAGACGGCGGAGGAGCTGCGCCGGCGGCTGCACTCCGTCGGTGACAGAGTGGGGGAGAAGTGATCGGAGAAGGAGATTGGGGGTTTAGGGTTTGTGGGTGTTGAGGAAGAAGATGAAGAACATGAAGAATGAGGAAAAAAGGACGAAAATACCCTCAATTTTTTTGCATTTTTAGTCACTTAACGGAAGATTTTGGACGGAAGGACAAATTTCCAAAATTTGAAAAACTTAAGGGACAAAAAAACCGACAAAAAAAACATTAGGGACAAAAACCACGAATCGGCCATAGGTCAGGAACAAAAACTGTAATTTACCCTAAAGTTTTCTTTTTCTTTTTTGTCTTATTAAAATTAGTAACAATTATTTTAATTGTTTTCCTAATAACGTAATCTGTACTTTTTTAATTTAGTGTTTTAAATCAATACAATATATTTTTTATTTAAAGTAACATTTATATTATTAATATAATGTATTTAATTTATAATTATTTAAATAATTGTATAAAACTATAAATTGTGAGCTAACGCTAATGTGACAGTTTGTTAGAATGATGACAACATCATCATCATCGATTTTTATCATATTAGCTGACACATTAACTAACATTCAACTGTTATATTTATGTTAATAATATTTTTTTTCAGTTTTTTATTGTCAAACATTATAAAAGATACACACAAAATATTAATAAGCTATTAAAATAAACTAGGTTAAAACCCGCGCGATGCGGCGGCTGCGAACTATATATTCCTGGCGATTAAAAGGTCCATTGGTTACATATTTTTATAACGAATACAATACATAAGCATTAAAAATGTATAAAATAGAGGTAAAAAGCAAAATTATCATTGGCGTTGAAATGTTGTTCGATTACATGTTTTGAAGTATAATAACACAAATGATCCATCTCCAAAGTTTCTTTTTATAAAACAATAAACTTATTTAAGTATAAAATATAGGGAAGAAATGTCTGTTTATGCGTCTTACTCATCATGTAAAACCTCTCGATACACCACGTTTGCTGTGTAAACTCCGTCGAGAATAAAATATTTTGCTAGAGTTACCAATATTTTTGTCGTTTCATGTGAAATTCCTCTTGAAAGAGCAACATAAAGTTGCCCATGCGAAAACACTGATTCCGGTAGATAAACGCCCACGTTTGGAATTGTCTGTCCTTGGGCTTTGTTGATTGTCATTGCAAAGCTTAACCTAACCGGAAACTGTTTTCTTTTCAACTTGAAAGGAAACATGTCGGCTTCAGACAGAGATAGAGGTATTCCAGGGGATCAAATGTCGATTGGTTGCATATTTTTATAACGAATACAGGACATAAGCATGATAACTGTGTATCAAATAGAGGTAAAAAACAAGAATTAGCATTGGCGTTGAAATGTTGTCCGGTTACATGTGATGATATATAATAACATAAATGATCTATCTCTAAAGTTTCTTGTTATAAAAAAATAAACCTAATTTAAGTATAAATAGAGGGGAAAAGGTATGTTTATGCGTATTATTCATTATGTAAAACCTCTTGATACACCACGTTTGGTAAAAGAACAAAAAAACCGTGGCACATGGGTCACTTAACGGGTGTTTTAGACGTCCGTTTGACAGAGGGACGTCGGGTGTAACAAATTGAATACATCAGGGACTTCGAATGTAATAAACGAAGACCAATGACTGGGGCTGTAATAAGTGGCAAACCACAGATACCCTCCGTGTAATTTACTCATAACTTTATATAAGTCTGTAGAGGTATTAGATTTAACTGAAAGTAAAGTGATTAACATGATTATGATTAATAAATAATTTTTATCTCGATTTATTAAATCAACACTAAAGTTTGAACATATACAAACCCAAAATAAATTACACCATGTATTTGCTACTAATTACTTCCCTTTGCCAATGAGCCCAGTTGTGTAAGACACACGTACACCAAGTGCGACAATTACCAAAACACCCACACCAACATTCACCAATCACCAGCAACTTCCTATTTCATTAATCATCCATCTCCTTGCAACCACATTATGTACTTTATCTTCATTTATAATCTGGTCAAATGGGTTAACTCGGTACTTTATCACCGCATTCTACAGCCATCTTTCCATCATACTCCCAATCATCTTGATCAAATGGAACTTCAATAGACACAATCAGGTACTTGTTCACAAACAATTTGTAAAACTATGGTATTATAGAACACTTACTTATTTATGTTAAAAAGGAACAAATATCTTAATATTATTAAATTTAAAATTTTAATAGTGAAGATAATAAATAAATGAGAAACTTACCTCTTCTTTGAAATATAGATCATAATTTTTTGTCTTTTACATAGAATTCAGATGCAGCAATATCCATTCCAATTACAACCTAAATAAATGTAACGGATCGGGTCAAGTAACGAGTCAAAACCGGCAAGCTTGTGGTATAAGTCACACTGATAGGGGTTGTGTTTGGCAAAAACAATCTGTGTCTAGAATGATGATGTATTTGATAAACAAATAGTTTATTAGTTATAATTAAACAAATTATCATTTTGATAATCATAAACTGTCCAACTTTCTAAGTAGAAATAACCAAGAGATTATATGCATTAAAATACAAAGTGGTTGTCAACCTGTTTGACATGTTTCCTTTTCACCTTTTATTAAATTTTTATCCGTTATAGATAAAACATAACCAGAATTAATCATTAACCAATTCATAGGTAAATGGGTAGAAATTTCCAACTATAATGATTTACTTAACAAAATCCAAAAATCTAAGAGAGAGTGGTTTAAAAAGTAGTTACCTTTCCTTTGTAACCAGCTTGAGCAACGGCTGTCGTAAGCAACTCAAGGCCCTCCTTGTTTTCCTACAAATCAAGAAAAAATTATCATATTAATACGTGATAAAGGACATGAAACAGAACGGTAATTTCTAAATTTAATTATATGATAATAAGAGCACTGGGTATGGGAATGTCAAACCCCCGTTTTTACCCTATAACCCCGCCAACACCACACCATCTCCCCCGTTAAAACTTCCTCGCCATGGCCTTAACGAAGCGTTATACGAATTCTGAGAAGGGGGACAAATATGGATACCATGAATGTTAAAGCTATAACACCAGGGAGTGTAAAAGTTATTTGGGTGTTAAAGCTATAACGGGCTTAAAGCTATAACACGAGGGAGTGTAAAAATTACAACGGGGTTAAAGCTTGGTTAAAAAGCAAAAAAAGCTTTAACATCCCTATAACACCAAAATCATACCTTGTGCTCTAAAGTTAAATCATAATTTCACCTTAATATTAGGAGCAAAACCACATAAATCCCCTACATTTGTTGCATCTTGACCAACTTTCTTCTTAATAACACATTACAAATAGATGGAATGAATGATTATTAAATTTCTAAAATATTTATTAGACATTAAAAAATATGTATCGACCCACCTTTATATTATGATGTACTTCAACTCCCATCTTCATGGCTTCCTTAAAACTGGAAGCACGGGCAGGAAAACATTATGAATTCCTACAAAAAAAAAATAGAATAAACGACTATTAGGAGTCGCAAATGGGCTGGAAAAGTTTCGGGTAAAAAGATGTCATTCCATACGGGCATAAACTGGAATTAAATGATCAAGGAAACTCCATGCATTTAAACATACTTTAGACAACTTTTGATCCACTTTTTTCGCTTATATTTTTATATGACCCGTTATAAACGGGTCAAAATACCCATTTCTAAATAATATCAACAACTTTACCGGCTTAAAAGTTTCAGGAGAACGGATGCAATAATATCCACCACATTATGTACCTGAATTATAATTTTAAAAAATAAGTTCAAAATGTAGATAAAAAGAAAGATGAATTATATAAAATGACATGTATTAGCATTAGTGACTTAGTGCATCATTACCCTTGGTGTATGTTTTCTTGTATGCATGAGCAGCATAAGCATAAGCAGTTTCATGTTTGATATCTGCCTACAAAAACATAAAAATTATTTATCATTATTATTACAATAAAAATTAATTCTCGTTATTATTCAATAAAAATAACTGATAATATTTAAAATGAAAATAATTGCAATTAGTGAGAGAAATTAATTGTAATTTGCAGCAATTAGTTTCAATTTCCGGTCCTATACAATGATGACTCCACGAATTGAAGATTTTAGTTTCAGAAGGGAAAAAAGAATCAAATATCAAACACAAAAATTGTGGATAAACACATAGATATGGATTAAAAGTCGTCAATTAGCCATGAGATTTCCACATAGTCCGCGAGCCAACTGAATTGATGGATTCAAAATCTCTTCCCCGCAAAATCGTCGATTGAGAGTAGAGAGCAGCAATCGATTATAAAGAAGGGTGGGTGGAAAACGCAAAATCTCTTAGGAAGTACTACATTAACGATTTACCTGGTGAGCTGTCATTTTTCAGTAAACTTGTAATGCCAGTAGCCAACAATCTAAGAAACTTGGTCTTGGGGAAAAGATGTAACACGGTTGGATCCAAGAGCTTGTCTTGTCTTGCATTAAAATTATATACTGTATTAAATTAAAAACACTGAATCTTACAATAAGGTGTTAAAATATAGTTGAAGACACTCATCAGGACCTTCTTCTTGCTCACAACACCCACACAAAGTCTTTACCTCTAACACCAATTGAGGTGACTCCGGCTGCTTTAACAGCTTTCAAAGCATAATCTGTTACATCACAAAATCTAACCCAATTCATAAGAAAAAAACCCTAAATAAACGACACATTATACACCTTTTGTGACCAAATAAAAACTAAAGATAATTACCAGAAAAAAGCGCAAGAGACCAAAACGCAGGTTTCTATTTCAAATTTTCCTGAAGTGGGTGGAACTTAAGGTTTAATCGACGATCATATAGAAATGAAAGAGATAATTTCGGAGAAAATTATGGTGATTTCAAGCACCCACTTTGTTGTGCGGTAAATTAGGTTGATTTGTAATCATCGATCGGGTTTTGGGGAATTAAAGAAACCGTATATTTAAAGGAGTTGATGGGCGTTTAATTGAGGCGGAATAAAAATAAATCGTAACAGTTAACACACACTCATGATGCTTAAGGAGGCTAGTACTTAAGATGTTTCGGATACAATACTAAATATTGAATGTAGTGTAGTGGCAAATCGGATATATGTGTTACTGGGGTCCCAAAATTAATTTATATTAATTGTACATGTTATTAAATAAAATCAAGCTAAATCCTTATTCTTGGGCCAAAAAAGAGATAATTATAAGATTATAAATTTTCACGAAAGAGAGTTTTTCAAAGATGAAATATATAAACATGCACAATTAATTAACCTTTTTGAACATCAGATTTATCTTCCAATAAAGTTAGCCCAAATCTACATTAATTAATCAACCAATGATCGAGCTTCGTGAAAACAACGACACAAATAAAGACAATTCTTACCGGTTACAAAGCCCTAGATATACATTATCATACTTAAACTAAATGTAAAATGAAATAAATTCATTTTTGAGAACATCAAATTTATCTTCCAATAAAGTTAGCCCAAATTTACATCAATTAATCAACCAATGATCGAGCTTCGTGAAAACAACGACACAAATAAATTCATTTTTGAGAACATTAGGAAAATCAACTACTTTTAAAAAATCAACTGGTTTGAAAACGTTAGGAACTATAGGTAGGCCACCATCAACACGAATTGAGGCATTGAGCCATCGGTCAATACAACATCATTCTGTAAATTAGATTAAAACCACAGAAAAGAAGACGGTTACAAGTGTAACCGGTTGATCCGCCATTATTAACCCTCGGATCAATCTCATATGTAAAAACCCTAAATCGACTAAATATCGTGTACAAATTCAAATGTAAATCGTAATCGGGAGTAGTCATTGAAAACCCAGTATACATATTTATCATCTATTTTGTTTCATCTATATAAATAGTGCATCTTTCTTATATAGAATTTCTAAATCTTGAAACTGGAAGAAAAAAAACGCTCCAAACATTGAATTGATGCCTGAAGTTCGGGCTAAAATTGTTCGGGTAAAAGGTATTCCAGAAAAAAAAACGCACCAAATTTAATGGTGATTTGAAGAAGAGCGAAACGCTTTTGAGAGAGTAGCATTCATAGGAAAAAGATGCATCTGTTTTCTGTATGTCATCATCTTTAATGTCTTCCCATGACTCAAATTGTATGAATGTTGAGTCAGCATCTAGGGTTGAGGTTACTTCCCCTAATCAAAGGACTCCACTATAAGCTTTAACCATACCCTAAATCAGCTATTAAAATTTAAAAATTTAGTGGAAATTATAACTTATTTTCTAGCATCATGTATAGCATGATTTTATCTAATAATTTTCTAAATAATCATAATTTGTCAAACACTTAACAACATGAAAAGTAATTAAAATATAACATTAACTGTTACCTATTAACTAACTTTGTTGGTTTACCAATACATAATTTAAGCAAACCAGTTGCCATAGGATCAAGGGTGCATGCATGCCAAACCTATAACAACCTAGGATTGACTTACTATGCTGCAAATAGTAACAAATGGAACAATTTGACATTAGCTATACTTAAATTTAGCTTCTACAAAAGATTATTGATTTATTTTTGTTACGTAATACCTTAGAATTGAGTCATAATTGCTCATAAAATTTGCTGGAATTGGTACCACAAGGTACAATTGCAGCTACTTTGGAATTCAATTGATCAAATTTGTACAGTTAAATATCATAATCGAAATGATTCATTTTCACGTCTTCAACCGTTAGAAAGACCCATTCGTTTGAAGTTCAACTTGAAGGAAAAAAACGATTCAAAAATCAATTAATTGGGAATTAAAGCCACATAATGACTATTAATTGGTTAGAGTCTTTGCCTCTTTATGCATAGGTCTTGGGTTCGACCCTCAACATCTACATTTTGTTTTGCAATCCCAGAATTAAGACCTGCTAAAAATAGAAAGCAAAATTAAGACCTACTAAAATTAGAAAGTCATTGGCTCATTATATATAGTATAGATTAAATATCTTATTTTTTTACTTGTTTTTTATTTAGTTTAAATGTTGAAGTAAACAACACACCGACAATATAAAATTGCAATGATGTTTGATATTGTTGTCTGTTGGTGGTCAATAGAGCTGGTCAAACCCCCCTACCACACGAATCCATGTATCTAATCCAGTAATCCACCACATTTTTTTCATTTCACCTTCTTCTTTCAGCCTTCCTGCCTTCCTTCCATTGGGTCCCTACTCACCAACTTTACTTGTATTCCTTACTCACAAACACACACTACCTTCCCATTCTTTCTTTCTTTCTTAAATAACGCTTTCTTTATACGTACTCCAATTCAATTCACTCAAAACCAATCCAATTTTCCGATCAGATTAATGGTTTTCTTCAAGGCCTTCTCTTGCTTTACAATCTCCGGTAAAGTGGCTAATTGTGACACCAACATCGACGATGGTTGTAGCAGTAGCACCACCAAAACATCTACGAACAAGTTTTCATGGGACGAGATACAGAAATTAACCAAGAATTTTTCTAGGGTTATTGGCTCCGGTGGATTTAGCACTGTCTACCTAGCTCGCCTTCCCGATTCCACCTTAGCCGCCGTGAAGATCCAGTCATCTTGCACCGAGCGGCTTGCCGGAATCCATGATAACGAGCTCCAAATCTTACTACGCCTAAACCACCACCCAAACATCGTTACGTTTCTTGGATATTGTGACGATTATACGAAAGAAGAACGTGTGCTCTTGTTTGAGTATGCATTCAACGGTACTTTACATGACAAGCTTCGCGACGGAACCCAAAAAATGCTGACGTGGCGAGCAAGAACGTTGATTGCGTTCCAGCTTGCTTTAGCGTTAGAGTATCTTCATGAGATGCAGATTATTCATGGAGATATTAAAGCTTCTAATATACTTTTGGACCAACAACAAAACTGCAAACTTTGTGATTTTGGGTCGGCTAAATCAGGGTTTACCTCCATGGTTTTACGTCCATCTTCAACCAAGATGAACAGAATGATCATGGGATCGCAAGGCTACGTGGATCCGCATTATCTAAAAACCGGATTAGTTTCAAAGAAGAACGATATTTACAGTTACGGAGTTGTTCTTCTTGAGCTTATTACGGGGAGAGAAGCTTTTAGTTTAGAGAAAGGGAAGATGTTGACGGAGGTTGTTGCTCCGGTGATGAGTGGGGTGGTCGGAGTGGAGGAGGTGGTGGATCAACGGCTGAGATCAAACGGTCAAGGGTTTGACTTGGAGGAGGTGAAGTTTATGGTTTCATTGGCTGGGATTTGTATTGGTGGTTCACCCATGGTTAGGCCTAGTGCAAAGGAGATTGTAGCATCTATCAAGGACAAATTTCACCATATTTCTTAATTATATTTAATTTGATTTTTTTTTTTTTTTTTTTTTTGGTTTTTGTGGATAGGAGGATGTGATTGTATTGGTTAGTAATTTATCAATCATCATGTTTGATTCTTTGGTGTGTTAGTTGTTAACATTTTACCTTAAAAAAGTTTTAGTTTGTAATTTATGGATTTCGGTTGGGCTTCTTTTGAACATTGAGTTACGCCTACTACCAATGTTTTAAAACCCGGGTTGACCCGGCCGGTTGAACCGGTCGAACCGGGACCCGGCCCAACGAGCGGGTCAACTCGGTCCGGTTAAATGTCAGTTTTCTGCCCGGTGAGACCCGGCCGGGTAACCGGTTGAACCGGCGACCCGTCGACCCATTGACCCGTTAAAACCCGGAAATTTTAAAAACCCTTAATATCTCAAATCAGACAAGCGTTTTCTATCAGACGACTTCTTTCTAGTTGTTTGCTGCTCGATTCTAGTTGTTTGCTGCCCAATTTGAGTTGTTTGAGATTAATTAAAACAAGTTTGAATTTTTTGCTGCCCGATTTACTTGCTATTCAATTTGTTTGCTGCTTGTTTGTTTCTTGAGTTGTTGGATTAATTAATTTCTGTTTTTGTTGCCTGAGTTTGAGTTTGAGTTTGAGTTTGAGATTAATTTATTTCTGTTTTTGCTGCCCAAGTTGGAGATTATTCAAATATGAAGTAATTTTATGTAATACTCCTATGTTTTTCGGTTTTCCGGTTGAACCGCCGGTTAAACCGGTTGAACCGGTTGAACCGTGACCCGGTCATCACACCGGACCGAGCAATAACCCGGGTTTTAAAACATTGCCTACTACAATGAAGGGTTGTCGTCACATAAATTAATTTACCTCATTTTCATCGGTTTTAGCTCTGTTTTGTTCATTTTAATTCCAAGTATTTTCCTTGAGCACTGTAATAACATAACTAAATCAGAATCAAAATCAATGCATTGTTACGTAATCATGCTAAAAAAATATATTTTGATATATGAAAATGTCAATTTGTTTTAGTTAGAAACTTAAACAATCGGACTGAGAATGAAAAGAAGTTTAGAAAATGACCAAGTCATTAATTAAATTAATAGAATTATTGATTGAAAATGACTTGGTAACCAATATCACTCGTTTTCATTTACTTTTTAGTACCAATAAATTAATGTAAATGGTGTTTTATGAAATGGTGACTTCTATTTATCTATTATTATATCTGTCTTTAGTTGAGCATTCAAATCAAGGAAGCTTATCATAATTTAGGTGTTACTAGCAGGTTACTCGCACAATGAGGTTGCGGGTACCTTGTGACTAAATTTGACGGTGATCAAATAGTGGGTGGTGACTACAGTAGTGATAGTGGCTGCTGGTTGTGGTCGTGCGGATGGTGGATGATGTTAATTTTTATTTTATAAAGATTAATAAAGATATTTCATAAGTTTCCTTAAATCCGAAATTGGCGTTTTTTTAAATATGGACCGTTTTAGCTATGTTGAATATCTCATAAGTTTCATTAAATCCGAAATTGACGTTTTTTGAAATATGGGCCCTTTAGTTATGTTGAAGTTAAAGGTTATATATTTCTAGTTGTTGGGATAAAGCAAAAAAGTAGATCAATTGGTTAACGCACATTGTGTACTCGCAAAAGGGCTTGGGTTCGAATAATGTAAGCAATATTTTTTTATTTTTGTGGTGTTTAAGATGTTACCCAAAATAGAAATAAGATTAAGTTTAAGTTTAAGGACTTTTATACTTAGTAGTCCTAAACTTTTAATAAGGAGTAAGATTAATATATTTAAATATAATATCGTATATAAAAAAGTGTTTTTTATGTATCAATATAGTATGAAATTTAAAAAATGACAATTATATGTTACCAAATGATAAATTTTAGAAAGGGAGTATGATTAACGATCTTGTTCGGATTTCTAGCAAGAAGCTAGAACAAACTACAAAAACATAAAGGAAAAGGGAAAAAAAAACAGCAAGCTATCAAATGGACCTAAGGTCGTAACACCAATCAAAACTAGACAACCTTATATTTAACCTATGTTTAATCCAAGAGAACGTTTTGCTTGAGCTTCGGAGATGATCAATTTGTTGGGCCTGGACTCCTGATTAAACATTATTGCGGGATACATCTTAACTATATTGTCAACAAGTTTTTAATATCGAAAAGTTAAAAAATATGTAAATACGGAAGTAAAAATGTAATTTGCCGAGATATTTAATCAATGTATATGAGACGTTTTCCGACTTTTGTCTTGATATTAGGAGCAACTTACATATGCCAAGATAATTAATTACAATAAATAACTAATAATGACATAACTTTTATTAATAAACATGACTGCATATCCACAGTTTATAAGAGACATGTTTCTTTATGATTAATAAGATACAATTTTCTTATTTTGGAGCTCTAATTACGATTTTAAATAAAGGTTTGTTGATCATATCATATCCCTTTGAACTATGAAACATGTGATTAATAAGATAATCTCTCCTAACCACTACGAGTTGGTGTAGAAACTTACCAACCTGATTGACGAATAAATTATCCGACTATAGTATTCACAAAGCACGTTGTTGAGTAACATTCATTTGCGACATTTTACCTTTTTGGAGGCTTTAATCATCAACATTATGTTGACGATTCACAACTAGATTATCGTTGAACCATCAATTTTGACCTTTTACCATAAACGAAATAACAGTACTATGATGATTTAAAATTATAGGCCAAATTTATTTTGCCAAAAGGTTTATTTTGGTGGAGAAAACACGACACATGTACCAACTGACATCTCTCTAACTACCAACCCCAGGCGATGTGTTCACCCCTGTCCCAGAGCCTTGGAACAAAAAATAGGCTCGGAAATGAACCCGTGACCTAATCTTGACAAACTTCCATTTGACCAAGGTCAACTGAGCTTTTACGGGGCAGGACTACCACTAAGGTTATGTCTCGATAGTTAGACTAAAATATATTTGAGTACCATGAACTTGGTTATAATTGGATCCTCTAATACCTAGGGATGTGCATAAAATTCGAAAACCCGGAACCTAACCGGCACCGAACCGGAACCGGAACCGACCTGACCCGGAACTGGTTATTCGGTCCGGTTTTCAGTTCCCATTTTATGCCAAAATCGGGTTTCGGGTTTACCAGCTCCGATCCTAGTTTGGTTCCGGTCTATTCGGGTTTGGAACCATCATTTAAATAGGTATATAGGCTTATGAGTTTTCATCTATATATGTCGAAATAATAGGTATATAGACTTTTAATAAAAAAAATATGCACTTGAAAAGGTATAACTGAATAACAAACACAAAAACCGGGTTTAGCAATTCTAAACCCGCTTGAAGACTGAACCGACCCGGACCCGGAACCGGAACCGATTTAACCGGTCCGGTTCTCGTCTTTGAAATTTCTTTTTACGATTTCTGGGTTTACCAATTCTGGAACTGAACACACCCTACTACTACATGAACTATTAAAGATGCATTATGCTAATCTAAACTTGAAAAAATAATCCTAAATCACTAATTTGATATTTAATACTCGGTCATTTGCATTTACAATATATTGATCATATACAAAATGTGATCAAGTTGATCATTTTTTGTAATTTCATAATAGTAAAAGACCAAATCAATCAAGTTCAAAATACTAAAATATTTTTCCTCCTTTTATATATACAAGATACAAGAAAAAGCTCAAATACAATGAATATTTGCTTTTAAATTTTAAGCTTGTTTAAACAAACAATCCCCAAAGCTGCTTATAAATTGTATCGTTTAATATATAACTAGAACCCGTGATGAATCACGGGTGTCGAGACCAAATTTCTCAGTAAATATTATGTAATTAATCACACAATGAAATGTATATAAAAACAATAAATTTTAAAGAACACAATGATTTACATGGAAACCTAAATCGGGTCACCCTTAAAGCCCGATTCTTGTTCTCTTTGAAATTTTTTAAGATAAATCCAACCATTATACTTCCTCCGGATCAAAATAAGTGACACACTTTCTATTTTGGGGTGTATCAAAATAAGTGACACACTTTGAGAACTTTCCTTATTTGGTAAAAATAGTGGGACACATACCCACTAACTATCTACTTTAATAAAGTGAAATTACCCTTATACCCTTAAATTTACTTTTAAAACTCATTAATATCACTTTATTCAAGAAAAGTGGGACCAATTCTCCACTAACTATGTACTTTAATCTATTTTAACCTCTACTTTAATCTTTTACCTCAAAAAACGTGTAAACCAATTTGTGTCACTTATTTTGATACGGAGGAAGTATGTGCCAATATCAAGATCGGAAGATATGTCGCTGGCTCTTATAAAAATACCTAATAATAACATGAATGATGCAATAGCAACATCAAATAATTTCCATGTAGTATCAAGGATTCAATGTAAATACCTTATTCATTGAGAGTTATTTCGTATTTTGTACCTTTGCAATAATTTCATAGTTAAAACAAATATTTTCATATATTTATTTTATTCCAAGCTAAAACTCATTTGTCCTGTATAAAATTTCTATATGAAATTCACAATTAGAATTATGTTGATAAGAAAACGATATATATAATGACACATTACTACAACATTCCAAAAGAAAGATTAAATGATTGTTAAAAAAATGCCTTTTTTCTTTAGATGAAATTAATTGTTTTTCATGTACATAGCAGCTGCAAATGATGTAGAAAAGAATTCCCCCTGTAAGCAAAGTACTATATATGAGTTTCGGTATTACATTTATTATATAACAAAAAAATCAAACGGGTCAATAAAAATCAGTTTTTAGAATACATGAAATTGAGGGACTACCGATAAATCATTGGACGAATGAAAACTGGCAGATTAGACATCGGCACTGTAGCCGGTGTAGGCTGCAAAAATTAGATAAAAAGGTAAAAAATAATAATTTATGTACTATAAAAACTTAAGTCAAAATAGTCAAATACATTGGTAATGTCAATAAAGTCCAACTTTGTGATCTTAAGGATGTTATCCTTGACCCGTTTGACCTGTAACATATAATCTGAATCAACCCACTCCATTCCTAAGTAAGTGGCTTAAAATTACAGCTTCTAATGACAATTTACATACTAACAAATGCACAAAATGTACCATTGAAGATAATGATGAATTCATAGAAAAGAATAATGGGAAATACCACTACATAAAGCAGCCTAAGTTGGGGAGGACTCTTAGTCAATGTTTGACCAAAGTATGCAACTTCTGCCTACCTTGTTCATGAATATTTGCCATGCTCCTAATAACCATGCATGCACAAAAACTTTAAAATATTAACCTCTTCTAATGATTTTTACATGTCTAGTGATTAGTCATAATATACCCGAGACGTTTATGAAAATATTTAATCACAACCGTAACTGAAATCAAACCATTCATCCATAAACGGGTCAAAATTGCCATAAATAGTCAACATCATAAACCTTAGCAAAAATTTTAAATAGTTAAATACCTGATTTTCCCTTATGAACAGCTCCAACTTGCCTGACAAATTGCATATCAGTAGAAATGCAATTAATATCAAACAACAATTTAGGCCGATTACTACATCTCAAGGTTCGGTTCGGTTTTTGGACCGGGCTCATCCTAGTTTCGGGTCGACCCGACCCAACGTGTTCGACCGGAACAGCAAACAACCGTGTAATCTGAACCCACTTTGACTTGTTACCCCAACTTACCCGACCCAACCATTCTGCCTTGGCTGAGATTTTAAGTATGAGGAACTTCTAGGATTGGTGGATTAAACTTGCATTTTCATTTTCAGATTCAAGTAAGTCAATTTGAGTTCAGTGATAACGGGTGGGTCAAACAAAATATAAAATTATGAAGTTCAACAACCTAACCAGATTAATTCAAGGGATCTTTTATACCAATTGCTCCAAATAAAATGGAAATCCGCCTCCCAGTTGATGACTAAAAGTAGACATGGTCAGGCAAGCAAAAAGTTCAATATATCTGCATTCCTACATCCCAATTTATTAAAGTTAATTATCTGATTCTAATTATTCAATATCAGATAATCACTTTCAAAACGAACATCCAAACACCACCTAAAATATTAGAGGACAAAGATGTAATAAATTCGATACAATCAACATACCTTGATGTGATTTTTGTTGTTGTTATTCTTTTTTTAGCCATATGAATAGTAATACTCGTGTAGGTCGGCAATCAGTAGTTAAATCTACATTGATTGTTAAAACCCATTGAACATTAGTGCCAGTAGAATCACACTACATAAATCCAATATTTTAATAAATTTCACAAAAATCCAAGTCCTAAATTAATCTGAAAAGTTGAATTAAATCAAGAAAACCATAGTTTCATAACATATCTACGCGCAAAAAATGAAAAGTAAAATTAACAACACGAGCAATTTGGTTATGCGATTGAAGAGTAAAATACCTTTTATGCAACGTATTAGGGCTGAAAGCAGAGATCGTTGATGTAAATCCGATGTAATTAAAGTCGGATGCAAATCGGCTGAAGATTGAGACCGAATTGGGGTTAGTTTACCAATTTAAGAATACACCTAAGAATGAACCTAAAATCAAAAGCACATGGAGTGGAATAGAAAGAAACGGCTGGAAACTATCACTCCAAAAACAATGCAACGTAGCCTTAATATTCGAAAAGAGCAGTTGCCAAAGAGGTTTAAAATTCAAAGGAGCAAAGCTGATTAGGATTAGTCCAGTCAGCATAGTTGTGGCAAGCATTCAAAAAAAAACTCTCATTATATAAAAGATACATTATACATATCATAATTTACAATCTCAAAAACTATGTTAACACCTTCATTCTGATACACTTGTGATGGAATGAGTGAATCAATGGAAATCACACAGACAATTGCAAACAAATGCTTGAGATTATTGAATGAAATGAATTACAGTAATTGAACTATCTAGAGAGAGACTAAGCTAATTATTCTAACAGACAAACCAAGCATAACTTTTCCCTCTCAACAAACAGAATATAAAGTGTGGCTAAGAAACTTGGCTAACAAACTTCTCAAGCAAATACCCAAAATACCCTTCTTAGGAAGTAGCATTGACTTACCCCCGTTTCCTGCGTCGGGTATAACTGAACCGAATAGGATGACCCGGAAGTGTATCACATTCTCTTCCCAATGTAGCTTCGTAAAGAATATTCACTATTTCATTTGCCCCCGTTTCATAGTGCATGGATTTGTAATTCCAACAATAGAATTCAATGCAACAGCCACTGTTTTATCAATTGCCACAGTTTCCATCGCTATTTTGGGATCAGCTTCACCTTCTTCAAACAGTATTTCCTCTACCTTACCTTCATTATCCTCAAGGTCTTGATATACCAGGACACTTAGTTCCTTTTTCTTACACACATGGCCTGGTACAAACTTTTCATCACACTTAAAACATAGCCCCAAAGACCTTTTCAGTTGTAATTCCTTATCAGTTAAATTTCTAAATGAAGTGGTATTGGCCTCCTTGTTAACATTGTTTTTAGTGAAATCAGATTTATACATTCTGTTCTCACCGTAACTATTGGAAATAGAGGTTGATTTCTTATAATGTGAAACAGTCATCGTTTTCACCCTATTAATCGTGATATTTTGATCTTCAACTTTAACGGCTAATTCCATTGCTGCGTTCAAATTAACTGGATTCAACAAACGTACCTCTGATACCGGATCTAAGCCATTGATGAATTGACTGAGAAAAATTTCTTCAGATACCCCTTCCAATGGTGCCGCTAAATTGACGTATTGACGAATATACTCCGACACCGTTCCCTCATGTTTCAATGCGAGAAAGTGCTCGCACAATGTTCCATTCGAATTGGAACGAAATCGCTGAAGCAACATCGATTTCATTTCTCGCCAATTTCGAATCGGTATTCGTCGGTGCTCCCATTGATAACGTTTTAACGCAACGCCTTCAAACGCTATCACCGCAACTTCGAATTGCTCATTTGCGGTTAATCGATTCAAGGTGAAATATCGTTCAGCCCGAAGGATCCAGCCGTCCAGATCACTACCGTCGAATATTGGCAATTCCAATCGCCTTCCCTTGATCGCAAAGAATCTCGATCCTTCTGGCGGATTTTGTTCAACCGGAATCGGACCATCACCTGGATTGTGCCGATTCATGAACATCTCCTCCAATCGCATCATCATTGCGTCAGTAAGCTCATTCTGAGCTCGAGTTGAATCACGTAGCTCCTGAACGTTGGACTGAATTGACGCAACGTCTGTCTGCAATTGAATTCTCCAAATCATCCAAACGTGTATTCATAGACCTGGTCGTCATCGTTACTACTCTGATACCAAATGATACAATTGTGATGGAATGAGTGAATCAATGGAAATCACACAGACAATTGCAAACAAATGCTTGAGATTATTGAATGAAACGAATTACAGTAATTGAACTAACTAGAGAGAGACTAAGCTAATTATTCTAACAGATAACCAAGCATAACTTTTCCCTCTCAACAAACAGAATATAAAGTGTGGCTAACAAACTTGGCTAACAAACTTCTCAAGCAAATACCCAAAATACCCTTCTTAGGAAGTAGCATTGCCTTGCCCCCGTTTCCTGCGTCGGGTATAAGTGAACCGAATAGGATGACCCGGAAGTGTATCACATTCTCTTCCCAATGTAGCTTCGTAAAGAATATTCACTATTTCATTTGCCATGTGAAGTTCACAAAATCAAGAATTCATACCTAAGAGTTCTCATTAGTTTGACTATAAAAAGTCAAACAATATTAGTGAACTTTGAAATAGTATGTCAAACTCTAACAAGTAAAAAATCTTAAGTTGTTCCATCAAAAACAGTTTATAAACTGTTGATATTAAACCCTAAGGTGTAAACTTAGCAACTATACAGCTAACAATAACCAAAGAAAATGATATAATCATAAATTGACCTAAGGTTCCATGGTTGCTTTTAAGTCAACTGCAAATGGTTTGACCGATGACCGAAGTGGTTCGGGTCCCGCAGCAGCAATTCTCTTGCATAAACTATCACAATTACTCATCGCTTCAGTTAGTCTTCCTTTTAACTCCCCAAGTTCCACTTGTAATTCATCAACTGAATGCAAAATTGTAATATTAAATTCGACATTTCCATGAATAAATAAATCAAATTAAATTACAGAAACCGTCCATGTGGTTTTTCAGTTTATGAAGTTCGTCCCCTCCAAATTTATCTCTGCAGTTTACGTCCTTCGACGCCTAAATGACTGAAATACCCTTTCAATATTGGTTTCAAATTTTTTAATTCTTTTTTCTTTTCATAATGTATTTTCTTTTTCTTTCTTCTTTTCTTTCATATACCCTGTAGGCATAAAAGTCTTGCTGGTATAGAAAATGAAAAAGTAATAAAAACTGAAGGGATGAAAATAAAAAGATAACATAGAAAATTGCAGAGAAAAGTCAGAAGGGATGAAACCCCATAAAATGGAAAACCACAGGGATGATTTCTGTAAAATTTATAATGGTTATATTAATTAGTAAAGTAGGAATACCTCCAGATAGGTGAGCTGATGTTGTTTTCATTGCTGAAAGAGAATAATTATATCTTTGATAAAGTTTGAGTGCCAAAGCATCTGCAACTTCTATTTCGTTTTCGATTTCTTCCTGCACAAATAACCGAATAATTAACATGTTTGCATTATACATATTTACAATCCAACACACAAAGCTAATTAGTCAACAAATTGTCAAAGATATGCTTTTTATAAACAAGTTTTTAGCATATAAAAAGCAAACCTGTCTTTTGTTAATGTTGTTGGACTGCATTTCTTGCAACTGTTTGTACATTGAGAATAGTTCCCGTATCACCTTCGGGTCTACAATACCTATTTTAACCACATACAAATGATCAATACAAAAGGCTGTATCAACCAAATTTCATGAGTATTTTCAATTTATATAACAATTAAATAGACCTTAATATCCATTACTAGAAAAATCTTTCATCATTCTTAATCTATCATTTATCAAACCTACGATGCTCTTTATTATGAAGCTAAAAGTACGGTTCTTCATTGATAACTACTTGGAGGATATGGATATCACTCTATCAGAACCAAATTTACTAAAAGAGTTCAATTATCAACTCAAATTTATATTCGATTTTATAACAGCTACACCTGTATTAGAAGAAGTTGATGGTTTCCTGACCAAAATATCTGTCAAGCTGCTTTCTGTTGATTCAGTTGTTAATATAGGAGATGCCTGCTCCATTATTTTTCACATATCACTTACAAACAAAACAAGAAAATTATGAATTAACATTTACAGTAACAATCTTTTATTTGAATTTTTTCCCAAATAAATTCATATTGGCGTTGCATCTCATCTGAATACCAAATAAAAACCTTTCAATTGAGCAATATAATTTGTCTCGAGGTTACGGAATAAAATCTTACAATTTGAAGGGATCTAAGCTTCTCTAGCACGGGATACACATCTTCGAATCGCTCCGAGACGATGGTAATTCCATCATCACTCTTATTGACATAAAAAGGTCATTACAGTGAATAAATGATAAATTTATTGGAGTGGATTAGGTTAAAAGGAGTCGCTTACCTGTGAAGATAAGAGAGTGGATTCTGATGAACCCATGGCCACCCACCTTGCCTTTGGATGTTAACCGGTGATCGGTATATTTAACAGATACCTGGTACTTCCGCCGGCCGGAGTAGTTGGAATATACTGCCCTTGACGAAGCGACGGTGATGACTTCACTTTGGCGCAACCGGATAATAATAACTTTTGGATTAATTTCCTACACAACCTAAAAATTGTTTGGGATTTGCTACACATTTGCCCCTTGGTTAACAACGGTTAGATCGGAAACAATGACTACCGTAGAGTTGTTAAATTTTTTATTTTTTTTAATGGCAATAAGATTTAAAATTAAAACAACTAGTAAGGCTATGGAGTATGGGTACCACACCCCATATTATTTTTTCCTATCTCATCATTGCCATCTCAGCAACCACACCACCACCAACCACATCATTTGGTGGAAATATACACCACACCATTTTAATTTCCAACTCATCATTTCATTTCCATTTATTTTACACACAACTAATATTTTATATAATTTAAAATTACATTACCTTAAATAAAATTTAAAATGACAATACTTTAAATTAAAATTAAAATTAAAAATTACAATAATTAAATTAAAATTATCACTCTTCATCGCCGGCATGTGCGTTGTTATAGAGATGGTCCGCCAAGTCCCGTCGAAGTTGTTCGTGTGTTGTTTGGTCTTGAATGTCGACAACCCTATGCAAATACTTTGGCGTTCCCGGTATATACAACGCATGTCGGGGACCGTCCGCTACATATGGAGAAATCATCCGTCCTTTATCTTCGATAACCATATTATGTATTACAACACATGCATACAAAATATATATCTTAATCTTTCAAGGTCATATGGACGGGCCGCGTTTTTGACAATGTGCTACTTCGACTTTAAAACTCCAAAAGCCCGTTCCACATCCTTACGTGCAGATTCTTGTTTTTTGGTAAACAAGACATCTTTTGGCTCGACTGGATGTCGATAGGCTTTGACAAATGTCGTATGAGGATATATACCACCGGTAAGGTAATAACCGAATCTATATTGATTGCATTCACCGTATAAGGAGCATCGGGTGCCTTTCCTGATAACAAGTCGTTGAATATTGGTGATTGATCAAGCACGTTAATATCATTATTAGAACCCGCAGCCCCAAAGTAAGCATGCCAAAACTATAAATCTTGGGAAGCAACAGCTTCTAATATCAACGATGGTACTCCATGATGTCCTCCAGTGTACTCACCTCTCCACGATTGTGGACAGTTCCTTAAATCTCAGTGCATACAATCAATGCTACCAAGCATTCCAGGAAAACCATGTCTCTCTTCGTGTGCCTCATATAATTTTTGAACATCGGGTACTGTTGGTTTTCGCAAATAAATAGGTCCGAATAATTCCAAAACACCTTGTGAAAACTTATACATACTTTCCCTAGCAGTTCTTCAGACATGCGTAGGTACTCGTCAAGAGAATCAGGGGATGACCCGTAAGCCATAGCTCGAACTGTTGCAGTACATTTTTGCAAAGCAGTGAATCCCCGCCTACCTCTAGCATCATATCTCAATTGAAAAAAACGATACCTGTTTTCTAATGCGCTACATATGCGCATAAATAAATTTTTGCTCAGGCGAAACCTTCGTTTGAAATCCTTGTCGTCATAAACAGAATCATCCACAAAAAAATCTCGATATAGCCGTTCGTGTCCAGCTTCTGGATTTCTATTTTGCTTCGCGGTTCTAGTGTCAAAGACTTCACTTTCATCATCGTCGTCAAATTCATCGAGGAGTTCTTCGTATATTGTTAGCATAAATGCATCATCCTCGTCAGATGATGAACGAAGACAATCCATTAATTGTGAATTGGGGTATTTTAGTAGAGTTGTGGTGTGTTTTGGTAGTGTTTTGGTAGTGTTTGATTGTGTTTATATGGGAAATAAATAAATTAAACTAATTAATTTTTTTCTTTTAAATCCCAACGGCTCTTTTAGCCATCCAACGGCTATATCCGATCAAAAAGTCGACCACCCACGCCCGTTGTTCGCTGTTGTGCATTGCCTCGGCCTCCCACGCCAACCCCCCACGCCGTTGGGGGAGGGGGGTGTTCCAACCTCACCACCACGACGTGTCTGTCCACCTCACCCCCCCACGCCATAGTCCCTCTGACCCATACCGGACAGCCTAAGGAGCTAGAAAAGAGAGTACAAATAACACCAAAACTATCGAAATGACATAGGACTATTGCACCAAACACTCTAATCTAGATTGCAAACTCTAAAATTTGATATATGCTTGATCCAAAAAAAAGTTTAAGCTATAGAAGGAATCGAACGCCCGGATGGATTAAATATAGACTCATTTCTTGATTTCCATAAACACCACAATGTTGTAATCATACTCACGTGGAAACAAGGAAGCACCTTCTTCACCAATTTTATCCGATCACCCCATTGAATGATGTGATCAAGACATTAAGGTGCCGTTTGTTTTTTGCCAAAAAGTCTTTTTGGGGTCTTATATCTGCAGGCGGGAAGATGTTTTAAAAAAAGACTGTTTGTTTTTTGGAAGTTAGAAGATGAAGAAAAGTCTTTACGGGGTTTGCTTGTGGAAGATGTAACGAGCGGAATTTTCGGTTAATGAATTAAATGGAAATATTGGGGAATAAAGGTGGAAAAATATTTAATCGAGTCTCCATTGTGTTTTATCGAGTGTTTAAATGTTTGGGACTTAGTGTAACCAAGTATGGGTCAAGACTTGGATGGAAACAAGTTTAAAAGGCAAGAAACTGTCCCAGACAGCCCTCGCGACGCGAGGATGGCGCGAGCCGAAACAGAAACTTAAGAGGTGAGACGCGAAGAGCTCGCGCCGAGATCCCGTTGAGCTCGCGTCGAGCTCGCGGCGCGAGCCAGGCGCGAGCGGGGCGCGAAGTGGGTCTCCGAGCGGCAACCAGCAGGTAAAGCCGAGTCACCTCACGGCGCGAGGTGGGCGCGAGCGGGGCGCGAGGAGTGTCTGGAGTATATAAACTTGTGTGTAGGCTAGAGTTTCATTTCATATTCAACCCCACACGTAGTGCAGCCGATTTGGGAGCATTCTTGGGCAATTTTGGAGCTCAAGAGCTCAGATCTTCATCATCTTGAAGGATTGAAACATCAAGGGTAAGTATTATTGAGTATCTTGCTTATCTACTTTGATTGTGAGCTTTGTATGGGTAAAAATGGTGGTTTGGGGAACCAACCATGTCATCTTTGGGGAAGATGACTAAGCATGGGTGTAGAACACTCATTGTAAGCTTGTAATCGATGTGTACAAGTTGGATTTGGGTTTATTGATGGAAATCTTGAATTAGGGTTTGAGATTTCACCAAGTTGGATGAACTCGGTGGTTAGGAATGGAAATATGGATTGATTAGTGATTAGTTATGGATAATAACTCGTTATTGTGATGATATTGATGGTACGTCAAGAAGACCTAAAGATTGGTGACATTTCACAAGTTGGAAAGCAAGGATTCGTGTTATTAGACACGATTTGGAGTTAGTTTGGCTAAGGTGAGTACATGAGACTTTTACTGAGTACATAGCAAATGGTTTTGAAAACTATGATGTTTTTGGAGTCTTTATTAATAAACGTTTTTAATAAAGATAAGATTGATATGATGAGAAAGTGCTAGTAATAGACTATTTGAATATGTCTAAATGATTAATGATTTTGAAAGACGTTATGATAACGAAAAGTAAATAATGAGTTTTTATAAATAAGATGTATGAATAAAGATAATGACTTAAAAGAGCATGATAATCGGTTTATTAATAATATGTATTAATAAAGCTTGAGACAATGATTTTTAAGTAATAAGCATCGGTTAGTATATTATACTAATAAAAGTAGTTATCGAATTACTAAGAGAATAAGTATAAAGTGACTAGTAATAGACATGTATTCTAGTCAAAGAGGAGTCAAAATATTGTGATTTTGATAAATGATAAATATGTTTTAATTAGTAAAGGACTTGGTAAAGTCAAGATTGAAAATGAATAAGTAAAGAGAATAATATTATAAATTAGAATAGGTGTATTCTAATAAGTGATGAATTTGATGAAAAGAGCTAATATTCATATTTGATGAAAGGAGCTAATGCTCATATTTTGATGAAAGGAGCTGAGGCTCATAAGTGTTAATGGGATATCCGGAATAAGACCGCCCAGAAATGGGGGAGCATGAGACGTCTACTTGGGGTGGTACCTCCCTGCGCAAAGAGTAGAATGTCACAGTTTACGACACCCAGTGTTGGGTGAGCATGACAACCCGGGAACGGGGAGAGCTTATGAATCTCGGTAAGATGGGGGGCTCCCAATTACCTTGATAGTTTACCTATGACGTCCCATATCGGGAGATTTGGCTTCAGAGAGGTCCGTTGCGTATGTGATAAAGAAAGTGTAAGCTTGGAGATAGCTTACAAGTATGTGATTAGATGATGAATAAGCTTATGGTAAGCTTATTAGTTTATACGATTAAATGAATAGAAGACGAAATACGAATTAATAAGAAATGATAAGAATGAGTATTTCTAATGTTATAAATATTGATTATAAATCTTTTTGAGAATGGGTCGAAAACCCATGTATCTCACGAGACTATTTTATCTCACGTACTACTTTATTTTTGGCTATGTACTCAGGTTCAGGATCGAAGGATTAGAAGGTCGCGATAGAAGTGGCCTAGTGTTGTTTAGCTCGGGAGCTCGTAGGTAGTTCTCGTTTATCCTATGGTTATGATAT
Organism: Calendula officinalis; assembly: GCA_963853835.1. NCBI lineage: Eukaryota > Viridiplantae > Streptophyta > Magnoliopsida > Asterales > Asteraceae > Calendula > Calendula officinalis. The sequence goes on from OY970823.1 coordinate 22,338,630, forward strand.
TGTTTTTGTAACACCGGTTTTAATACTCTGATAAACTTTTGATGGTTTTTGTTAGACCGTATTTTGAGAATTTTGGATTTGTAATGTTTTTATTTAAAAATATATTTTAAAAAGTGTTTTGAAAATTAAGGTGTTACAGAAGATTTTGACCTTATGCTTCCAAATTTAGAAGAGATAGTATTAAACCTAAAAAAAGAATTCTCTCCCACTAAATCAAAACATCCGCACGAATCCAACATTCCTCAAAATCAAAGCAGCCCCTAATTCCTAATGATTCCTTCGAATTAATTTATTTATACATGTAACTTAACTGATTTGCAATCTTCGGATTAATTTTGTATAAATTCCATTTGAAATTACTTAGGCATGTAATTTGCAATCTGCTAATTGATTCTACTTTCACACTTTGTATATGGACACTGAAACTCAAAATATTAAAGAGTGTTTTAAAATTTTAATTTATTATTGAAAAAGTCTCTTAATTTCCAAAAAAACTGTGTACAGTTTATTATCAGTCTGCAGACATTAAAAAACAAACAGTCTTTTTTTTGCAGACTGCAGACGTTTAGTCCAAATCTTTTCTGCAGATGTGGTCTGCGCATTGCAGACGTTCTGCCACTTAAAAAACAAACAACACCTAAATATCTCGGATAGAAATATTCCACCATTTACTAATCTCTAACCAAACGCTATGGGCACTGTTGCATGACCAAAAAATATGGTCTTCGTCTTCAATTTGTCTTTCACGCGAGGAACAAACCGCTGGTCGTAAAGAAACACGCCTCTTTAGGAGATTAACACGTGTAGGGAGGCGACGAAAAAACAACTGCCACATGAAAGTGTTCACTTTGATCCGCGGAATCTTAGACCATAGAGTAGAAAATGAACTACTCGGCCCATTTAAAAATCCCCAATCGCTGACCGGGCCGAAGAATCCGAAAACACCCACCCGGGTCGAGAGCCCAAGACCACCTATGGCCTGCCACACCAATGTCCGCCTGGAGTTGGAACCAACCATGGTCGGTATGTTAAATTTATCGAGATGAGACCGAACCTTAGTGATATTATTTCAAACACCCGGAAATTTACTTTTAAGACGTGGATCTTGTTGAATATAATGAAGGGCCGAGTTAACTTCATTCCATAAACAGGATTTTTTGTGAATCTACTGGAATTTAAGCCTTACGAGCGTTTTGTATATTAAGTTAATTTTTGTTTTTTTTTTCTGAAAAAAGTTTTAATTATTGAAATCTATTTTTCAACTAAATATACTTTTAAGACGTGGATCCGGTTGAATATAATGAAGGCCGAAATAACTTTATTCATAAAGAGATTTTTTTGTGAATCTAGTTGAATATAGAGTTGTTAATGAAATTTAAGACTTAAGTTTTTAATTATTATCCCCAAATTAATGTTCAGTATTTTTTTTTAAATCACAATCTATCTATGCTTCTAAATGCACTCAAACTATTCAAATCACATGAGCTATGATAAAGATGCACAAATTATGATTCTAAATGGTTTACAAATATTAAAAGCTTAAAAAATATACAAAATAAATATCATTAGAAAATAATCTAAAATCTAATTTTCAACTAAATATAATATTTATATATTCTAAACTCTATATAAAAATTATATACCTTATTTATCGGTTGGGGATTTGGTGCCTCACCCGCTGGCACCACAGGCCGGTTAGAGATAGTCGGTTAAATTTTGCGGTTAGGTACAAGCGGAGAGGCTGAAATAGTAAGGCATAAGGTATCTTAATATGGTATTTGGTATTTTATATGTTTATATTTATAGTAGTAGGCCCAAAAAACTAAAGAGTAGAAATAATTGTTGACATGAGTATGTCAGTTGAATGTAATTTAGAGTGTGAGCTGACGTATCGCTGATTTGAAAAAACTAAAGGGTCAATTTGTACTACTGTTGTGAGTGACCTAAATTCGAAAAATGCAGTAATAATCATGGCCACCCATCTCAAAATCTAAGGGTTGTAAGATGTTCTCGTAATTCTCGGTCAAAAAGATGCTCTCGTATTAACCTATATATATATATATATATATATATATATATATATATATATATATAATGACAAATGTAATAAAAATATCATTTTCCTTTTCATATTCATGTAATATTTTTAAATAAATTTTAATATGATGATAATTTAATAAGTATTTAATTAAATTAAAAACTGTGATTTGACAAAACGGATGAATTAAAGATGAGTTGGTGTTGGAGTGCTATAATACTTATGTGACAAAACTGAAACTGACGAGTTTTTGAACACATCACTATTGGAGAGAACTAAAATTGACGAGTTTTTGACCACACCACTTTAGAGAGAACTAAATATCCTTATATTACAATTGTAATGTAGTATGTTGTAACATCTCCAACCATAAACTCTATAAAACTCACTCTATCTTTATAATTGGCGGGTCCATTCATAATGAATATAACCTCAACTCCAACCATAACTCTATCAATCCCTCAAAAACTAGTGAGACCCAAAGAAATCATATTTTTAATTAATTTATTTTACATTACAAAAGAAAATTAGAGTGAAGGATATGTGGGGTCCAGGGGCGGAATTAGAAACTTTCACCAGCGGTAGCACCCTTGTGGTGATAGAAAAAAGCGGGGTTAAGGAGACTGCGACCTCTAGTGGGATCCCAGTGGCTATGCCCGAAACAAAAACATATTTAACACGAAAAAAGTTATATTACATATCACCTTTTTTAGTTACATACACCAACAAATCTTCAAGAATATATTTCATTAACCTATAAAAGAATTATTAATTTTATAAATATATTAGAAAATCTAAAATACATACTTTATGTTTTTTTATTTGGTTCAAATGTTAGGGTTGTCTTTGAGTGTGAACTATTAACTAATAGTTAGAGGTTTTTTTAAGATTAATTTGAGATATCGAATAGGTTTTTAATCTATAAAAATTTTGGTTTGTAAAATTATATTATATTTTATAATTAAAGGGAAATGATTTGAAATGTTCGGGCTAAAGAGTTTTTTTTTTTGAAATATATAAGGTAAAAAAAGAAAAAAAATTGAAATATATGGGTTGAGAAAGGAAATAAAAATTGATTTAAAAAAATAGCAACAACAAGATTCGAACTCGTGACCTCCTTATACATGCAAGGAATGCTAGCCAGCTGCACTAGTAGATAGATGTGTCTTATTTCCCCTATCCGGATATATATTAATGTATCTAAAATAATATAACAATAAAAAAGTCCCGAAAATTTATCGTACCGAATTTTTTCCGAGTAGTAGCACGTGCCACCATGTGCTCCATACTGATTCCACCCCTGGTGGGGTCTATGGATAGAGATATGGATAGAGGGGATACCCTCTCACTTCAAATATAGAGGGACTTTTTCTCTCATTCGATATTAAAGTGAGTTATAGAGATGGATTGAAAAAAATAAAACTTTAAATTTAAAGATAGAGTGATGAATATAATATGATTGGAGATGCTCTAAAAGCTTGAAGGCATATTCATCATGCACCATTCTAATCGAAATTGGTACAAGTGATACTCATTGAAATTGGTATAAGATACATTAATGCACGATTAAAATATCTATGACAAATTTTGTAATAATTCTTACTAAATTTAGGATATGTATTACCTTTTCAAAATTAAAGCATTTGCGGAGTCAATTTTCCCATTTAGACCACCAGTCGAACTAAATTGATCGATCAAAGTCACCAAGAAAACACAATGTGCTCCACAGCATCCACACAAGAAAAACGTTAAAACTGCACATAGTATTCATTACTTTAAGATCGACGATCCGTGGGCGCCAGAATCAACGGCCACGATCGTGGTAATCCGTGTGACACAAAACTGACCAATCAAAAATCACTTATAGAATGATCCTTTTCGGTATAAATATCTGATAACACTAATTGCATCGTAACCAATTCGAGATTAAACAAAATCAGAATTTCATTCTTGACTAGAGAATCAGTTATGTCACCCACTGTAGAAGGCAAAAACCTAATCGTCGACGTCGAGAAGCCAGTGATGGAGAAGCCGTTAAAGCCGGCTAAGGAAAAGAAGGAAAAGGTGCCGAAAGAGAAGAAGCCGAAAACTGCTAAGATCGCTTCTCACCCTCCTTATTTCCAGGTTTGTGATGGTATTAATCATTTCAACCGATTGATCACATCTCATTAATTATATTAATCTACGATTTAATTTTAGTCGACTTATGGTTACTATTTATAACCACTTTCCGCAAAAATGATTTAATTATGGTGATTTTGAATATTCGTTCCAGATGATCAAAGAAGCTCTGTTGGGTCTGAATGAGAAAGGCGGTTCGAGCCCACACGCGATCGCTAAATACATGGAGGATAAGCATAAGGAGGTGCTCCCGGGAAATTTTAGGAAAATGCTCGCCCTACAGTTGAAGAATTCTGCTGCAAAAGGCAAGCTCTCTAAAGTGAAGGCTTCGTACAAATTATGTGATTCCGGTAAAAAAGAAAAGGCTCCGGTAGTCGGAGCAAAAGAGAAGCGTACAGATGCTGCCAAAAAACCTAAGCAAACAAAATCGAAAAAGCCTGCAGCAAGAGCCACCGCCACCGGTGCACCCAAAAAGGCTACAAAAGCACCAAAGAAGTCGGCAAAGAAGATGACTCCGGCGAAAGCAAAACAGCCCAAGTCTATCAAGTCCCCTGCTGCTAAGAAGGCTAGGAAGCCAACTGCTTGATTTTGACTTTGAATTCGGCTATGGTGTTTTGATAGGTTTGTAAAAACTAGTAGGAACTGGTAGTTGGTTTATGTAAATTAAAGTTTGTCTTAGTTCTGTTTTTAAGGTGTTTTTAGGTACTGTAAGATGTTCTGTGTGAACCTTCAATGGCTGTTTTCTATGGAAATAAGAAAATTGAACTTCTGACGATGATGATCAACTCACATTATAGATCGATTGATCGTTAAATTGTGCAATTGGTTGAATTTCTGACTAGTTTTCTGGATGTAATTTAGAAGCGTTTGGAAGAACGTTGGGTATGGAAAGATGCGTGGTAGCGTAGCCAGTCGCCACGTGTACTCTATTAAGGGGTGGTTATTTACCCAACTCGAATACGTGGTTCCGCGTTGGTGGTTGGTTATCCATTTACACCGCAGTGAATGATCTACTGGTTTTTTGAAAGGTTTTAAAAGCGGCGTGAGGAGCGACTTTACAAAATAGATTATGGAGAACTAGCAGGTACCCGCGTAATGCGGCGGCGGATACTCGTAACTATATTTCGAAGTGATGATAGTACCGGTGGTGGTGAGAATAGCGATGGTGATGAGTGGTGGTGCGTAGTGATGGTAGGTGCTGACATTAGTGATGGTAGGATCAGATCCGAAATTGGTCTTTTTTGTAAAAGTAAATATGTGCCTTTTAAATAGAGAAATAATGGTTGAGTTCTGATGACGTTAAATCTTATATATGTTAGTATCTGGAATAAATCAAAATAATCAAGTGGTTGAAGTGGTTAACACACAGTAACTCCTTAGGAGAGGTCTTGTGTTCAAATCATCTAAGCAACATTTTATTTTTTTAGTTAAATAACTTACTAAAATTGGAAATCTCCTTAAACTTAAAATTAAGGAGCTCCTTAAACTTACTAAAAGAGGCAGACCTAAATGTATTAGTAAATGGTAAGATATGCGTGACGTGAGATAAAACGTGATAAGGCGCAATAAGGTGCGCTTTATAACGAGTTTTTTGTAAGGCGGTTGAAAAATTAAATTTATTTTATAAAAAATGATGACATATGTAATTATAAATTTGGATGTAATTTTTGTGAAACTTTATATATAAATTATGGAAAATGATAATGACAGTCCTTAGGACTGTCATTAAGAAGACAAAATAACAAAGAAAACCCCCCCTGAATTTTAGGAATAATATTTTTTTAATCAATGTACAAGCTTTTTATGCATGTTAGTGACAACCCTAAGGGCTGTCATTAATAAAACCCATAAATTATTATATAAATTAATATATCTATAAATTTTTTAATTTGATATACGTATATATAAATTATAAAAATTTTGTTGCCTTCAGTCACGTTTTAGAAAACGTCATGACTTGTCATTACTTGAGGCTTGATTGGTGCCGCCACGCTACACCTTAAGCTTTCTACAACCTTAGGGGGTGTTCGGTTGGTTGGAAAGTAATGGAATTAGAAGGAATCGGAATCCAATTCCGTCACATTCCATTGTTTGGTTCAAAAAAATGACGGCATTAGATTCGTATATGAAATTAAGATTCCATCGAATGAGGGAAAGCTCATTCCATCCAATATTAGATGGAATTAAAATCCTATGATGGATGAAAAATGTTTATTCCATTTATACCCTTTTCTCTTTTAACCTAAAAGACCTAGCCAACTGCATCCATCTCTTGCCAGTCAAACAAAGCATCTTCTCCATCTTCTCCGGCGACATGTGGTGACCTTCTCCGGCAGCGAACGTTGATCTTCTCTGACGACAGTCGCTGATCGATCTTCTCCGGTAATCGATCTTCTCTCGCCCCCTCCTTCTCTCACTCACTCTCTCTATTCCCAGCAATCGATTCATGGGTTTTGATCTCACGGGATTACAGAGCATGTTGTTAATCGGTTCACTGGATAATCGATTTCACGGGGTTTGATTTCATGGGATTCGATTTCTGTTTACAGGGTTTTGATTACAGAGCATGTGGTTGATCGGTTTTGATTACAAAGCATGTCGTTAAGCAACTGTGATTTCTTAGACTATGATTTTTTTGAACCTACTGTGATTTTTTAAGCAATTGTATGGTGATGGGCTTAGAGCAAGGGGCGTGGTGGCTTAAGCCAAACCGCCACCTCTGCACCACCTATGCGCCACCTCACCATTTCACATTTCACATTCAAAATCTCAAATACCTCATCTACCATCACTTAGCCATTTGAGCCCCACCCCCCTTTTTTTTCCTTTTTTTTAAAAACATAATACTTTATAAAATAAAAATTACATAATACAAAAAATATAAATACCTAAATAATAAAAAAAATTACCGAAAAATAAAAAAAATTACCGAAAAAATAAAAAAAATACCGAAAATTAAGAAAAAAATACCGAAAAAAAAACTACTCGTCGTCATCGTCCACGTCAAGTTCATTTGCGTCGACGGGGTATTTTTCGCGGATCGCTTTTTTTCTTTGACGATTCTCGCCTTATCTTGGCGCCCCAAATCGTGGGTGTTAGTGCTTAGGAATTGCAATTCTTCCAACCGCACGAAAACGTCATCCCGCGCCTTTGACCTTTCGTAAGCCGATTGAGCGGCTTCACTTTTCCGCCTAAACTCGGCCATCATAGCCTCGCCAAGGTCCGGCGGTGCGGCACTTCTGGCGGTGTTAGTGCCGGATGAACTTTCCGACCTACTTTTTTTTGCCTTCGAGACTTTCCCGCCGGACGTGGTCTCATATCTTCCCCGAAAAGTTCTTCGTTATCGGAGAACGAAATGGGTGCGGGGGCGTCCCATTTCGGGCAATGTCTCAAAACTTCCCACACACCTTCGTTGTTAAATTGTTTTTTTGACGACGACTCGTCACGGTACGCTTGTCGGACACGGGCCATAAAGTCAACCTCATTTTCACCGCTTCGGCTTGTACGTTGTAGATGTTTGTAGATATCGTTGAATTTTTGACAATTACCATTTAAAGTCGTCCACTTCCCCGTCAACATGTCTTTGGTACGCGGCGTATCAACATCCTTGTTGAACTCAACAAGGATTTTGTTCCAAAAACATTCATCGGATTGGTCGGCGCCCTTTTCGCGGTCCTCGGAAACGATAACCCAACACTCGGCCAATAAAACTTCTTCGGCGGCGTCCCACCGCATGACCTTCCGACTTCTCACCTTTTTAACGGCGTGGGTGTCTTGAGAGGGGGAGGGGGGGGGGGGGGGTTGGTGTTGTTGAGATTGTTGTGGTTGTGAAGATTGTGGTTGTGACCATTGTTGTTGTGACCACATTTGAGGAGGGGGTTGGTGTTGTTGAAGGTTTTAAAATTGTTGTTGAAGCATAAAGTGGTTGTATTGCTCTTGGGAAAATGCCGGCATCACGGTGTTTTGGGTGGACGATACCGATTGTTGGGACGAAGGTGTTGACGGATTGGACGTCGGTGAGCCGGAACTTCCCCATCCAAGAATACCGTTCATCCATTCGGGGTGTGGTGGTTGAGACATTTTTGTGAGTTTTTGAGAGTGAAAGTGTAAGAAATTGTAGAGAGTGTGTAGAAAATGGTTTGAAAGAAGGTTATGGTTAAATGGGTTATTTATAATAGATTTAGTTAAAAAAATAAAAATTAAATTTTCCGGAAACTAGCCGTTGCCAACGGCTAGTCCACGTGGCACCTCCCCATTCGTCCGCTGGCTTCGTCGACGCTCACACGAACCGGCCCGCTCACGTAACGAGCGGTATGGTGACGAGGCCGGCGAGCCGACGTGGCGGCCGGCAAGCCCCATCCCTCGTTACCATACCGCATGCTCTTACAGATTGTATTGAACCTTCTGTGATTTCTTTTTGAAGCTACTGTGATTCGATTCCATTTAGTAGTTATTGTTAATTTTATGCTATCAATAAAAATCACAGTAGTTAACAAAAAAAAAAAAAAATGAAAAAGGCTTAAAAAGTTGATAAGGGTAAATTCGTCATTTTGCGACATTCCAATTCCAATTCCAATTCATGTCAACCAAACAGAATATTGAATTGCATTCCAATTCCATTTCATGCCAACCAAACAGAAAATGGAATTAGAATCCAATTCCTGACAGATTCCAATTCATCCCTAAATTCCAATTTCATCATAAACATTCTGCGAACCAAACGCCCCTTTAGTTTTTTGAGAAATGATAATGACAGCCCTAAAGTTGTCAATAAAATGCTAATATCAATGTAAACCAACCCCATGCATTTTAGGAATTACTTGTTTATCAATGAATGTACAACACTTTAATGCTTCTTAGAAACAGCTCTTAGGACTGTCATTAACAAAACCCTAATTTTTTCTAATAAAAATTCTAGTTTGTTATATTTAACATGTAAGCGTGTTATCTTTAACATATGCTGATTTATAACTTGCATATTAAGTTTTTCCAGTAATTGTTCTTTTTGCATATGTAAAGTCCATGTACAAGCAATTGTTTTTTTTTTCTTTTTGCGGAGTTTGCTAAATGTACCTGTTGCTTTTTGAGATTTGTTTACTATGAATGTTAAGGTAATTAGGAATATATCGTCTGCGCGTTGCTGTGGATTTTTAATAATTTATATTTTCAGAATTTATAGCATTTGACAAAATTTTATGCAATTTTTTCTATCTAAAATGCATTGAGCGTTAAGAGAAAAACTTACTTTAAAAAATAATTACTTATTAGTTAAAAGAAAATCTTATTTTAAAAGTTTAATTGTTTTATACAGTACTTTAAAACAATTTGGTATTTGAAAACAATCCATGTATTAATTTATAGATTTTAGTATACCAATATTTATCTAATATATACTTCGCATAATTTCTTCAACTACAATTCCATTTATATTATTAAAACTATTAAAAAATAAAAAAAGAAAAAAATAGATATGAAGAAAGATCCATACCTGTAAACAAATAAATCAATGGAAATGGGGGAGATTCCTTCACGCTCTATATGGCGCAATTCCCACTCTCCTTTATGAACAGTAAAACTGTGAACATGGTACGGTACCACGTGTATTTTCCTCATACCGTGTACCGTACCAACTATAGTTGGTACACTAATTTTACTACAAATACCATACCAAGTATACTTGGTACCAATTTGTTTGGCTACCAACAATGTTGGTTGGTACAAATTGGTACTATATACCAAGATTACAAACTAATATTAACCTAAGAAATATTAGAAACAAGATATGTTTTATAATACATGATAGTTTACCATCATTCATCATTTAAAACATATTAACAAATTTTACAAACTCGAAAAAAAGATAAATAAAATGATGATTTATTAATGATATATAAAAATTATCTATGTTAAAGAATCAATTATATATATTATATGGTGATGAGATTTTTAAATATATAAATTAGACCACAATTTATGTAAGTATATATTGTAAAAGTTAGTTTATATATATGTATATATATATTGGTTGGTATGATACCACCATGGTATTTAAATATTTGTACCATTACCGTACCATGAATACTCGATTGGTACAGTACTACCAACCAAACATGTTGGCTACCAACATATTGGCTGCCAACTTTAATTGGTTCGATTGGTTTTATTCGGTACAAACTTGACACCCCTCCATGTTATCTTTAACATATGCTGATTTATAACTGGCATATTAAGTTTTTCCAGTAATTGTTCTTTTTGCATATGTAAAGTCCATGTACAAGCAATTGTTTTTTTTTCTTTTTGCAGAGTTTGCTAAATGTACCTGTTGCTTTTTGAGATTTGTTTACCATGAATGTTAAGGTAACTAGGAATGTATCGTCTGCGCGTTGCTGTAGATTTTAATAATTTATATTTTCAGAATTTATAGCATTTGACAAAATTTTATGCAATTTTTCCTATCTAAAATGCATTGAGCGAAGAGAAAAACTTATTTTAAAAAATATTTTTTAGGCAAAAGAATATCTTATTTTAAAAGTCTAATTGTTTATGCAGTACTTTAAAACAATTTGGTATTTGAAAACAATCTATGTATTAATTTATAGATTTTAGTATACTAATATTTAACTAATATATACTTCGCATAATTTCTTCAACTACAATTCCATTTATATTATTAAAACTAATAAAAATAAACAAAGAAAAAAATAGATATGAAGAAAGATCCATACATGTAAACAAATAAATCAATGGAAATGGGGGGAGATTCCTTCATGCTCTATATATGGCGCGTAATTCCCACTCTCCTTTATGAACAGTGAAACTGAACGACTAATGTATATATGCAGAATAGTTTATATTATCTACAATTTATATTATCTACAGGGGTAGTTGGTCTTTCTATAAATGTTCCATAAAATATCATATTTTTGTTTTGTATAAACTTTTAAAAGATAATTAATAATAAATCTACAGTTATTAGTGATACTTAGTATAAAATGTATTATGTTATTAAGTATAATCTTATTAAGTTTTGAGAAATAATAATTTTATTATGAAATAAACTTTTAAAAGAACTAGTCGTTTGCCCGCGGCAATCGCGGGTTGAAACGGGTCAAATGTGTAAACCTAAAGAAATTTAATCAAGGAGGGGACGGGTCACATGTGCAAACCTAAAGAAATTGTATCAAAGGGGAAACGGGTCAAATGGGTTATAATATGTCAAATGAACATTATAAGTTAATAATAAATACATTAGACAAACTATATTAAACACAAATGAAAATTCAAAAATCATCATCCATTTAAAACACCTTATTTCCCAGAAAGATGTAACATGAATAAAGGTATGCAAACTAATACAACCATAATTCAATATCATTTAAACATATGGATAACTAATGTAAGTAAAATAACCACAATTGAATACCAAATTAAACCATAAGTCTTCGTTTGAATTGTAGTTACATATGACAATGTTATGGGCTGGAGAGTCCTGGATTTGATGACCCAGAAAACTAAAACAAATACATAAAATGCAGGAATTTATTTCATACATAATGTTTAAAAAATATGCAGATTTCTGGAGAGATTGAAAACGAAATACAAGTTTGAACATGGTAAAAAGATATAAGAGTAAGATAATAAGGAATAATATACAGTTAATAATCATATAACAATAAGAATTAAATCAAGTAAAATCAAATTCTACATAAAAAAAATCGTTAATCAAGGACAAGAAGATTTGTGATTAAACAGTCAAAAGTGAAGTACACATTCAAGGATATTGTAGCAACAATTGATGAATATTCATTTTGAAGATTTTGACGAATTAGAAGACATACTTACATGTTACGAAGCCTTCTGAAGATGATACTGAAGTTTTTTATTTCAAACGTCGTTTTACAAGCATACGGTTATATGTATATGTTATATGTAGTGCATAAAAAATCAAAAATTAGATTGTAATAATTCTATGTGGCATTTCGTCGAACATGTGGTGTGCATATGAAATTGTAACATCACTTACATAAACAAATAACAGACGCAATCGGATCAAAGCAAACCTCAGAGTGAATAAAAGAAGTCAATCCAGATAATGATGGCACCGCCATACATCGTTGTCGTTAGTAAAGAGGATGAGATGGCTGGGGAAGAATGATTGGGATCACGGACATCTTTTTTATAGTTGTAACCATCGGACCGACGTGACGATTGAAGGTGGAGGAGCCGACGGTAGCGACGGTTGAATGATAAAGAACCCTATAATATATGACGATGGATAGGAGAAGAGGAACCGGCGCCGGTTGAGAACGACCCATTTGCGAAGAAGACGACGTTTCTTAAACGGTGGGACAGTTTGGGAGGAGACGCATCTGGTGGCGAATGAAGCCCAAAAGAAGAAACTGCCGTGTGCTTAAATTTTGAATTCCAAAAATACCCTTACCCCTAATATAGGAGTATAGATAAGATTTAGAGTAAATTACACGAATGGTCCCTGTGGTTTTCTATGAGTTTTGGATTTGGTCCTTAACTTTCAGAAATTACATCCATTGTCATCGTGGTTTGCACTTCGTATTGCTTTTGGTCCAAAATCCTAACTTACGATAAATTGGGCTGTTAAATATTTTAAAGTTACCAAAATACCCTTAATCTTTGTAAGTAGATAAGGGCCATTTTTAGTATGACACAAAGTTCAGGAACAGGAACATAATAGCGTTGGAGGGGGTGGGTTTTTAGCTTTCCCGTGACCAATCCGATTTTTTTTCAAAAATAGGCCTCATCGGAGACACTTTTTCACAAATAAGCTTGATTTTTTTTTTGTTTCCAAAAATAGGCTTTCCGCCGTCCCCGAGGCCGGCTTCCAATTAAACCCGGACTCCCCGAGGCCGGCTTTGGCTTGTTTGATGTGACCACCTGTTTGGACAACTCCCCGAGGCCGGCTTTACCTTCATGGCCTCCCCGAGGCCGGCTTTAAGCCCACCCGCTCGGCTATATATTTCCACACAGCACTTAACCCTCTTCACCCCTTTAAACTTCACAAAAAAATACACTAGTTCTACACTTCACATACATTTCACAAAAAAAAAAAAAAAAAATCATACTTCACAAATCAAACAATCAAGAATGAGTTCGTCGAATAACGAGTCACCTCCATATCACCCCGTGTATGATTCACCTCCTTTAGATGAGGCTGAGTTAGAAAGTTTGATAGCTAGAGATTACAATGAGGTGCATGCGGAAGAAATTGCAGACGAGGAGCAACTTCTTTGGCTTGATGCAGAGCAAGCTCAATATGAGCGATATATTGAAATGTTGCGTGAAATAGGACCACCGGTTGTTCATCTCTGGCAGTTAAAAGGGAGGTTTAAGAATTTTGACACGAGAAAGCAAAAGATGGTACGTTTAAAATGTGGTTGTAAAATTACAAGATAATATTTGTTCAATTAACTAAAATCATATATTTTTTTTGTATTTTCAGATTTTACCGGCTCGGTTTGTGAGGCAGCATAACTACCTCTTTCAGAAAAGACATTGCGTGATACGAAGAGGTGATTCTGTTGAAGTCATGGACCTCCATGCTACTCGATTTGGGCAAGTTAAAATGAGTGGTGATTTCAAGCAAATCATGCATGAAAACGGAATTCTAGCTAATGAACTTTGTACTTTTACCATAAATGAAGACTATCAGACTAATGGTAGAAATGTGATTTTTACTGTTAAACGTGAGAATGAATGATATGTAATATAGTTTGATATATCATGTGAAATAAAACTGGTCTTATCATATTAAAAAGTGCATTAAAAAACTGCTACATATTTAATAATACATTAACTTAAGTACCAAATAAATAACTAAAAAGCACACAATGCTTCTACACTCTTCCTTCTCCACTAATATTTGGGCATTTAGTTCTGTTATGCCCTGTCCGGTCGCAAATCCCACAATGGTTTCTGCCAGATTGCGTTGGATCTGCCTGTCCATCTCCATAGGGAACCTATTCACCTGTCTCCTCCCTCTTCTTGTGGAAATTCTTCCACTTGCGGCTCTCAATGCCCAATTCGGGTCGTTCCAGTAAAAGACATGGGCTAGCGGTGTAAAGGCTTTTCTATATTGACGATGCCAATAGTGTGTTGTATACACCCGATTCGCGAGACGGTTTGGGTCATCACCTCTATGACGACAATCGGCAATAGCATGTGAACACGGGAAGCGCATCATTTCCCACTTGCCGCATGTACAAGAACCGTTTCCACCGTTGTAAGTCACCGTTTGATCGTTCCCACCACTTTGCCCCGGTTGAACCCTTGTCCTCACCCTGTACACGCCCTCGCTGTAGTCAAAGTTCAGAATATCGTGCTGCTGTCCTAATCTGTCGCGCCTGGTGAAAAGATCCCACATACGCGGGGTTAGTGGCGTGTTACATTTAGACGCTTTCTCAGCACGCTCTCTGAAGAGGTTGACTGTTTTTGTGAATGTGAAGTCAACCATTGCCTTAATTGGGAGAAGCCTTGCCCCACGCAATACATTGTTGTAACTCTCGGCGATGTTTGATGTCGTGTTCCCCCAACGTCTATGGTCTGTGTCTCCCAAAAGAGTCCACTTATCAAGCCCGATCTCCTCCAGATACGGCCCCGCGGACGGGTTGATAGATATGAGTTCGTCTCTGGCAACCTCAAACTTATGCAATTCCGTCGTGGCACCCATCACCCAACATAGTTGCTTCATTCGGTGGTTTTTGAAACGCTTGTGGAGGTTGCTTCTGACGTGCCTCAGACAATATCTATGATACGCATTTGGCTCCCGCCACTCTTCAAGATTGTTCATTGCATATAGAAGCCGTTGGTGCCTGTCAGAAATGACACATAACCGACGTAGCCTGCCAGATTGTTGACGTTGATTGCAAACGTACTACCGTAGGTTATTGAAGAACCATGCCCAATTTCGTTTGACTCCTCGTCAACAATGGCATACGCGAGAGGTAAAATCTGATTATTCGCGTCTTTTGTGACGGCAGTCAACAGTTTCGCTCTGTACGAGCCTTTTAAAAATGTCCCGTCTACACAAATAACAGGCATGCAATACAGAAAGGCTGCGATAGCAGGTCCAAAAGCCCAAAAAATAGATTTAAAAATTTGCCGGGTGTCATCAGCACTCTCCCTCTCCCTAATTGACCACTGAACGATTGTGGAAGGGTTTGCCGCCAATAAAGCCTCAATGTACTTGGGCAACTCTTCAAAGTTGCTTTCCCAACTCCCGAATAGCCTCTCTATAGCAATATGCCTAGCACGCCAAGCCTTGATGTAAGATATGTCAACTTTAATATGTTCTTTGACATCTGCTATAATGTGTTTTACCGGGAATGCGATATTGATCTTTACGTGGTGGAGGATTTTGGTGGTTATGTACTCGGACGTCAAACATCTGTTGTTGTTTCCAGAAACCGTACCTTGATGACAATTGTGCATGCCTACCCATTTTCGTAGTTGCCACAACCCTTCCTTCCGCTTCTTAGTTGCACGAACATACCATTCACATGGGGCGTCCGAGTTCGAGGGGTTGCTGGTTGATGGGTTTTGGTTAGAGGGGTTGCTGGTGGATGGGTTTCGGTTGGAGGGGTTGCTGGTAGACGGGTTTCTGGTGGATGGGTTTCTGGTGGATGGATTTCTGGTAGACGGGTTGGTGGTGGATGTGAGGTTTTCATCTGGGTTGTTCCGTATTTTTTCTGGTTTAAGAGTAGAGCACCTAGCAACCCACCTTGTAGTTGAACTATCAACAACCCAAAGCTCTTTATTTTGGTCTATATTCCAAGACCTAACCGTATCAATCATCTCTTGCTTGTTAGAAAAGAACATATTAATTTGTAAGTGGTAAGGCCTGTTTGAGTTCCAAAATAATATTTCATCGTGTTCATCAGATATGGGGCCCTGCTCATCAACCTCAGTTTGTGCATTTGTTTGAAATTGGCTGTAGTCATACAAAGCCAATTGAGGAGGTTGGTCAACGTGCGGGCCGCCTTCATCCGCCTCACCGTTGTCATAAAATTCGTCCCTCGTGTCATCAGATTGTGGCTCGTCTTCCGATCTATCCAAGATGGCATCTTCATTGTTGTCAAGGCCAAGATTGGTTGCTGGTGGAGGGTGCGAATTATCAAACGAGGGGGCAGTTGTCGATGGACCAGCCATGTTTGCGGACTCATAATAAGTTGGAGCTTCCGGTGCAGTTGGAGCAGTAACTACTTCTGATACTGACCAATGTTGCGTATTCACATACTCGATTTGGGGAGGTTGTGAGGGACCCATATTTTGCATATCCACAAAAATATGACCCATGAATTCTTCAGTTATACCGGCAACATAGTATAATGTTTCTAAGCTTTGATCACTTGTTATTCTTGCAGTGTAACTTAAACCATATAAGTCATAACATAAATAGTAGTGTAAGTTGTATTGGTCTCTCGTGACTTGAAGATGGCTGTAAGCCAAGTTTTCAAAACTTTCGTAACTAAGTTTGTTTACAAAGACAATAGAACATTGCAGGTACGAGTCACCTGATACTAAGCCGTTTGAAAAATCAAGGTTACCACCCCAATATAGAGTAGTAATAAAAGGTTTCGCCAAAGCCATTTGAAGGATATGTATTTAGTGGAAGGTTTTTCTAATAATATTTGAAGAAATTGAAAGTTTTGAAAGTTGATAGTGGAATGAAGTTTAGAATGAAGGATATGTATATGTATTTATACAGGTGAGTATTGCCTCCTAACAACCAAATTCGAATCTATGTTCCCCAACCACTTAATTTAAAGATGCACAGGTGAGTATGATTGTGACTATACTTGCTCCCCCAACCACTTAATTTAAAGATGCATACTTAATTCACGTCAATTTATATTTACTTTCACGTGAAAATCTGTACGTTATGAACACTTTCATAACTTTAATTAATATTTTCAGTACTTTAGGTGAACTTTATGTCACTTTTGGGAGTGAAGCCGGCCTCTAGGAGGCGTGTGTCAGATTCACGGATTAAATTTATGTCACTTTATGTCACTTTCTGTCACAGATATGCAATTTAATACACAGATATGCTATTTAATTCATTCACGGACTCAACTTGCGTTTGTCCTTACCGAAGCCGGTCTCCGTGAGTCATGTATCCGTACCAATGCCGGTCTCCGTGAGTCATGCGTCAGGACGAAGCCGCCCTCCGTGAGTCATGCGTCAGGCCAAAGTGTCTTTTTCTTCCAATTTAATTCACGGACTTTCTCAACTATATCATTTATTTCTGTCAAAAGTCTCAACCACATCACTAAATATTTACAGTTCACAAGGCTGATCACTTTTAAGTGATGTTGATTGATCATTGCAGTTCACAAGGCATCAAATATTTATTTACTTTACAGTTGATGCCGGCCTCGGGGAGGCATTCTGTCAGTGATGCCGGCCTCGGGGAGGCTATCTTCTGTATAATTCCAAAAACCTTTAATGCACACAACAACAAAAGCAGCTCACGAGAATGGCAAAGCAGGTCACGAGAAGGCAGTTTTTCCTTCTAAAAACCTTCTCCAAACTCAAAATCAATCACACTAAAAAACGTTACCATCTATTTCAACCAAATACTCTACTCCAAACTTCAACCAAACACTTCAAAAACGTTACCATCTATTTCGTTAAAAAATGAATTGAAGGATTTATGTGCACAGTTGGTCAACCTATGATGTCACGTCCATGACTATAGAACACTCAAGGGTCACATCGGTGAGTGCATGTAATACGAGTAAGATATGTAATGATACTTAGAAGAGGAATGATTCATAATAGTCATTATGAATCAGTTAAGTATTAAGTTAAGTTTAACTTATTACTAGATTAGTTTAACTAACTAATTAATTAATACAAGTATTTGTACATTTACTAGTTGAGTGAATATACAATGTGTTAATTATAGATTATCCATGATATGATTTAAAGCTATTAAATCATATAGTAATTGGATAATATTGTTGTATAAATTATATAAAGGTTATTATATAATTAACTATTAGAAGTATAAATACAAGTATATAATTCGTGTATATGGGTACCGAATTATTAGTGTATTAATACTAGACATTTAGTAGTTAAGTGCAACAATAATAAACTAGTTAAACTATAAGGGATAGAAGTGTAAAAGGGAAGTTTAATTAAGAAGTTAATCTTAATTAAACTAGAAGGGTTCTAAGCGTAACTTATTTCTATATAAATAAGAGGCTTATGCTAAACCCTAATGACTACTCCACAATACCCTAAGCCACGAAAATTCCCTCCTCCTCTCCTCTCATTCGGCCGAAACACAGTAGGAAGAACACAAGTCTTGTGTTCTTCGTGTTCTTCGTTCGTTCTTCGTGTTCTTCAAGTCTTGAAGAACAAGTACCATTACAAGAGCTTATCTAGAGGGCTTCTCGTTGTGTTTATCACTGGTGGATCATTCTTGAGCAATCTAAGGTATGAATTGGAAAAACCCTTTTTCCCTTCCCCCTTTGTACGAATGTCGAACCAAGAACCCTAGGGTTCTTGGTCAGTTCGACGAATACACACAAGTGTGTGTGTGTGTTCGAGTTCTTCGTACAAGGTTTCTTTCTTGTTAACCTAATCTAAATCTCCAAGATCTCAATCCTTTAGGGTTTAAGGATTAGGTTTAATCCCAGTTCCGCTTTTAGGGATTAAATCAGCTAGTTGGTTTAACCGGTCAAGAACAAGTTCATGTTCTTGATCAGTGTGGTTCGAACCAAGCATGCTAGGCGGTCGACCCAAGTGGTTGATCGAGTACAATGAAACCCTTCATGAATAACATGCAAGTTGTTCCCGGTACTATATTTACGCATAACACTGACAGCCACTGCCATTTGTATTTGTTACACTTACTTGAAGATCTAGAGGAATGCTGTCGATATAGTTGGGGTAGTGCTGCTCTGGCCAGTCTCTACCGAAACCTCTCCAAAGCAACTGATCATAGACTATGGCACATTTGCGGGCCTATGAGTTTGCTTCAATTATGGGCATGGACTAGGTTGCCCAATTTCTCATCGATTCTTTCTGATAGAAATATAGCATTAAACGGGAAAACATTTGGTGCTAGGTACGTAATCCGGTATCATTATATTAAAATGATAATAGCATAACTAATTTTTCATATATTAAAATTCAGGTGGAATCAAAAGCTAAGCTACGTGCAGTCGTGCACCTAACCAAGAACTGTGTGACAGGGTATCGGTCAACGTTAGAAAATTTGACAAGCGGAGAGGTATTTTACTAGTTAAATCTAATCTACAAATGTTATACAAAATATTGAGCTATAACAAAATTTTGCAGTTCTTGTGGACTCCCTATGAACAATTTGCCGGTGTTCTATCACCAGTGTGTACATACAACCCGGATACCTGGTTATGTGTAACATATGTTATACATTGGGAAGTAGTGGAGCAGTACTTACCCAACAGGGTATTAAGACAATTCAACTTTTATCAAGGTATTCCAATGGCGCCCCTCTTTAATATAGCAGATCATAGGTTGTTACGTAAAGAGAGCCGTAGAGGAAACGCAGGTCAAGATTGGCGTGTGAAGCGTTCCGTTTATGTGACACATTGGAACAACCGTCTTAATAACTCCATTACTGTGGACCAATGGATGGACATGCCAACAGCTTCAAATGATTATATGCCTTGGTACTTTCAGCGTACCATAGGCTTTATTAGAAATCCAAGGCCTGTTGGAGACAACCTATCACGTGGCCATAATCTGGGAGGAGCTTTAAATGTTGCGGTAATATTTCATAATAATGTTTATATGTACACTTAGTCATAATATATTAATATTTGATATAACATGTATGTAGGCTGATGGGTTAGGACATCTTCAATCGATGATGCAACCGTACCTGGGACAACAGGAGTTTCAGCCTTTTATAGGTGACATGTATCAACTGTCCCAGGATTACTTGTACCAGGCACATGAAGAAGAACGTCCAAGTTATTGGGCTCCTCGTGTGGCACCTATTCAGCATCAAGCGCCACAGCTGACACAAGAGGAACTAATGCCGGTACCGAGATGGATGCGGGGGGCTCGTAGGGCCCAACAAACTCAGACAGAAGATGAGGGCCCATCAAACCGGGGGGAATCTAGTGCCCAACAAACACAAACTGAATATGCTGGTGGTGCCAGTACATCATACCAAATGGGCAACAATCCAAGTTGGAACTTTGAACAGGGGGGGTCTAGTACGCAATTTGAAAACCAAAATGAACTTAATATGGATGGGATATCTCAAAATGATTTTATCTCGGAATTGTTTAATACCCCCCCCCCCCCCCCCCGCGCGTATGCTCACCAGCAATATTCTCACGAATTCAGTTTCACACATTCCCCTCATAATTATTTCGCGGGCCAATCTTCTGATCAACCACCTAATAGAAACGTGAGTCCGGTCCATCAGTTTGACATCAATATAGAGCCACCTCGAAATAGAACAACAAAGGCCGACAAGAAACAGAAGACCACCGAATTGTGGGACAGGTGGAAGAAGGGGCCACAATCATTAGCTTATATTTTGGCCAAAGTTGTATTTATTTTTGTTTAATTTATTAACTTAAAAGTGTACTGTATCAAGCTCCAAAGTTAGACATTTAATTTTTTTCAATTTTTTTAATACTTTATTTTTAAATGACAAATAAACACTAATTTTGCATTTTCATGCATGAAATTAACTTTATATGTATGTTTTTGGATTACAAAAAACTATTTTTTTGCATTTTCAGATTGTCATAACTCTTTCATTACTTATCTTTTTGCTCTAATTCTTTTTCATATGTTTACACTATCATCAATACTGCAACTGTCATTTAGAAAGTTATATCTGAATAACTTAAAAGTGTACTGTATCAAGCTCCAAAGTTAGACATTTAATTTTTTTCAATTTTTTTTAAATACTTTATTTTTAAATGACAAATAAACACTAATTTTGCATTTTCATGCATGAAATTAACTTTATATGTATGTTTTTGGATTACAAAAAACTATTTTTTGGCATTTTCAGATTGTCATAACTCTTTCATTACTTATCTTTTTGCTATAATTCTTTTTCATATGTTTACACTATCATCAATACTGCAACTATCATTTAGAAAGTTATATCTGAATAACTTAAAAGTGTACTATATCAAGCTCCAAAGTTAGACATTTAATTTTTTTCAATTTTTTTAATACTTTATTTTTAAATGACAAATAAACACTAACATCACGATTTTATAAATTAATACCAAATACAATTGAAATTTTATTCCAAATCATCAAACAAAACCTCGGATCTAAAAGGAAAAATTTCGGGTTGTGATTCTAAAATATTATAGCTATACAAATCACGAGCCATAAGTTGTCGATAACCCGTAGCGATCTGATTACTATCGACGACTCCATCTTTGTTGATTGATTTCCCCGTTACCAGATAATGCATAAACTTACAAATAAACACAGCACAATCTTCTTCCCTTCCTTGAGGTATGCCTTTGGCGAAATGAAGATTCGCCTTAACTTGGGGGTTTCTTTCTTCATAGGAGAATCTCCTTTTAAAACCCGGCAAAACATCTCGCCAACATTTTAGGGTTGCTGTAAGTAACGACCCGAAATTTGTAAATAAATAAATTGTACAAAAATATAATAAATAAGGATAAATCGTTTAAGGAACGTAGGAATTGGTTTCGTGTCATTTGGACACCGTACGAGAAAGTTATGGACGAAACCGAGTCGAGCCAAAGATCAAAAACTGCAGCCTGTGCTGCGTGTGAAGTTCACGACGCGAACTTGGTTTGCGATCGTGAAGCCGAGGCAGCGATTTGGGCAGTCTGGCGTGAAGTAGTTCCCCACCTGGTAACGATCGCGAACTATGCGTGCGTGAAGAAGTTCACGACGCGAACTCTGGTAACGATCGTGAACTTTGGACGACACCAGCATTTAATACGGGAAAACCTCATTTATTACACTTTAAACCCTAGTTTTTCCCTCTCCTTGTGTGTGAACGATTTTTGAGTGTAAGGTGTCGTTTGGAGCTCAATCTTCATCAAATCTTGGTGATTCTTTCTCCTTATTGAAGAACAAAGGTAAATCTTCAACCCTCTTGTGTTATAAGTCTTAGATTCAAGTAGGGAAGCTTGAATCATAAACCCTAGTTATGGATTTGTTCATGAATGGTTAAATGGAAGTAATATAACTTAGATCTATGGTATTTTAACAAGGAAAACGTGGTCATGTTATGGATACACGAAAATATGGTGATTTATGAAATTAGGGTTTGGTAACTTTGGGGAAAATGGTGCTAGTAGTTGACTAGCCATGGATTATGTAGTTAGTATAGATGATTAATGCAAACCATTGTATTGGTTTTGATAATAGGTTGTCGGTTGGAAGATTTGAGGCATTCAAATCTTGAGAAGTGATATTGGCGTTTAAGGAACGCAACAATTGGTTAAGCTTGGCTAAGGTGAGTACATGTGAACTTTCAAAACTGAGTACATAGTTAGTAAATGTTTATAATTAAATGCTTTTATCGAGTCTTTAAGTAATTTAGTTAATTATGTAATTTTTGATGAATTGCTTATGTGATGATGAATCGATTAATTGAATGAGAAATGATGGAGCTATAGGCTCACAATGATAAAAGATAAGTGATGACGATGATGTTGATGTCCCTAGGACCGTAGTAGATTGGAGGCATTCCGGTTATTACGGTACCTTAAGGTTAGTGGTAGATTGGAGGCATTCCGATTACCCAATACCTATGAGTCCCGGTAGATTGGAGGCATTCCGGTTACCGTGGATATGACGGTCTTGATAGATTGGAGGCATTCCGATTATCTTGACATTGGCCAAATGATGAAAGTAATGAAGTGACCCAAATGAACCTAGTAATATTATTTTAAGTTAAATGATATTATGTGACTAGTTGTTTATCGGATTTTAAACCCATGTATCTCACGAGTCTATTTTGTCTCACGTACTATGTTTGTGTTTTGCTATGTACTCAGGTTCGGGATCGAAGATCTAGGAGGCCCGTTTAGAAGAGGCCTTGTTGAGATTAGTTCGGTATTGATGATTAGAGTCCTTATCCTATGGTTAAGATATAATTTGTAACACCGTTTTTGTAAACTCTGATAATCTCGAACAAGAAACCTTTTCGTTTTTGTAAAACCGGCATTTAATGTTGATACAATATTATGTATTTTTGGATTAAATGATATTTAAATGTTGTTTTGAAAATTGAGGTGTTACAACTTGGTATCAGAGCTATAGTTTAAGTGAACTAGGTTGAGTTGACCATCCTAGACTTAAACTGAGCTAGTAGGACCGTAGGTTCCATAGGATACTTATGAAATGGCTATTGAGACCTTAAATGTAGGTTCGATAGGGTTGACCTTAAGGGAATAGGTCATGTTGGTTGTGGAAGGGTCAATGCTACCGTTACTTTGATAAATTGACTTCTAAATGATTGATGTCTTATTATAGCAAAATGGTGAGAACTAGAAGTGCAAGAGGCCCACTTGATCAAGGGCAAGATTCGAATAACGTTGTCATCGAACCGGTGTTTGGTCCTCAACCTCGGGAAGGGGAGGAAAATTCGGGTGTTGAAAGGAACACTCACACCCCGGTCACCGTAGAACACCTCCAAACTATGTTCAATCAAATGAGGGACATAGTGAACGAGGATGTGAACCGAATCCTCAATGAGCATAAGGCACGTGAAAGGCGGGAGGAATCTCCACCCCGCACGAAAAGCAAGTCAAGTAGTGTTGCTCAAACCGAGAGGTCTTCAACGGAAGAAGAGGAGAGTGACCCCGGGCCGAGGGAAAGGAAGGGGTGCACGTACAAGAACTTTGTGGCTTTTAAGCCCGATAACTACTATGGTAGCTCCGAACCAAAAGTCACGATCCGTTGGATCCGAGAAACCGAACAAGTCCTTGAAGCTAGTAAATGCAAGGAAGGTGATATGGTGATCTATGCTTCTCGGTTACTGAAAGATGAGGCCCTCGTGAGGTGGGATATCTTGTATGAAACATTGGGAAAAAGGGCGATGTACAAGATGACGTGGGATGAGTTTGTGAAACGGTTGAAGGCAAAGTTTTGCCCCGAGAGAAATTTGGAGAAACTTCAAGAAGAGTTCGTTCATTTGAAGAAAGGTGGTTTGAGTGTCGATGAGTACACTATGAAGTTCACGGGATTAATCCCGTTTGTAATCAAATTGTATCCGGATGAGAGATCCCGGATTGTTCGGTATGCTAATGGGCTCCCGTGGGAGTATGAGTTGGAAGTGAAGAGGGTCGCCACACTAGATGAGGCTATTAGTGCGGCGAGGAATGTGGAGGAAGTGGGCCAAAGGAGAATCAATGAGAGGCCAAAGTTTGAAAAGTTTGAGAAGAGGAAGTTTGAGGGGAGCTCGGGTTCGGTGAAGAAAGGAAAGTTCACCCCGACCTTCTCTAACAAGCAAGTGTGGGTGCTTCTAATAAGTGTGGCAAAGACCACAAGGGGGAATGTTTGGCGGATTCAAAGTCGTGTTTCAAATGTGGAAGGCCGGGGCATATGGCAAGGGATTGCCAGGCCAAACCGTTGGATGAAATCGAGTGCTATTCGTGCCATGAAAAAGGGCACTATAGCAATGCATGCCCGAAGAAGGGAAGCGAGACCATGGTGTCGACCGCTCAAAAGAAAGCGGAGCCGACAAAGGTCAAGGGACGGTCCTTCCAACTTACCCGAGATGAAGCCAAAGAAGTCCATGATGTCGTTTCAGGTACCCTACTCGTAAATTCTATTCCCGCCCGGATCTTATTTGACTCGGGTGCTACTTATTCGTTTGTGTCGCATGATTTTGTTGTGGTGTTGAATGTGCCGTTAGAACTCCTTGATGAAATTTATGATATAGAAATTGCGGATGGTAAAACCTCCATAGTTCAACATATGTGTCGAAATTGTGAATTGGAAATAGACGGGAAAAAGTTTAAGGTGAATTTATTACCCATGGAAATTGCGGGTTTTGATATAGTTATAGGTATGGATTGGTTGGGTGTGAATAAAGCAAAGATTATATGCGGAAAAAAGATAGTCTCGATTAGGACTCCCGACAATGAAAAAGTTTATGTGTATGGTGAGAGACGACACCATTTACCATGTCTTATAACCGCGGTTAAAGCTAGGAAATGTTTAGCCAAAGGGTGTTCGTCCTTTTTAGCATATGTGTTAGATGGAAGGAAAGAGAAGAAGACGGTGGAAAATGTAAAGGTGATTCGGGATTTTCCCGAGGTATTTCCCGACGATTTACCGGGATTGCCACCGGAGAGGCAAGTAGAATTCCGTATTGATTTAGTTCCGGGAGCGACGCCGATAGCTCGTGCTCCATACCGTTTGGCTCCCACCGAAATGCGGGAATTGATGTCCCAATTGCAAGAGTTACTCGACAAAGGATTTATTCGTCCTAGCTCGTCTCCATGGGGTGCGCCCGTATTGTTTGTTAAGAAGAAAGACGGTTCAATGAGAATGTGCATCGACTACCGAGAGTTGAACAAGATGACTATTAAGAACCGATACCCGTTGCCTAGAATCGACGACTTATTTGATCAACTTCAAGGTGCCGACTATTTCTCGAAGATCGATTTGAGGTCGGGTTACCATCAAGTTCGAGTGAAAGAGGGAGATGTCGAGAAGACGGCGTTTTGTACACGTTATGGACATTACGAGTTTTTGGTAATGCCATTCGGGCTGACTAATGCACCGGCCATTTTTATGGACCTTATGAATCGGGTTTGCAAACATTCCTCGACAAGTTTCTTATCGTATTTATTGACGATATTCTTATTTATTCAAAAACCGAAGAAGATCACGAGAGTCATCTGAGACAAACGTTAGAAGTGCTACAACGAGAGAAATTGTATGCTAAGTTTTCTAAATGTGAATTTTGGATTCGAGAAGTCCAATTCCTTGGTCATGTCGTGTCCCGAGAAGGAATCAAAGTTGACCCTTCGAAGATTGAAGCGGTTATGAAGTGGGAACCGCCACGAACTCCAACCGAAGTGAGAAGTTTTCTCGGCCTTGCCGGATATTACCGTCGATTTATTCAAGACTTTTCTCGAGTGGCGACACCACTCACATTGTTGACCCGAAAGAGTAGTGAGTTTGTGTGGGGAGAAAAACAAGAAAATGCATTTGCCATATTAAAGGAAAAATTGTGTAACGCCCCGGTTCTCACGTTACCCGAAGGGATGGAAGACTTCGTCGTGTATAGTGATGCTTCACATAAAGGTTTGGGTTGTGTTTTGATGCAACGGGGGAAAGTGATTGCCTATGCCTCGAGACAACTAAAGAATGCGGAAGAAAGGTACACAACTCACGATTTAGAATTGGCGGCGATAGTGTTTGCTTTAAAGTTATGGAGACACTACTTATACGGTACGAGGTGTACGTTATATACGGATCACAAGAGTCTTCAATACGTTTTTACTCAAAAAGACCTAAATAAGAGGCAAAGAAGATGGATCGAATTGATACAAGATTATGATTGTGAGATTGTTTACCATGTGGGGAAGGCCAACGTGGTAGCCGATGCCTTGAGCCGAAAAGTATATGAAAAGCCGAATAAAGGGAAGCTAACACGTATTGAAGTAGTCTCGAGTACAGTAGAACGAATCAAGAATGCCCAACGGGAAGTGATGGAAAAAGATGAGTTAAGGCAAGAACGTTTGGGAAAGAGCCAACATTTTGTGGAAAACAAGCAAGGGTTGAAAACCGTTGGTGGTCGAATATGGGTTCCCAAGTTCGGGGGTACCCGAAAGGAGTTACTAACCGATGTTCATAAGTCTAAGTATTCGATCCACCCGGGAAGTACGAAAACGTACCAAGATATGAAGAAGATGTATTGGTGGCCCGAGATGAAGGCAAGAGTGGCAAAGTATATTTCTAAATGTGCCACGTGTGCACAAGTAAAAGCCGAGCATCAAGTGCCTTACGGGGTAGCTCAATCGTTACAAATCCCGGCCGGTAAATGGGATGATATAACAATGGATTTTATTGTTGGATTGCCAAAGACGAGCAAGAACCACGACGCCACTTGGGTCATAGTCGACCGGTTGACCAAAAGTGCATTATTCTTGGCAATTCGGGAAACCATGCCACTTGAGAAGTTGGCAAAATTGTATGTGGATGAAGTAGTAAGACTTCATGGGGTCCCGTTGTCAATTGTATCCGATAGAGATGCGAGGTTTACCTCGAGATTTTGGAGATCGTTGCAAGAAGAGTTGGGAACGAAATTGCGGTTGAGTACGACTTACCACCCGCAAACCGATGGTCAAAGTGAAAGAACCATTCAAACGGTTGAAGATATGCTAAGATCGTGTGTGCTAGATTTTGGAGGTAAATGGGATGAACATTTACCGTTAGTTGAGTTCTCCTACAATAATAGTTACCAATCGACCGTTAAGATGCCGCCTTATGAGGCGTTGTATGGAAGGAAATGTAGGACTCCATCGTGTTGGCTCGAGGCGGGTGAGACGAAACTCACGGGTCCCGAGATTGTGAGGTTGAGCAATGAAAAGATTGGGATAATCCAAACCAATATGAAAATCGCCCAAGATCGACAAAGAAGCTACTCGGGTTTGAAAAAGAGACCATATGATTTGAATGTTGGAGACATGGTGATGTTGAAAGTATCGCCTTGGAAAGGCGTAATGCGGTTTGGTAAGAAAGGCAAATTGAGCCCAAGGTATGTTGGCCCGTTTAAGATTTTGAAACGGGTCGGTTTGCAAGCTTTCAAGTTAGAACTCCCACCCGAACTTCAAGGTGTTCACGATACGTTTCATGTCAGTTATTTGAAGAAGTTCGTGGGTGAGGTTGAAAATATAATTCCGTTACAAGAGTTGCGGGTTGATGCCCCGAACCGATTGATTGAGGAACCCGAAGCCATACTAGAGTCAAAAACCAAGAAACTTCGGAATAAAGAAATTGAATTGGTGTTGGTCAAGTGGAAGCATTCACTTGGGCCGAACTTGACTTGGGAAGTCAAGGACGAGATTCGGAAAAGATACCCGAACTTCGTGAATTATGATGAGATTCCGAGGACGGAATCTCCTTAAGGGGTAGATAGTTGTAACGACCCGAAATTTGTAAATAAATAAATTGTACAAAAATATAATAAATAAGGATAAATCGTTTAAGGAACGTAGGAATTGGTTTCGTGTCATTTGGACACCGTACGAGAAAGTTATGGACGAAACCGAGTAGAGCCAAAGATCAAAAACTGCAGCCTGTGCTGCGTGTGAAGTTCACGACGCGAACTTGGTTCGCGATCGTGAAGTCGAGGCAGCGATTTGGGCAGTCTGGCGTGAAGTAGTTCCCCACCTGGTAACGATCGCGAACTATGCGTGCGTGAAGAAGTTCACGACGCGAACTCTGGTAACGATCGTGAACTTTGGACGACACCAGCATTTAATACGGGAAAACCTCATTTATTACACTTTAAACCCTAGTTTTTCCCTCTCCTTGTGTATGAACGATTTTTGAGTGTAAGGTGTCGTTTGGAGCTCAATCTTCATCAAATCTTGGTGATTCTTGCTTCTTAATGAAGAACAAAGGTAAATCTTCAACCCTCTTGTGTTATAAGTCTTAGATTCAAGTAGGGAAGCTTGAATCATAAACCCTAATTATGGATTTGTTCATGAATGGTTAGATGGAAGTAATATAACTTAGATCTATGATATTTTAACAAGGAAAACGTGGTCATGTTATGGATACACGAAAATATGGTGATTTATGAAATTAGGGTTTGGTAACTTTGGGGAAAATGGTGCTAGTAATTGACTAGCCATGGATTATGTAGTTAGTATAGATGATTAATGCAAACCATTGTATTGGTTTTGATAATAGGTTGTCGGTTGGAAGATTTGATGCATTCAAATCTTGAGAAGTGATATTGGCGTTTAAGGAACGCAACAATTGGTTAAGCTTGGCTAAGGTGAGTAGATGTGAACTTTCAAAACTGAGTACATAGTTAGTAAATGTTTATAATTAAATGCTTTTATCGAGTCTTTAAGTAATTTAGTTAATTATGTGATTTTTGATGAATTGCTTATGTGATGATGAATCGATTATTTGAATGAGAAATGATGGAGCTATAGTGTAACGACCCGAAATTGTAAATAAATAAAATATGTAAAAATATGATAATTATGGATAAATCATATAAAACACGTGGAAATTGGTTTTGTGTCGTTTGGACACCGTGCGAGAAAGTTATGGGCGAAACCGGGTCAAGACACTTGATGAAAAGTGCAGCCCTACACACTTAAGGAGTTCGCGACGCGAACTTAGGTTCGCGATCGGGAACTAACTCCAGGGAGTTTGGCCAACGAGCGCGAAGTAGTTAGCGATGAGTTAGCGATCGTGAACTTTGGGGGTTCGCAGAGTTAGCGACGCGAACTATGGTCGCGTCGTGATCTTATGTCTGGCAGCATTAAAGACGGGTTTGAGCTCATTTATGGCAAAGATAAACCCTAGATTCTCCCTCTCGAGTTTGTGAGCGATTTTGAGTGTAAAGCATCATTTGGAGCTGATTTCTTCATCAAATCTTGTGATTCTTCACTCCTAGTTGAACATTTAAGGTATATCTTCAATCCTTTGTAGTTGTAGCTTTAGATCTATGGATTTAGAAGCTTGGGGTTGAAACCCTAGTTCTTGGGGTTATGAGTTATGGTGATAAAAATGGTGTATACACTTAATAAATGGTATATTAGCAAGGAAAACAAGTGTATGATTATGATTTGTAAGAATCTTAAGGGTTGGTTAAACCTAGGGTTTAGTAAATCACCATAATTGGGGGAAAGTGTTAGTTGGTGGTATCTAATGATAAATGGATACATTATTAGTAGATTGTGATGTTGATCATTGTATGATCATTGTATTAGGCTTTCGGTGACATCTTGGAAAGTTGGTGAAATTGTGGAAGCAAGAGTGTTGGTGTCAAGAACACGGTTGGGGCATCTTTATTGCTAAGGTGAGTACGTGTGGAAATTTACTGAGTACATAGCCCTTTTAAATACTTTCATTACTTGTGTTATGGTCTATTTGCTTAATTGTGTAGACTAGTAGTTGATAGCTAGTTAAACCGATGATAGTAGTGAACTAACTTGTTTGATGATGAAAGTGGTAGCCGAGAGCTAGATTGACATAACCATAGGGTTATGATGAGGTTGGGATGATGTGATGATACGGGAGACTCCCCGGTCATGAGGTGTGGATTGAGGGGCAGTTGGGATGGATTTCCCATCGACTCTTCCACGTTAGTAGTCTTACTCATTGGACGTATTCCGGTGGGCAAGGCAGGTATCGGTAGCGTGGGCGATCCTATTGCCGGTACCTTGTTTCTAGTTAGTTCGGGGGCGACCCGATAACTAGATATGTATGTGGTTCTAGCTAGTTCGGGGGCGACCCGATAGCTAGACGTGATTGCTAGATAAGCAAGGTTGTTAGGGTCACACTAAGGTGACTAGACTGGATAGTTGGATATATATATGTATATTGATTGGTTATATGAAACGTGACATTTCATCTTTATTATCGGGTCTAAACCCATGTGGCTCACGAGACGTTTTTGTCTCACGTACTCCTCGTTTTTTTTTGCTATGTACTCAGGTTCGGGATCGAAGGCTTAGGTACGCATGGATAGAGATGCGGGACCTAGATTAGAAGAGCACTAGATTGGATTTAGTCTTAGCTTGGTTATGATCTATTTTGTAACACCTACTTTTATACTCTGATTTCATACCAAGGTTTTTGTAAATCCAAATTGAGGATGTTCTTCTATTTATAAAATGTTTTATTTTTGGCCAATATTTTGTATTAAAAATTGAGGTGTTACAACTTGGTATCAGAGCTATAGTTTAAGTGAATTAGGTTGGATGACCATCCTAGTCTTAGACGGTAGTATTAGGAATATAAGATTCCTTAAGATCATAGGTTGACCTTGAGACTTTATATTAAGTTTAGGGTTTAACCTAGGGGACCGATGTAATTTGATTTGATTTTGGATATTGAGTCTTATACGACTATTGGGTTGTACACAAGGTACTAAATGTTTAATGTCTTTCGTATAGTCTTGATCGAAAGAAATGGTGAACACTCGTAGAAGTGGGAGAGCCCCGGAAAACCGGGAGGAAGAGATACCTCATGTAGAGGTTGTGGTTGAACAGGAAAGTCAACCGTCAATGCACCGGGTGGGTGAGTCGGAGGTCGGAGCTAATAGAACTCCGGTAACCATGGCGGATCTCCAAACTATAATCGATCAAATCATGGGAACGGTGGCCGAAGAAGTGCACCGTATTATTGGAGACCGTGAAAGGTCGGGTGGGGACCGTGAATCCGAGGCTATATCGAAGGAGAGAACCGGGGGTAGTGGCACCGGGGAAGGGAAATCCTCCACGGGTGGCCAAAGTGATGCTAGGGCAAGGCCCGAGGTGAAAGAAGGTTGTTCGTTTAAATCATTCATGGCTTGTAAGCCAAATGTGTACACGGGTAGTTCGGACCCGAAAGTAACCATGAGGTGGATCCGGGAAACCGAGAGGGTGATCGGTAGTAGTAAGTGTAAGGATGCCGATATGGTGACGTATGCGTCACAACTGTTAAAAGAGGATGCGATGGGTTGGTGGGACATCGTGTATGAGACCCTAGGGAGGGAGGTGATTGAGAAGATGTCGTGGGATGAATTCACCACGCGGTTGAAAAAGAAATTTTGTCCCGATAGGGATTTGGAGAAAATGCACGAGAAGTTCGTGACCCTCAAAAAGGGTGATATGTCGGTGGAAGAGTATTCGAGGGAATTCACGGGGTTACTCCCGTTTGTTGCTAAAACCTACTCGGATGAGAGGTTGAGAGTGGTTCGGTATGCAAGTGGGCTACCATGGGATTATCAGTTGGAGGTTAAGAGGGCGGTTTCACTTGATGAAGCTATTAGTGCCGCCCGGGGTGTTGAGGAGGTTAATGAGGCACGGGTTGCCGAGAGGGCCCAAGTGGGCGAGAAAAGGAAGGCCGAGAGCGGCTCTAGTTTGTTCAAGAAGGGGAAGTTCACTTCGAGCTTCTCTAAGCAAGGTAGTGTTGGCTCGTGCAAGAAGTGCGGGAAGAATCATGCCGGCATATGCCGAGGGGAGTCGAAATCTTGTTTTAGTTGTGGGAGGGCGGGGCACATAGCCCGAGATTGTAGGGCCAAGTCGATGGCCGATGTTGAGTGTTTCTCGTGTCACGAGAAGGGGCACTATAGCAATGCGTGCCCAAAGAAGGGGACCGAATCGATGGTGTCCACGGCTCAAAAGAAAGTGGAGCCGGCTAAGGTGAAGGGGCGATCCTTCCAACTCACTCGGGAGGAGGCGAAGGAGGCACACGATGTGGTGTCAGGTACTTTATACATTAACTCCTTGCCAACTCATATTTTGTTTGATTCGGGTTCCAATTATTCGTTTGTGTCTTATGAGTTCGGTTGTAAATTGAATGTGCCGTCCGAGATGTTAGATGAGGTTTATGAGATAGAAGTAGCCGACGGGAAAACGTCTATGGTTGAATGTATTTATAGAAACTGTGAAATAGAAATTGACGGTAGAAAGTTTAAGGTGGATATGTTGCCCATGGGAATTAGGGCGTTTGATGTGGTTATCGGTATGGATTGGTTGGGTATGCACCAAGCAAAGATTTTGTGTGGAAAGAAAATAGTGTCGATTAGGACACCCGATAATGAGAAAGTGTATGTGTATGGGGAGAAACGACATCACATGCCTAATGTGATTACCGCCATTAAGGCGAGGAAAAGTATATCGAAAGGTTGTGCATCGTTTATTGCATATGTGTTAGATGGCCGAAAGGAAAAGAAGTCAATGGATGATGTCAAAATTATTCGGGATTTCCCCGAGGTGTTTCCCGATGACTTGCCCGGTTTGCCACCGGAGAGACAAGTCGAGTTTAAGATTGATTTAGTTCCGGGGGCGACGCCGATTGCTCGTGCTCCCTACCGTTTAGCTCCCACCGAGATGCGGGAATTGATGACCCAATTGCAAGATTTGTTAGATAAGGGTTTTATTCGTCCGAGTTCGTCACCGTGGGGTGCACCGGTGTTATTTGTTAAAAAGAAAGATGGTTCGATGAGAATGTGTATCGACTACCGAGAGTTGAACAAGGTAACAATTAAGAACCGTTACCCGTTGCCGAGAATTGACGACGTATTCGACCAATTGCAAGGTGCTAGTTATTTCTCGAAGATTGATTTGAGGTCGGGTTATCATCAAGTTCGGGTGAAAGAAGGCGACACCGAGAAGACGGCTTTTCGTACACGTTGTGGTCATTATGAATTTCTAGTGATGCCGTTTGGTCTTACAAACGCGCCGGCTATTTTTATGGATTTAATGAATCGGGTTTGTAAACCGTTTCTTGATAAGTTTTTGATCGTGTTTATTGATGACATCCTAATTTATTCGAAAACCGAAGAAGAACACGAAGGTCATTTGAGGCTTGTTCTAGACGTGTTGAAACAGGAGAAGTTGTATGCAAAATTCTCGAAGTGTGAATTTTGGTTGCGGGAAGTGCAATTCTTAGGTCACGTGGTGACGTGTGATGGTATTAAGGTTGATCCGTCCAAGATAGAAGCGGTGTCAAATTGGGAGCCTCCGAGAACTCCAACCGAGGTTAGAAGTTTTCTTGGATTGGCCGGTTATTACCGAAGGTTTATACAAGACTTCTCGAGGATCGCGATTCCACTTACGAAGTTAACGAGAAAAAGTGAGAAGTTTGTGTGGGAGAAGAAGCAAGAAGAGGCGTTTAATTTGTTGAAGGAAAAGTTGTGTAACGCGCCGATTCTTACATTACCGGATGGTATGGAAGATTTTGTGGTTTATAGTGATGCTTCGAATCAAGGGCTCGGTTGTGTGTTGATGCAAAGAGGTAAAGTGATCGCGTATGCCTCGCGACAATTGAAGAATGCGGAATTAATGTATACGACACACGACTTGGAATTGGCGGCGATTATATTTGCTTTAAAATTGTGGAGGCATTATTTGTATGGTACTCGGTGTACGTTGTACACGGATCATAAAAGTCTACAATACGTGTTTACTCAAAAAGACCTAAATATGCGACAAAGAAGGTGGATCGAGTTGATTGCCGACTATGATTGTGAGATTGTGTATCACGCGGGAAAGGCTAATGTAGTGGCCGACGCCTTGAGCCGAAAGGTCTATGAAAAACCGAACCGAGGAATTTTATCACGTATAGAAGTCGTCTCGAGCATCATCGAAAGAATCAAGAATGCCCAACGAGAAGTTATGGAAAAAGACGAGTTAAGACAAGAACGGTTAGGTAAGAACCAACATTTTCTCGAAAATGCACAAGGGTTGAAGACCGTAGGCGGTCGTATTTGGGTTCCTAAGTTCGGGGGTATCCGAAAAGAGTTGTTGTATGATGTGCACAAGTCGAAGTATTCGATTCACCCGGGAAGCACAAAGACGTACCAAGATATGAAACGGGTTTATTGGTGGCCCGGAATGAAGGCGAGAGTGGCCAAGTATATCTCTAAGTGTGCCACGTGTGCACAAGTGAAAGCCGAGCATCAAGTACCGTATGGGGTAGCTCAATCATTAGTTGTACCGGCCGGGAAGTGGGAACATATAACTATGGATTTCATAGTAGGTTTACCGAAGACGAGTAGAGGTCACGATGCCATTTGGGTCATAGTTGACCTGTTGACCAAGAGTGCGTTATTTTTAGCAATTCGGGAAACGTTGCCACTTGAGAAATTGGCTAAGTTGTATGTTGATGAGGTGGTTCGACTCCACGGGGTTCCATTATCGATTGTATCCGATAGAGACGCGAGGTTTACCTCGAGATTTTGGCGGTCATTACAAGAAGAGTTGGGTACAAAGTTGCGGTTGAGCACGGCTTATCACCCGCAAACCGACGGTCAAAGTGAAAGAACGATTCAAACGGTTGAAGACATGTTGAGATCGTGTGTGTTAGACTTCGGTGGTAAATGGGATGAACATTTACCGTTAGTCGAGTTCTCGTATAATAATAGCTATCACTCGACTATTAAGATGCTGCCTTATGAGGCGTTGTATGGAAGAAAATGTAGAACTCCATCTTGTTGGTTGGAAGCGGGAGAGACGAAACTCACGGGTCCCGAGATCGTGAGAGTGACGAATGAAAAGATCGGTATTATTCAAACCAACATGAAAGTCGCCCAAGATAGACAACGAAGTTATTCGGGTTTAAAGAAAAGGCCATACGACTTGGATGTCGGTGATATGGTCATGTTGAAAGTGTCACCTTGGAAAGGTGTGATGCGGTTTGGTAAGAAAGGAAAGTTAAGTCCAAGGTATGTTGGACCGTTTAAAATATTGAAACAGGTCGGGCTTCAAGCTTTTAAGTTGGAACTTCCACCCGAGCTTCAAGGTGTGCATGACACCTTTCACGTAAGTTATTTGAAAAAGTTTATCGGGGAAGTTGAAAATATTATTCCGTTGCAAGAGTTGCGGGTTGACGGCCCGAACCGGTTAAATCAAGGAGCCCGAGGCTATATTAGAAACGAAGACAAAGAAGCTTCGAAATAAGGAGATCGAGTTGGTGTTGGTCAAGTGGAAGCATTCACTTGGGCCGAATTTGACTTGGGAAGTCAAAGACGAGATTCGGAAGAGGTACCCGGATTTCGTGAACTATGATGAGATTCCGATGACGGAATCTTCTTAAGGGGTAGATAGTTGTAACGACCCGAAATTGTAAATAAATAAAATATGTAAAAATATGATAAATATGGATAAATCGTATAAAACACGTGGAAATTGGTTTCGTGTCGTTTGGACACCGTGCGAGAAAGTTATGGGCGAAACCGGGTCAAGACACTTGATGAAAAGTGCAGCCCTACACACTTAAGGAGTTCGCGACGCGAACTTAGGTTCGCGATCGGGAACTAAC
Organism: Calendula officinalis; assembly: GCA_963853835.1. Classification (NCBI taxonomy): domain Eukaryota; kingdom Viridiplantae; phylum Streptophyta; class Magnoliopsida; order Asterales; family Asteraceae; genus Calendula; species Calendula officinalis. The sequence goes on from OY970823.1 coordinate 22,374,793, forward strand.
TCCAGGGAGTTTGGCCAACGAGCGCGAAGTAGTTAGCGATGAGTTAGCGATCGTGAACTTTGGGGGTTCGCAGAGTTAGCGACGCGAACTATGGTCGCGTCGTGATCTTATGTCTGGCAGCATTAAAGACGGGTTTGAGCTCATTTATGGCAAAGATAAACCCTAGATTCTCCCTCTCGAGTTTGTGAGCGATTTTGAGTGTAAAGCATCATTTGGAGCTGATTTCTTCATCAAATCTTGTGATTCTTCACTCCTAGTTGAACATTTAAGGTATATCTTCAATCCTTTGTAGTTGTAGCTTTAGATCTATGGATTTAGAAGCTTGGGGTTGAAACCCTAGTTCTTGGGGTTATGAGTTATGGTGATAAAAATGGTGTATACACTTAATAAATGGTATATTAGCAAGGAAAACAAGTGTATGATTATGATTTGTAAGAATCTTAAGGGTTGGTTAAACCTAGGGTTTAGTAAATCACCATAATTGGGGGAAAGTGTTAGTTGGTGGTATCTAATGATAAATGGATACATTATTAGTAGATTGTGATGTTGATCATTGTATGATCATTGTATTAGGCTTTCGGTGACATCTTGGAAAGTTGGTGAAATTGTGGAAGCAAGAGTGTTGGTGTCAAGAACACGGTTGGGGCATCTTTATTGCTAAGGTGAGTACGTGTGGAAATTTACTGAGTACATAGCCCTTTTAAATACTTTCATTACTTGTGTTATGGTCTATTTGCTTAATTGTGTAGACTAGTAGTTGATAGCTAGTTAAACCGATGATAGTAGTGAACTAACTTGTTTGATGATGAAAGTGGTAGCCGAGAGCTAGATTGACATAACCATAGGGTTATGATGAGGTTGGGATGATGTGATGATACGGGAGACTCCCCGGTCATGAGGTGTGGATTGAGGGGCAGTTGGGATGGATTTCCCATCGACTCTTCCACGTTAGTAGTCTTACTCATTGGACGTATTCCGGTGGGCAAGGCAGGTATCGGTAGCGTGGGCGATCCTATTGCCGGTACCTTGTTTCTAGTTAGTTCGGGGGCGACCCGATAACTAGATATGTATGTGGTTCTAGCTAGTTCGGGGGCGACCCGATAGCTAGACGTGATTGCTAGATAAGCAAGGTTGTTAGGGTCACACTAAGGTGACTAGACTGGATAGTTGGATATATATATGTATATTGATTGGTTATATGAAACGTGACATTTCATCTTTATTATCGGGTCTAAACCCATGTGGCTCACGACACGTTTTTGTCTCACGTACTCCTCGTTTTGTTTTGCTATGTACTCAGGTTCGGGATCGAAGGCTTAGGTACGCATGGATAGAGATGCGGGACCTAGATTAGAAGAGCACTAGATTGGATTTAGTCTTAGCTTGGTTATGATCTATTTAGTAACACCTACTTTTATACTCTGATTTCATACCAAGGTTTTTGTAAATCCAAATTGAGGATGTTCTTCTATTTATAAAATGTTTTATTTTTGGCCAATATTTTGTATTAAAAATTGAGGTGTTACATATAGGCTCACAATGATAAAAGATAAGTGATGACGATGATGTTGATGTCCCTAGGACCATAGTAGATTGGAGGCATTCCGGTTATTACGGTACCTTAAGGTTGGTGATAGATTGGAGGCATTCCGGTTATTACGGTACCTTAAGGTTGGTGGTAGATTGGAGGCATTCCGATTACCCAATACCTATGAGTTCCGGTAGATTGGAGGCATTCCGGTTACCGTGGATATGACGGTCTTGATAGATTGGAGGCATTCCGATTATCTTGACATTAGCCAAATGATGAAAGTAATGAAGTGACCCAAATGAACCTAGTAATATTATTTTAAGTTAAATGATATTATGTGACTAGTTGTTTATCGGATTTTAAACCCATGTATCTCACGAGGCAATTTTGTCTCACGTACTATGTTTGTGTTTTGCTATGTACTCAGGTTCGGGATCGAAGATCTAGGAGGCCCGTTTAGAAGAGGCCTTGTTGAGATTAGCTCAGTGTTGATGATTAGAGTCCTTATCCTATGGTTAAGATATAATTTGTAACACCGTTTTTGTAAACTCTGATAATCTCGAACAAGAAACCTTTTCGTTTTTGTAAAACCGGCATTTGATGTTGATACAATATTTTGTATTTTTGGATTAAATGAAATTTAAATGTTGTTTTAAAAATTGAGGTGTTACACTGTAAGCACGTCATGCTTTATGGATTGACGACAACTGCAAATTAAACATGTATCGTTGCGAACAAGATCCATCTGCACAAGCAACCAAACGTTATCATTTAAACGTAACGGGATCTATAAGACATCTACGTCCCCCCAAGCAGGGTAAGGTGTCAAACTGCCATCTGCATATTTTACAGCATCTGATCCGTGAGGTGGTAAGAGTAGAGACTCAAACTTGGTAGGCATTATTGTCCATCGCTTATATTCTCCAGTATTATAGCCAAGATACAACCGATAACGCATCAATCTTCTAACCCAACAATCTATATGCTGTAATAAATATACAATTATTTACATTTGAGATTCGATTAAAAATATGGATAATAACATAATTAAATTACGTACCACACGGAACAAAACAGAGCTGGAATCTCATCTAACAGGGTACTCCAAAACTCCCTAGGTACCTGGGTACGACCTAAGAATACAATATAGCAAAAGGTTTCATTCCCGCGCCTATCCCCGTTCAAGTAAAATTTCTCTACACTCCTGGCCCAACCATACTCCTCAACCAAGTCGATTGTTTCTGGTTGTTGATTACGTATTGAGGAGTTTTGAGTTTGCTGCTCCACAACCGCCTCCTCCGCCGCCCCTTCATAAGCCAGGTTATCCATTTCACATATTGTACGTTGCATCTCGTCAATGATAATTTGAAGTTCACGGGATCGAGCTCGTTGACTCATTAGGTCAATTCTCTCTTCTAACATCTCAACCTGTAGTCGAAGTTCCATGATTAAGACTTTTTGACTTCGCCACATGGTATTAGACATATGTTTTTTTTTGAGTTGTGAATTTTTGTGAAATGTAAGGGGAGAACTTATTTTTTTTTTGTATGTTGTTATTTAACCCGGAAGCGAAGTATATGTAGGGACGTTGTATGGCTTAAAGCCGGCCTCGGGGAGGCCTGAAGATAAAGCCGGTCTCGGGGAGTTGTCCAAACAGGTGGTCACATCACACAAGCCAAAGCCGGCCTCGGGGAGTCCGGGTTTAATTGGAAGCCGGCCTCGGGGACGGCGGAAAACCTATTTTTGAAAACGAAAAAAAATCGAGCCTATTTGTGAAAATTTATCTCCGACGAGGCCTATTTTTGAAAAAAAAATCGACCAATCCTTCGGTAATCTGATTGCTTCAATTCTCCGGCGGGTTTTAAGCTTTCCGGCGACCAATCCCTCAAAATCTTCGTCTCCGGCGACTCCCGTTTTCCGCTGACCCACTCTACAACAACGTCATCTTGGTAATCCATTTTCCACCATTAGTTGTCTTCTCCGGTGTCGCCTGCATCAACATCCATCTCTGGCGACCATCATCGTCATAATCTTCTCCAGTTCTCATTATCTCTCAACCGGAAAATCATATCTGCGCCCCTACTCATCTTCTCCGGCGAGTTCTGATTTTTTTGCGACAACTTCGATCTCCACCGTACAGCTCCCTCCGATTAGGGTACGGCCTAGTCGTTTGAAAAGCTGTTTATCGCCTCCTCGTCCATTCCTTCCAAAATATGATATTTGATTCATGTTGTTTATGATGTAATTTATAGTGATCCGGGTTGCCAATTTACGGTGATATCTCGACTTGGATCTTGCTTTTCAATTTGTCAATAATTGTAGATTTGAAATTAAGATGCTAACTCTGAGATCTCTTCCATTTCTTTACTGTTATTGAGATTAATGGATGACTTTTGGGAAGTCTTTATAATTGGGTTTGTGAAGATTTCTGTTTTTCGGTAATTTACTCAATAAATATTAACTTCATAAACTAATTTTGAACGTCTTTAATTACGTTTTACTTTAATCAGATAACAATATGAAAATGATAAATCACCATATTAGTGGTTTAGATTTAGAAGGAGGAAGAAGAAAGAGGAAAGATGGGTTTTAAAATTATATGAAAAAGATAAAGAAAAGGGTATTTTGGTCAGTTCAAAATATTTAACAGCCCAATTTAACGTCAGTTAGTATTTTGGACCAAAAGCAATACGAAGTCCAAACCACAGTGACCACGGGTGTAATTTCTGAAAGTTAGGGACCAAATTCAAAACTTTTGTCAAACCACAAGGACCATTCATGTAATTTTGGGAAGTCTTTACTGTTTTTACTGAGCTCGCTGTCTCGCTATATGGATAACCACACAATCTGGGTCGGCCCATCTCTTTTAAAAACATCTCATAACCTATTATATTTAATTGGGCCTAAAATTAAATCAAGAAATGAATATATCACTCAAGTATTAAACTGGGCGATACAAATAATTTCCCCTGAATTTTCTTATTTATGCAATCTAATCTTATCCTATATATGAGGCCTAAATTTGAAGAGGGTTTGACACCATGGCAATTCCAAGCATTCCTATTCGTCCATAATGCCACTTGGAATTCCCTGATTGGTCCACGTCATTTGCACTAATACAAACGAATCTGGTACGGCTTACGGTCTACATTCATATTCATATGCTCCATATACGGCAAACGAATCTGGTACGGCTTACGGTCTACATTCATATGCTCCATATACGGCTTCCTACATACAAGGAAACAAATAACTATTTAAAATATCGTACATACAAATAACTATTTAAAAGATCCTACCTACAAGGAAACAAATAAATATTTAAAAGATCAATCAGCAAAGGAAACAAATAACTATATGCAACATTTATATGTAACATTTCTTCATTTACCCTTTTTTTGTACAAAATCATCATCACATCTATCGATTATTATGTCATTTAGAAGTATATAAAGTTTTTGGACATTTTTCTACATACTAAAATTTACAGCATACCCGTCCATCGGGCGGGTTTTGTAGCTAGTATAGTATATTATACATGTCTGGACTTACACAAATATTTTACTTATTTTAGTTTTTCTTTATTGCTTTGGATCATCAAATTGAAATTTGGCTAATGTTACATGAGATATTAGAATCTCAGCCTGGCTAATTGAAATTTGGCTAATGTTACTTATTGTAGGTCATCTCGCATGTGGAAAATAAAAAGTTTTTGAGGAAGACGAAATGTACACATAAACATTTACTTAATATACATGAAATGAATGTATTATCTTATAGTATTATTTCGAGACATGATCATAGTTGTGTGTGCAAATCATACATTTTATTTAACGTAAAAATTATATTTTCATAGCCATGGTCTATGATAGTCAGGATGTAATCTTCGATTATGTATACATTTTATAGGACGATGAATTCTGAAAGATACGAAGTATATACAATAATATAATATATCGAAAACTCTATGAGATATTCAAAATATTTTATAACCAGTGGCGGACCCAGAAAAAAAGTTGAGAGTGTCACTGGTTGCATATTTTTTTCTCAAGGGTACTGTCACCTACACTAACAAAAAAAAATTTAAGAATTTTAACACTATTTCAAAATATTTTATAACCAGTGGCGGACCCAGAAAAAAAGTTGAGAGTGTCACTGGTTGCACATTTTTTTCTCAAGGGTACTGTCACCTACACTAACAAAAAGAAAATTTAAGAATTTTAACACTATTTTAACACTATTCGGAAAAAATTTAGAGGTTGCACGGACAATCCCGTGCACCATACTAGGTCATCCCTTTTTTACAACAATGGTAAATACAGAAAAGTATGAATGGGATCTCATAATCCAATATCATAAACATAATCTAGATTTACCAAAGGCTTATACAGCCTAGCGGAATCAAGATGATTATGTGTCGTACAAGGTTGTGAGTTCAAATCTCGGCGTATACAAAATGTGTCGTACATTGTTTACAACAATGGTAAATACAGAAAACGTATGAATGGGATCTCATAATCCAATATCATAAACATAATCTAGATTTACCAAAGGCTTATACAGCCTAGCGGAATCAAGATGATTATGTGTCGTACAAGGTTGTGAGTTCAAATCTCGACGTATACAAAATGATGTTGAATTAGGGAGTGTGTGTTTACTGTTCAAAGAAAAAAATCCAAATTTATACAATATCAATATAACAACTTTCATACACTGAAAATTATTTGTATTATTTTGATATAAAGATATCCTGGTGGTGATGAAGGTGCCATCTTAGGAATCATTGTTACTTAAAAAAGTAGCCTAGAATTGAAAAAAAACGAAGTCAACACTTGTACTAATTGCTCTACTCCGTGCTTTTCTTTCATCAACTCTTAAACTTTTTCTCCATTCAAAAACTAAGGCTAGTGGGTATGGGCACCACATGTGGTGGTGCTCTTTTCCGTCACATCGTCGCCACATCGTCGCCACCTCACACCCCCACACCACCACCACACCACATCATTTGGTGGAAATACCCACCACACCACACCACACCATTTTTTTTTCCAATTCATCATTTCATTTCCATTTATTTTTTTCACAAATAATATTTTATATAATTTAAAATTACATTACATTAAATAAAATTAAAATGACAATACTTTAAATTAAAAGGAAAATACTAGAAATTAAACATTAAAATACTAGAAATTAAACATTAAAATAATTAAAATAAATTATTACTCTTCATCGTCTTCATCGTCGGCGTCTTCATCGTCGGCGTCTTCGTCGTCGGCATGTGCGTTGTTGTAGAGATGGTCCGCCAAGTCCTGTCGAAGTCGTGCGTGTGTTGTTTCGTCTCGAATGTCGACAACCCTGTGCAAATACTCTGCACTTCCTGGTACATACAAAGCATGTCGGGGACCGTCCGGCACATATGGAGAAATCATCCGACCAGTATCTTCGACAACCATATTATGCATTATAACACATGCATACAAAATATATCTTAGTCTTTCAAGGTCATATGAACGGGCCGCGTTTTTGACAATGTGCCACTTCGCCTTTAAAACTCCAAAAGCCCGTTCCACATCCTTACGTGCGGATTCTTGTTTTTTGGTAAACAAAACCTCTTTTGGATCAACTGGATGTCGGTAGGCTTTGACAAACGTCGCATGACGAGGATATATACCATCGGTAAGGTAATAACCGAATCTATATGGATTGCCATTCACCGTGAAAGGAGCATCGGGTGACTTTCCTGATAACAAGTCGTTGAATATTGGTGACTGGTCAAGCACGTTAATATCATTATTAGAACCTGCAACCCCAAAGTAAGCATGCCAAAACCATAAATCTTGGGAAGCAACAGCTTCTAATATCAACGACGGTACTCCATGATGTCCACCGGTGTACTCACCTCTCCACGCTTGTGGACAGTTCCTCCAATCCCAGTGCATACAATCAATGCTACCAAGCATTCCAGGAAAACCATGTCTCTCTTCGTGTGCCTCATATAATTTTTGCACATCGGTTACTGTTGGTTTTCGCAAATAAATAGGTCCGAATATTTCCAAAACCCCTTGTGAAAATCTATACATACTTTCCCTAGCAGTTCTTTCAGACATGCGTAGGTACTCGTCAAGAGAATCAGGGGATGACCCGTAAGCCATAGACCGAATTGCAGCAGTACATTTTTGCAAAGCAGTGAATCCCCGCCTACCTCTAGCATCGTATCTCAATTGAAAAAAAGGATACCTGTTTTCTAATGCGGTACATATGCGCATAAATAAATGTCTGGACAGACGAAACCTTCGTTGGAAATTGTTGTCGTCATAAACAGGATCATCCGCAAAATAATCTCGGTATAGCATGTCGTGTCCAGCTTCTCGATTTCTATTTAGCTTCGCCGTTCTAGTGTCAAAGACTTCTTCATTTTCATCGGAGGATATATCATCGAGGAGTTCTGAGTATATTGTTAGCATAAACGCGTCATCGTCGTCAGATGATGAACCAAGATAATTCATTATTTGTGAGTTGGGGTATTTTGGTAGAGTTGTGGTAGTGTTTTGGTAGTGTTTTGGTAGTAAAATGAGTGAAAGTATTTAATATATATAGGTAAATAATTATTAAAAAAAAAGTTTTTTTTTTTTAAAAACCCAACGGCTATATAGCCGTTGCCAACGGCTATAATTGGCCAAAATCTCGACCACCACCGCGTTTCTTCCCGTGGCCCGTGGGCTGCTTCCGCCACGCCGACCCCCAACGCCGTGGGAGGGGGCGGTGTTCCAATCTCGTGCACGGCGTGGCCGTCCTTGTCACACCCCACGCCGGAAGGGGGCGTGGACCCATACCCGGAAGCCTAAAAGAAGCAATTTGTTAGAATATTATTTATATTTATAAATAAAAAGCAATTATAGTAGAATAAGTTCTTTTTCTTGTAAATAATCTTTAAATATTTCATATATATATAGTTGTTTTTACCTTTATAATAAAGGGGATATTTTTACATCACATATTTTATTAGATTTACCATAATTATTACTTAATATAGTTATACAACTGAAAGTCTTTCTTTAGTAATTTTTCAAGCTAATATATTAATTTTGGATGCATTTTTGAATCTACTCATATATCAATGATACACTTGGTATAACACGTAAAATTAATAGTTCATTAATGCTAAATTTTATTAGTTAAGGAATATTTGATTAGTTAAATGCATAATAACCTAGCGCACATAATAAAAAATCCCTTAATAAAACTCAAATTCATAATGGTTTGTAACATATAATGAATGGATTTGTGCCCATACATTGTGCATGAGTACTTCGTAATCTAGGGAATTAAAGAGAGCCTCTTATTAATATTTTTATGGCTCCATCACACATATATATAAAGAAAGAAAATGAGAGATACATGTATACATTATATATAGTGTCTCAGAATTATAGCAAACTCTTACACATATCAAACTACTATGATGACCATCTCCTTGATGCATCAACTCCTTAATTCAAATATAATAATCACTTTTCAAATATGCATAACCCAATATCACAATTATGATCCTGATTTGAGGAAGTCAAGAACCCATTAATATTCTCATTTCCCCTATATTCTCCCAAATCCGAATTTTCTTTCCCATTGAAGCTCGAAGACAAGCTCTCCCCGAGCCCGAATCGGTCCTCTTGGCTTAACTGAGAAGCCACAAACTTATCAAGAGCTCTCCAATCTGTTACTTTATTCACTTTATTTTTGTTACCATTATTATTATTAATATTATTGTTGTTGTTTATGTTATTTCCATCGTCTTCATGACCGTTAGATCTCTTTATTAGGAGAGAAGGGCTTCCGAGTTGTGGAAGTTGTAGGTATTGATCACAATTATGCACAAACTTTAAACTCTCTGCGGCTTCTGATTCTTGCTTACACATGAAGCTTTGTGGAAATATAGAACTCGAAGGCTGACTTGTGATATAATCAATTGAATCGATTGATGGGCTAACCCGACTTAATTCATCGTAGAAGAAGTTTGATTCCCATCCTTCGTTTTGTTTTGTTTGACCCGTTGACCGTTTCTTGAATGCGCGACACACTACCCATCCTTCTTCCTGTAACAGATCAATTATCACCACTATCAAGTAATCATTAATACTGCAATAAATTTAACGATTCTTCATAGATTTACTTATTCACGGTTTTATATATGTAGGCATATATATTGTATAAAGTCAACACTTATGAGGGTACGTAAAATAATATTAATCTTTATGAGAGTGTACAGGTGTACGGAATGAATAATAAAAGAAAATAATCGAGATTTAGGGCATGCTTAATTGGTTGGATGAGATAAGAGGGGTACCAATTTATAATTGTTGATATGCTTAAACGCAGCAATTAAGTTAAATGAACTATCATAAACGAATTATAATTAATCAATTGGTCTAGATCAATTGGTTACCAAGTATTGCTTTGGGGGTTTGCCTTTAAAATGTCTTGAGTTCAAGACTTTTTAAGAGCATTCTTCAGGAGATTAAAAATGGATGTGGAGTTTATTCTTCTAAAAAGGAGATATGTTCGATTAATGTATACTGCCCGCTTGGATGTCACTGTATGTGCCGAACTACTAAATTACTAACATGTCGTTCAAAAAAATAAACGATTTCTAATTCCATAATCCAAATTTTGATAGAATTTAAAAACCAAAGAAAACATGTTGTGGTAGTCGTACGTATTTGAGATGAAGTTTGGGTTAAAGTGGAAGACTTGTTTGAGAAGTTGAAACGTTCCGACCAAAAAGGCAATTAAGTACTCGTTTGAACTGAAATCATATTGGTGATGACTTTTTTTCGATTTAGTTATAAGTGATCGATGGTCGTGAAAGTCAATATTTTGACTCACCACACCAAGACACACTCATGGATTTCAAACCAAAAAGAAAAGACAAGGGACACACGCAAACACACGCTCGAAGATTACATCATAGTGGCGGAGAGCATGCATGAAAAAGATGTTTTTATTAATTCCATACACACACGCCGTTGAAAAAATATAAAAAGATGAAGAAAATTTCCACACACACAAAATGTCCTTGACCGAAAATCTTGGAAAATAGATGTTAATTACGAGTATAAACAGAAATTGAGATTTGTAGCTTTTTTTTTTAAAGAAAAAAAACTCATAAATTTTAAATCAAGAAAAGTTTTTATGAAATATAAGACGTACAGTGCAGATTAAACACAGACAAATGTTAATAGTTTGTCATACTGTCATAGGGTCAAATGAGACAAATCTTGAGGATGTACGAAAAAGATTTAAGATACAGAATAGAAATTACCATTCGAGAAAAATGAAAAATTTAAATTAAGAAAAAGAGAAGAAACCGGAGATAATATAAACAGAAGAAGATGAAGTGTATATAATAGATGAAATAGAAATTGGTTGCCTGAGAAGGAGAATTTTCTTCGGATTCGAGCCGGTATTCATGCATGATCCAATCTGTTTTCTGTCCATTTGGCGCCCTTCCTTTGTAAAACACGAGAGTCTTCCTCATTCCTATGAGCCTTAGTTTTTCATACACCGATTTGTCTCTCCCGGTTGCTTTCCAAAAACCCGCCATTGTTGCCCTATTTGTCCTCGTTCCGGTCGGATACTTTTTATCCTTGTGACTAAAGAAATACCACTCAGTCTGCTCCTCGTATCCAATCCGACATCTATCTGAACAAAAAAACAATCCAAATATCGTGTAAACACTTCTTGCTAGATTTTGTGAGCTTCAAATTAACTTTCAAAAAACAAAAAACCCTAATTAGGAAGAATGAACTTTTAAGCAAATCATTGTTGGATCTTGTAGAAATACATAAGAAAACCCGAATTCGTTGCAGGTTCTGGTTTTGGGCAATGTTCTATATATTGGGTGTGGTTTCACTTAATTGCCAAACTAAGGTATTTTCTTGATTGCAAAACTTTGTGATTCTTGTGAACCTCTTCATTCTGGAGATCGGAATTAATTTGTGTATATACCACATTTTTTTTATGTTTACACCACACACTGCAGACTGTACAAACATATAATCCAACTGTTGGAGTGTATAGGTTAAAGTGTGTGGTGTGAAAATCACCCTGGTTTGGAGATCGATGAGTTGAGCTTTATAGCAAAGTTTTAGGTGTCAAAGAAAAAAGTGTTACCTATGAGATCCCATGGTTCAATCCTGTATAGATCGATATCCCTAATGACATCAAGATCTATCTTCTGAGACGCAACCTTCTTTCTTAGATAGTAACCGACAAGTTCTTCATCCGTTGGATGAAACCGAAACCCTGGAGGAACACACGATGACTGATCCATCGTGTCCATGATATAAACACCGATTAATTAACAGGCCGTCCGGTACTCTATTGTACCACTTCAATTCTGCATCAAATTCACCACCGACTGACTTTTCTTCGGTTCTATATCATGATCGATCTTTTAATAATCATAAAGCATACATATAGAATTTGAAAGAGAGAGAGCAAGTGGATATTGTTGTTGGTTGGGATGCACGCATGAGCACAAAGAGAAGATGGAAATGGTATAATTGAAAAGAAAGATGAAAAAGAGAATTATAAATTAAAAAGTGACATGTGTTTTGAGAGACAATCATCAACTCATTTGGTGGTGAGCTATACTCATAACTCAAACACAAACAGTATATATGTATTCTTCTATAGAAAGACAAATGAGTAGAGTCGTTATAATTAATGTTACTATTAATTGTTGTCACGTAAGGTAACTTGGGGAGGACAAAACTTACATAACAAGTTTAAATCACATCACTCATTGCCAATAAAGTACTTAGTCGAAATTTTAGAGACTCGCATTTTATTGGGTAAAATATAAAATTAGTAGGATATGCGTAACGGAATTTTACACAATCTCAACCTTATGTCACCTCAAATGTTTTGTACGATTTGAGCGACGAAGACTGCGTATTTGACAAGGTATATATTGAGACCAATGATCCCAAATTACATAACGGTATTTTATCCAACCTCGACCATATATATGTCACCTCAGCACTACTTATATGACAATGAATTAAGACCATTGATTCGGATTTACTTAACTACCATGTGGTTTATGTTGGAACCCTAGCGGTTTTAAAGGTATTTGCAACATCTCGACTCTAAGACCTCTAATTTTGAACACATTTGCCAATTCTAGACACTTGATTAGTATACTAGGTGTTCAGGGATAATTAATTAACATCTCTACACTTGATTTGCCAGTTAACATGTTTTGGTATGGTTCGTTATCTGTTAACCGTTTTAATTAGTAAATACTTATAAAATTAAGAGATTTCATATTTTAAGTTTCGTAATTTTGGAAAACCTAAAATAAGAAGGTTTGTGAGAAAATCACAATCTAAGACTGCAAAAGGTATGGTGATAATATTAGATCACACAAATGCTGTGAGTTGAAGCCTCGTTATAGAGTTATTGGCGCCGCCAAACGGTAGCCTTCGCGCCAATCTCGCGCGCGCCAATTTTATTTTTTTGTCGGTTCCAAAGAAGTGTTATGGAATAAAGTGTAATTTTGAGGTGAGTATTATATACATCTTATAGTTCCATTTTAATTATAACATAACTTTAACTTTAATAGCACACCTTGTACTCTTATAGCAATGTTATATGATTTTTGGCATATAATTAACATAATATGTTGATGCGATAGTGGTTTATATATAAATGTTATAGGTATCTTAGATCTACATATTAACCAATCACAATTAAGAAAAAGAAAAAAAAATGGTTAGCTGCTCGTTTTAGTGGTCAGAAGGCTTATGGCGACTGGATGATGTGGTTGCCAAACTGCTATAGCGACCACTACCCACGATCTCTAAGAGAGGAAAGTCCTGCAAAGTGTACCACTGCATAAAAATAAATATGATATTGTCAACGTATTGAGCTGCAGTCGTTAGTTACCAAGTTATTTGACGCGGACCACTAATTTTTTTTGATTAATTTTTTGGACTAATTTCGTTCACTAATTTTGATTATTTCATAATTTCATTCACTAAAAGAAATGAAAAATGACTTTTTTGCCCTCATGTGCATTGCACATGGGGTAAGTTAACAGAAAAAATTAACGTCAGTTAGTGTAAAGGATTATCGGTGAAAAACCTTTCGGAATTAAGGACCATCGGTGTAATTTTTTGAACTAAAAGATTATTAATGAAATTTGCTACAAACTTAAAGGACCATCCGTGTAATTTACTCTAATATTTATTATTTGTATTTATATTTTATTTAAAACAAATATCTCCTATCTAAAGGAACCTTTTAGAACAAAGGTTCCTTTTAGAACAAAGGTTCCTTCAGAAATACACAAAGTTCTCTATCTTATGGCAAAATATTTTAGATATAACGAGGTTAATAAAATTCCCACGCCATTAATTACATAAAAATGTATGCAATTTTTTTGACTTATTTTTTAAAGTGTATTTATGTTATGAAGGTTCCTTTATATAGCATAGCTTTGTTTTAAATAAAATACAAATACAAATAATAAACAATACTATTCTCACGCACATTCTATGTTCATCAAGGAAAGGGAAAAAGAAAAATTTCACATGCTATATTTTTTGTAGGACGTGGTTAAAAAAAGAAAGATTGAAACCAAATGATGAAAGGAAAAATTAAATAATATATATATATATATATATATATATATATATATATATATATATATATATATATATATATATTTTGTTGCTGATGATAACCAAGTGATGTAGGGGGGGCCGGTGTATGAAGTCTGGGCCTAATCCTGTACGTGGTAATCATGTTGTCTCGTGTTGGGTGAATGGTGAAAATGATGCATCAAGTGCAGAGGTTTCTCCATCAAAGGTTATCCTATACTTTTAACCAAAATTTTAATCCCCTGTTTATTGAATTATTTACTTTAAAATATAATTTATATGTTCCATTCAGGTCAATAAATTAAACAGTATGCTAGACACGAAAAGAAATAGAACCTTTTTATTCCTTAAATAAGAGTTGATGACGATCGACAATAAAGTGGATCATCTAACAGCAACTTAGTTAAAGTAATTCGTTACAGGATGACTGATCATAAAACTCCATTCGAACCCAAAGTAAATTAATACTAATAGTGCACGCTTAGGTAAAAAAGATTGAAAGAAATCGGGTTGAAAAGAAAAAACATAATTCTTTTGATGGAATCGATCAACAAGGCCTGACAGTTGAATAAAAAGATATATAGATGGAGGGTTCTCTCTCCTTTTCTATGATGCTGTTCTTATACGGAGTCTGCTATTATTGTCTGTTTGCCCAATGTTTCAACGCAAGCTTCCCACTTTCTTTTCTAATCTAGGAAGTTTAATCCCCTGAAAAACCTGGATCGAGGCCCCCTGTCTCTCTCTCTACACACACACGTACCCCTACATACACACATACACACATATGCGTGCACCTACACATACATACATACAACTAATTTTTTAAGAAAAATGTTAGAAATATTTCAGTTGAAAACATTGGTTCTTTATCGGGAAATATTGAATAATCATCAGTACTCACGTTTCACCAAATTTAAGACCGGGTATAAGGGGTGACCCACTCTAGTTTGGTTACGCCCGCCACACTTCACCGACACATAAGTTTTTTCTCTTGCGACCAAAGACATGAAAACTCCGACAAAACTCACGTATCAGGTGACCAAACGACTCATTCATTTTGAAAACAAATTCATCGACCCCCTCTGGAAAATGGCGACTAGCAGCTGGACCAAAGGCACTCCTACAACGCGTTGTGTGGATTTGATATAAGAGTGACGGCAAGTCACGGCGACGCATAGTCTTAAGTGCTCATCCGATCTTTAATATATAAACTTAATCTCACTTAATTAGTATTTCCAATAAGCATACCATATAGAAACGTATACTTGCCACAAATCAAAGACGTACCGCATGCACAATGCATCAGAACTAGCTTGTGATGATTTAGTACGATAATCAACGGCTTAGATCCCATATACATTTATAGATGTATGATTTGATGCATGCATGCATATGCACGGAAGAAAAGCTTACCAGGTGAAATTTGGGAAGCAGATGAAGTTTAGTTAGTTTGGCAGTATATATTTGTAGGTATATGATATGGAATAATAGTCCTTAGATATACAATGACAGCAAGAACATATATATATGATAAGAGGAAGAAGACAGAATATTTATGACCCAATAACACACCCAGAAGCGAAGAGAGAGAAAGATGCTTTGATTGGATGAGGAGAGGGATGTAACAGTTAGTTGCGAGAGTATCTTTACTATATTAGAATTCATTTTCACAACTTTCTGATATAAATTAATTATCATGATATATGGATTAAAAAATATAAATGTAACAATTAGGGGTGAACATGGTATGGTATCACGTGTATTTTCCTCATACCGTGTACCGTGCCAATTATAGTTGGTACACTAAATTGACTACCGTTACCATACCAAGTATACTTGGTACCAATTTGTTTGGCTACCAACAATATTGGTTGGTACAAATTGGTACTGTATACCAAGATTACAAACTAATATGAAACTAAAAAAATATTAAAAGACAAAATATGTTTTATAATATGAGATTTTACCATCATGCATTATTTAAAACATATTAACAAATTTTCCAAACTCGGAAACAAGATAAATAAAACGATGATTTATTAATGCTATATAAAAATTATCTACGTTAAAGAATACATTATATATATTGTATGGTGGAGAGATTTTTAAAGATATATATTAGACCACAATTTATGTAAGTATATATTGTAATAATTTATATATATGTATATATATATATATATATATATATATATATATATATATATATATATATATATATATATATATATATATATATATATATTGGTTGGTATGGTACTACCATGGTATTTAAATATTTGTACCATTAGCGTACTGAGAGATCGAATGAAGCTAGAATCAAGCTAATCCATGATGTTTAGATGAGAAATTGAAGATCAAGTGTGTGTGTGTGTGTGTGTGTTCTTGGTGTTTTTAGTGTGTGTAAAGAGAGAGAACGATGGAGATGAAACTTTCAGTATTGTATATCTGTTAAAGTGAGGGAAAGCTTACAATGAAAGACAAACATACAAGTATTTATACCATCTACCACTTAACAAGGAAATTGTTAACTAACGGACTTAAAGGTCAAAATCTATTACAATATTGGTCCTAACACGTACCATGAATACTCGATTGGTATGGTACCACCAACCAAACATATTGGCTAGCAACATAGTGGCTACCAATTTTAATTGGTATGGTTGGTAGCATGTTGGTTGGTTTTGTTCGGCACAAATTTGACACCCCTAGTAAGAATCAAATGTACTTCCTCCGTATCAAAATAAGTGAATCAATTTGAACATTTTTTGAGGCAAATAAGGTAATAAGAGATTAGTGAAATTAAATGGGGTAATTAGAATGGATGACCCCCAAATATAGGAAGATGACAAAAATAGATGGGGCCCCACACCTTTAATGATGTTTAAAGAGGGATAAGTAATGGTAAAGGGGTAATTTTTAAATATAAAAACATACCAAATAAGGAAAGTGATTCACTTATTTTGATACACCCATAAAAAGAAAGTGATTCACTTATTTTGATACGGAGAAAGTATATAATTCCAGTTAAATTCTTTTTTATTTTTGAACAGCTGTGTATAATATAATATAATCTAGCAAGAAGCTAGATAAAAAGCAATACAACAAAACTAATCTAGATATGGGTTACAACACCAGTCAAACCAGTTAATTGGAAAAAAAATTTCCCCAATTAGAAATCCAAAGAAAGGAGTTAAATTTTACATCGTCCCCTAAAGTATCTTGATTCAGAGATTTCGATTGGAAAATCGTCTCATTTCTGAAACGCCATATAGATGAGAAAGTTGACAAAATAACTACCCGAAAAAGAGATTTATTCCCTGTAGAGGACGAGAGAGAGTCTGCAAGGCTAAGAACGTCGGCAACTGAATCTAGAGGATTGTTTTGAAGCTTCCACCATGCAAAGATATCACTCCAAACCTTTTTTGCGACATTGCATCGGAGGAAAATGTGGGCTTCATCTTCAATCTCCTCGTCACAAGTGGTGCATCTAACCGAACCGAAATCAACATATGTTGTAAAAAATAGATATCATACAAGACTTATGTTGTAAAAAATATATATCATACAAGACTTGAATCTGTGACATATGCATTATTAAGACAGTTGGTGATCCTTAAACAAGTAACTAATCCATTGCTTGATCCATAGATGGTGTTTTAGGAGAAAACTTGGTGAAGAGGATAAGGGTTTTAGAGAGAGAAACAAGACAGAGAGAGAGAGGAGAGAGCTTTGCAAAAGATGACTGTGATTAATGTGTCAAAGTTACAATTAGTGACTAACTTTCTAGTATTTATACTCTATCACTAATTGTCTAATTAGTCATAATGACTATTCTTAGTAACTATACAAAGATGGCAAATCTAGTCCCTAGACTATTGGGAGCAACATAATAATTCCTAACAATCTCCCCCTTTGTGACCATAGTCTAGGTAGCAAATCTTTGAAGTCTTCTTCTTTAGTGAAAGCTGGAGCTGAGTGATAAATCGTTGAGCAGTTTTGTTGAAGTATCAGCAACAGCTTTTGATGATCGGTGAAAATAATAATTTTAATTGACTTTTCAACCAATAGAAAGAATTTTCGGAAGACATCAAGGAAATCAACGAAATGTAGACCCATTGATAGAGCGGTTAGCAGCCGAAGTCTTTTCTTGAAGTTGTGGCTTTTTCGATTTGTTGGTGATCCTTGGTTTCTGATATTTGCTGATATCGTAAATGTGCGGTATGATGATTTGTTTTGGATTTTATGACCGTTGTTGATAATATTGGAGTACGGTCTGATGCATTGACTGTTGTTGTTGAAAAGAATGGAGTACAATCATCAGATCCTCTATCTGACATAGTGACTGTTGTTGATAAGAATTGAGTACAGTCGTCAGATCTTCGCACAAGAAAGTATCAGGGTAACCCATGATCACATAGATTGCCTGTTAGCACAACAGTTACAGAAACTGTGTGACCTACGTTCAGTGTTGGCTTTGATCTTAACACTGGTAGGATTTCCATTAAATCATCGTGGAATACCGATAATTTTTTGTATCACTATGAATGTTCCGGCGATATCACTAAGATATGCTTGGTAGAGTGCATGTGTCCTAGAGAAATTTAATTCGTTCTAGACTCTATTTGTGGACAAACGAAGGCGAGGACTGGAGGTGGGTCCTCTTTTTCAATATCAACAATCTCCAAATGAGATGTCGATAGTGTACGTGGTTATCTCCGTGATTTTGAAACAAGTACTTTTTGTACTTCAGTGGTCAGTGGGGTTGTGCATTGCATCACTGGATCCATGATGACTTTATCAGAAAGCAACTCATGCAGTCTGATAGACATAGGTTTACCCGGGTTTTGTTCGGTTTAGGAAGGGTTTTCCTTTTACTTTAACCCTTTCACACACACTCCTCAATCTCACTTTTTCATTTTCAACCACACCCTCGTTTTGTGTTACCATGTGATAAGCTGATTTGCACCCCATACTTCATACCCCCTCTCAATTTTTTTCTCAGCGCACCCTAATCAAGATCCCATGATACTTGATTCTGCTCACCTAGACCTAGGGACCCTCACTTTTTAGTTCCTATATTGTCGGTGGCTCCGGGGAAGATCATGCTGGATATAGCAGATCATAGGAGTAATTTGAGAGTGGACTATTACGCTCATGTGCAACATAATCAACATTTTAAGATGTTACTTTTTAAGTGGTTCACAAGGATTTTTCATCGGAATTTTATGTGTTTCCGGAATAAGTTTCCTGAATGATGGTGAAGTTAAGGCACAACAACTTGTTCTTTTTGGGTAACACCGAACTCACATAGCGTATCCGTTTGCACAAGGTATGAATCGGTAGTCGTTTGCACAATCATTTATCCAAATGTGTGACGTGCGTTTAGAGTTGGCGAGATTTTAGCTCTAGCAGGATTTCCACTCGATCCTCGTGAAACATCAGATTGTGATGCCACTACGAGTGTTCCGATGGATTCACGGAGATCCATTCTTGTAGTGCAAGTGTCCTATATTGGAAATTTTTGAGGGTGAGTACTAGACACACTGTGCATACAAAGAGACTTAACCCAGGGCAGGAGGTTATTATATTTCAATACCGACAAACTCCAAATGAGTAGTCAGTAGATTTTGTGCTACGTCCCCTAGTGAATTGAAACAAATTCCTGTTGAGAGGAATTTGAGTGGTTGGTGGTGGCGTGCATTTCCTTTACTAGGCTAGTAAAGTCTAGTGAAACATTCAACGTATGAATGATTACCATTTTGTATGGTTGCCCGGTTTATTTACGGTTTGGATGCACTCAAAGGTGTGTTTTCTTAAAGTTATCATGTTTTCACATCACCTTGCACTCACCTAGTACTATACCCTAGACGTATACCCTCACATTTACCAGTTGGCAGAAATATTTCCCTGGGAAGGTAAGGCCGGATCTGGCAAACCATAGGAAGGTATTGTCTTATGAAAGATTTTTCGTTTGTTTATTCATTTTGGGTATTTTTGTTTTGATTTTCTAATTTTTCTCCCCCTAGAAATAATAATTCTCCCCCTAGAATTAATATTTCTCCCCATCGACAAAACAAAGGTATGAAAAAGTTGAGAGTTTTGAGGATGTACCTTAAACATCGTCGGAGGGTTGAAGGAGAGTATTTGCGGTGAAGATTGATTGAGAATTTTGCTCTCTTTTGATGATCGTGTTCTGAATCTGTTTTGATCAGAAGCCATGCTTTAGAATTTTCACACTGTTGACAGGTGAAATGCTTCCCAGCAAATAAACTTTAACGCGGGACACCTCTCTTGTTCTTTCGTTTAAGAGTATCTGGTTCGCCGGGCCATCGTAGACCATGATATTGACCAAAATTTTCAGGTGGGTTGCGAGCTTCAGTTGAGAAGGTGGGCGTTTTACTTCGGTCTCGTACACCCAGATGAACCTCAAAGTGTCTAATCACGGCGCACCAGTTTAATCTTTCATCAATGGCAGTGATTAGTTTGTCTATGTTGCTTTGTAAGGAGATGTGATCTGGGTTGCTGGGAAGCCTGTTCAAGTGTCTCCCCTTCTTCTCCAACTTTTTCTTTAGGATTTTAAGTGTACCATCACAGAACTTGGCGATTTCTGAAGCACGGAAGAACTGTGTTTCATTGAAGTTGTTTTTGTAGCTCATTCCCAAGTTAGGTTCACCCAGAATAACAGTTTTCCGAGTTTGAACTTCGGAAGGAAGTGTTCTGTATGGTGCAGCCAGGTGAACCTTTTTTGTGCCACTTTTAAAGGCCATTTGGACATCTTCCATTCGAGCAACAAGAGTTTTCACTAGCATGAAGCGTTTCAAGGCAGCCTTAGCAAAATTTCTAGCAATATTTTTCTCTGAGTGTAGGCTGTCCCGAATGACTCGTACTACATTGTATAGACATTCTATATCACGAGGTTCGAGAATATAGAAGTCGCCTTCATCAATTATGTACTCTTGAGCATCTTCTCTGCGAATCTTGAAGATGGTGTACCAGTAATAGCCAGAATAGTGGTTGTCGTTATTTCCGGGAGCTGTTTGATCGGTGATCTATTGTAGCAACTTGTTTTATTTCTTAAATACCACATGGTGAGATAGTACATTTTCTTTTCTCGTGGTGGCAAGATCACCTCTTTGTATAAATCTTGATAGACGATAGGCACCTCTGTCTCCTGGAAGATAGCAGTGAAGAGGTCTTCAAGATACGGCATTTTGATGTGGCATAATAAGAACTTTTTCGATATTTTCAAGCAACGTTTGTTTCCTCTATTCGCCGCCCTCTTATCGCCATCAGATAAGACCGGTACATCGTGTTGAGGAGAGGCAGTTGGTGGTTCCGGTTCTTTGTTTCTTGAGGCAACAAGTGATTCATAGTTGTGGAAGAATTTGTGATAATTTTCGCGAGTGAATGGGACTCGTTCCTCCTCCATTGATGGTTCAGTAGCAGGAGAATTATCTGGAGGTGGTTCGGTGAAAGCCTCATTCACTATGTTGTTTTCTTCTGAGTCGCTTTGTAGGTCAATCACTTTATCAGGATCCTTCCTCAGAACCTTGTGAACGTTGTGGGAGTGGTTATTCTCAACCTCAGCATTTATAGATTGTAGATGACGTATAGATTATAGTGTTTGTTCTGCTGTCATCTCTGCTGGTGGAATGCTGTTGATCGGCAATATGTCTTCGCTGTCATCCACTTGCCACTGATTAAGTGGTTCAACGTTCAGAACCTGTGAGTAATAGAAATCAACAACCGCCCAATCGTTGATTTATTCATAGTCTTGTGGGCCTCCTCCATGTCCTTGTTGAGAGGAGTTGGGTTGTTGTTGAGATTGACTCCCCCTACTGTATAGTGAGAACTGGATCCTCCTTGTTCCAGTCTCCTTCTCTTTCCTCCTCCCTGAGGATCATTTTACGGGTCCTCTGGCCTCCAGTGAAATGGGATATCTTGAGAACAAGGGTCGAGAAACTCTCGTGTTCTGAGTGCGAGCATCTCCTTAAGTTCCTCAAGATTGAATTGCCCAGATGCCGCCAAAAGCCATTCAGAGCCCCGTTTACCAAGAGCCGGAGGAGGAGGAGGAATATTTTCCATTCTACTTTCTAGGTTCGCCAGCCGAAAGTGAACCGTTTATAATGCTGAAGCGATATGTGGTATTATCTGTAGATCTGGTTGAGTTGGTGCTGGAGTTGGGATTGGGATAGAGGTGGTTGTGGCAACCTCTGACACTGTAGTTTCTTGAGGGAGGGTCATTACAATGGTAGACGGTGAAGTGACGATGACCCTCGAGGCAATACCGGTGGTGATGGAGCCGGTTTGAGGAATGAGAACAGTTGTAGGTGGTGAAGTGGGTGATGAAGTGATGGTTGGTGGTATGGAAGCTATGGCTGGAGGAATGGTGGTTACAGTTGGTGGAATTGAAGTGACGGTGGGTGGAATGGAAGTTGTGATTGGTAGGATGGAAGTTGTGGTTGGTGGGATGGAAGTTGTGGTGGGTGGAATGGAAGATGTGATTGGTGGGATGGAAATTGTGGTTGATGGGAGAGACACGATTATGGTTGGTGAAGTGGTGGTGGTCGATTGTGTTGGAGACAAATATGGTGAAAGCGGTTAAGGTGATGAAATTATGGGTGAAAGAACGGTGGAAGCGATAGTTGTGGAAGGTGGGGGGATTGAGGTACTGTAGGTGATGGTGGTTGTATGTGTTGTGGGGATGGTTGATTGATACGGATTCATACAAGCGGAAGCTAAACCCTAGATTGAGGGGTGTTCGACCAACCGAATCACAAGAACAAGAGTTCTTTGTTTCAAAAGAAACGTTTTCTATTAATCAATACTTAACATCCAACCTTATGATTACAATCCTATAAATAAAAAAACCTAAACATAAGGATACAAATGAACTAGAGTTTGACAAGGAATCAAATAACTAAGATAATAACTAATTTGAAAATAAAAAAGATAAATCCTAAAACTTGGTTGGATGGTTGGATAGCACCGGAAGCTTCTAGATCCGTATCATCCTCCCCCTCTAAAAAAATGACTCGTCCTCGAGTCATCATCTTCATCGGGCTCGTACGGGTACAGATCAGCAACACTAGAGGTGGCAGAGACTTTGTAAACGGGCCGGTTAAACTCAGGATCCTGGATCCTATGCCGTAATCGTTCGATTTCGATGTCACGTGGGTCACGTTGTTCAAACCCGTTGCCTCCGGCGGCGAATCTACGGTTTTGACAGCGATCTTCCTCATGGCCGGACATCTCGATGAACTGGTTGAGCTCAAGTTCATGAATCCGTTGTTGAAAGCGTTCAGCCTCAGCGACGTCTCGTTGGTCACGTTGTTCATGGCCGTTGCCTCTGGCGGCGAATCTACGGTGTTGACGAAGATCTTCCTCACGGCCTGAGATCCTGATAACCTGATGCTCTGATACCACTTGATACTGATAACCCGAGGCACCCGACCGTCCTGAAAATCGTTTTAAATCTGAAACTGTAGTTTAAAGTAATCTAGCTTGTTTGTTTTGAAATCCTTCTCGGTTTAGGAAACCAAGAACCTAAAGGTTCGGTTTCCGGGTTTTTCGGTTAGTAAAACGTCTAGTTATCGACAAAAGGTTTTCCCCAACCTGAGACCCGAAACTCCTAAAAATCAGATGATAAAATCAACTACAAAACGAGACTAGGCTGAATAAAAACAGTTGACGATCATAGCAACAAAACGAGTAAATTCCCGGTGCCAAAACCTAATAAACAAGCCAACTTCAACAATTTCTCAAATCGAACCGTACCCAGCTCGGGCACAATACCAAAACCCCAAACTCAGCAGCCCTACTAGACTCCTACACTAATTACTTAACAAGTTGATTAATGGAACAAAACGAATATGATAAGTTAAGGTTAAAGAACTACCGAATCAAATAATAACTCGAACGGTAGTTGATTAATTGTTACGGAACTATGCTGCTCGCAACCTAACTGAATTCCCTTCTGCTCGATCCATACTGTTCCCAACACACAACCAAGATCAGAATTCGATCAATGAAAGAAATTAAAATAATGACCAATCGAATCTTGAGGTCTTACCGAAAGAAACCGCAGAATAGGGCTGCTCGAGGATTGATTTTGATTTAGCCACACCCGAATACTCACTGCTAACTGGATTACTACACTCGCAATAAGAAACACGGCATATAAGAATTTTCACTAAATAGAATAGTAATCGAGGAGAAGAACGGGAGAATTATACCGATTTAATTGATCTCTAGAATTGAACTCCCACCACTTGCGCCCCTGCCGATTTGCTGAAGAAGAAGAACCGAATTGATGCTCCTCTATGATCGCACGATGATTAGGGGAGGATGTAGAGATTCGACGGCTGGAGGTCGAGTAGGGTTCTTGGACTGAAAAAAAAAGGATTTGCTGCATCTATCTTTTACGTAATAATGATCACGAGCATGTGGGCTTGTGGCTTGACCGAATGGCCCAAGATTTGCACACGGCTGGCATGGTTCTTCAGCCCAAACGAAAATGGATCTAGATGGGTCCGGTTCTTTGATACATAATATAACCCACATACGAGTCTTGGCCTTGGCCCTTGGCCGGCCTCGACTTGTCGCTCAACAGACAGGAATTTAGACGGTACCAAATAATCGAAGCATCATTTTATTTAATGGCGTATACAAGCTAGATGTCACACATTAAGTCCATAAAATAGATAGTCCAACCGTCGTCTATTATTCACTAAACGACACCTAAATAAGTAATAAAAAAATGTTTTAGACAATAAAATATAATTAAATTAAATTATAAAATTTTGGGGCGTTACAACTCAACTCCACTTGAAATAGACTTCGTCCCCGAAGTCATTGCTCGGATGAAGCTCAGGGTAGTAATCTCGCGTCCCAACCCATACTCGCCAACGACACACGTCCTCAAGTGGGGAAAGAAAGCAAAAGGATAAAGTTAAGAATGAAAAGGAAATTCATCAGGGTGATCTACGACATGCATACTCAAATGGAAAAGAAGAATAATACGATAAAGTTATGAATAGAAAGAAGCTCTTCATGGTGAATTCACTTAATAGGAAATGAACTCCAGATCACGTAAGTGCTCATACAATTATCCGCCTATAGTGGCGCAAAACGATAAGGCTAAAAGAAATAAGATCAAGATGCTCACTATGGATCTCAGTATGCAAAGAAAATGTTGATAATGAGCATAAAATACACCACGGTACTCTATTAAAGGCGTCTTCTTGCTCTCGCATTTGGATACAGTTGTTGCACACAGCGATTAACGTCGCGTTGAATCACCGATTCAACTCCACTTGGAAATTTACTATTGATTTGTTGACGATACCAGATGCTCAGCGTAGTACCAGGTCATCCAAACCATTTGCACAATCACACTCGGATCTCTCGTGACGATAACAAGTTTTTATGGAAAATTTTCTTCCCGCACCACTCCATCAAATGACCACTTACATATTTTTGCAACAGGTAAAAAAAATTCATTATCGATAATTTCCTACCAAAATGACTCGGAAGGTCCTCTACTCTATGGGTCAACAGTTTGTTAACAGCATAATAAATAATTTAGCGGTTTACACCATTATCAATTAATATAAAAACCATGCAAATAAATCGCAGGGAATATACATATCACACCGAATTCTCATATACTCAGGTATATAACCCAAAATATGATCTGGAAATATAACTCAGAAGTCTCACTCAGAAATATCTCAAAACATATTTCAGGAGTATAACTCGAAAATGTATAACTCAGGAGCAAACTCATAAATCTTAACTCAGAAGCAAACCCAAAACTCAAACTCAGTAACAACCCATAAGGTAATAATATTTAAAAGTAATGGCATTAGGTATAAATCACATTTCTACTCATTCTTATTACTACTCGCGTGTTCCAATTTACCAGCTTATAATACTTGGAATGATATACTCTTTCTCAACCGTGTTATTGGTTCTCAAAATAACTCTTCTTTAACATTATATTGCTACTTTACTCTATTAGGTTTGCATATTACCGATGTTGATAACCCTTTAAATAGCTCAAATTAACGATCTTGTCACTTAACTCGTTTTATCAGGTTCTCATTCTACTACATTTAGTGGTTTCTCGGTAATATTTTAATAGATGTTTTCTCATTCATCTAGTTTAACGATCCCTTACTAGACCGTTTCACTGATTTTACACAATTTAAAATGTCTCTTAATTTTTTTGACCATGTCTACTCATTAATTTCATGTTATCCACTAAAAATTCCAATTAAATTTCATACTCTTATTTATCATGATTTCTCGTTACTCAAATTACGAATTAATTCCTTAGTTCTCTTTTACTCAATTCGCAGTTACACTTTATTCTAAATCTTACTGTTTACTCATGGTTCATCAATTCAGTACATTCTCATCTTTTCGAAATTTCTCCTTAGTTCAATTATAAATTTACTGAATAGCTGTTCTCCTCTCAAGCTTAATAAGTTTTCATACTAGAGTCTTCTCATATAATTTTATAATACCTCAAAACTCATAACACTTTATAATACTTCAAAAACTTGAATAAAACTTTCCCGTTAATTTAATACTTTTCTCTTTTGACTCATTTTATTAATTTGCTTATGTACCTCGATTTGTAAATTTCTTATAACTCAAAATTACTCCATAATTAATAAAAATAAAATTTTATCCTTTAGCTCGTTTTAATAATAACTCATTACCAGCAATTTACCGATCTCACTTTAATTCATTTTCCTCACTTTAATTCATTTATAACCACCCAAGAATAAGTATACTGTCTTATTTTGTATATAATTGTAGTATTACTACTTCCCTTTTTCACGATATTCATTCAACCCAATTAACTTGATTTGTTAAACTCTCCAGTAAACATGATCCATCATTTTGTTGTAAACTCTATAGTTACCCATAGAATAATTTAATTATTCTCAACTGCTTGATTTGATAGTTAACCTTATAATTTATTTGATCAATTATATGTATCTAGATTTCACACTTTAAATTCATACCAACAAAATCTCTCTGCATAAGCATCATGCTCATAATATCTATAAATAATAATTAATGATAATTATTTCTTGACAATTTTCCTTTTTACCCCTACTCAACTCCACTTGGAGAAAACTCGTCCTCGAGTTTGGAACTAGTATTGTCTACCAAAATAAACAAGCAAATATGTAGTCGCACAACCATTAGGATACACATACTAAATTCACAATAACAAGCATTGGTCCATCGTTCCCTTCGAAATCTCCCCATAACCAACCAAAAGTTCGGTGTGTACGATAATAGGGGCCCTCTATTACTTTCGACACCTACTTCTGTTTGGTCACGAGTAAATCCCAAAGTTTACAGCTTCCCACATATAAACCCACCAACAAATCACACTCAGAAGAAAGGAATTTTATTTTCAATATCTGATAAATACAGATATGCACTCAACAGTGCATACTCAAAACCTCATAACCATGCGTTCATTTAGTCTCGTACGCGATACTCGGATAACTCAGATTCATAGAAATATTTCCACTTAGTTATTTTCACAATACAAATCTCCTTTTAAACTTTTAATTTGGATATGCCATTTACCATTCCTCATAAATATAACTTATATCCTCTTCACAATTATATTAAATTTATTGAAATTTGTGAGCATGTCGATTAATATCTTTTTGATCAGAGTTCTCAGTTATTGCGTTCCTCGTTTAATTTGATTCAATTTATCGCTCTTTTAACTCGTATTTAAATAAATCATCATCAAATTGATGACGTTAGCTTCATCTTAATCCTCTTATATAATTACTCTTTAAGATGAGCTTCAATAGTATCTGGTTAATTTGACTCAGCAATCTCTCAATTAATTAGTCTATTAAACTTACATAGTTCATTTTAAGCTATTAGTGTGAACTCACAAATCTGACACTTAACTTGTCATCCACATTTAGTTTTGTACTCAGCAATTTAACCTACTTACTCGAAATGTTTTTCCCATTTTATTGACTTAATAATTCTTCCTTTTACTCAACTTGTTAAATCCTCTTAAAAATATTCTTAATCAATTTGATTTACTAATCTCTGATTTACTCGTTTTAATTGACTCAGTTTATTAAATGTTTTCTCCCATATGAAAGTTTTTAGTATTTTCCCAATACGAAAATTTAATACTCCTCTTTAATATGAATAAATTTCTCTTTTCTCATTTACTCAAAGCATGCGAATCATAAATTAAGATCCCGTTATTACACCTTTGGTTAAAATTTCTCAAAATTTGTAAAATCTCCTTTCAACTCTATTAGATATTCTTCTAAATTGAAACTTTTATTATTCTCATTAAAATTTATAATTCCTCTAATATGCGTATTTGTATATGCATAAATATTAAGCACTGGGAATTAAATCCAGAATTTTTACTCATAATTATGCTCTA
Organism: Calendula officinalis; assembly: GCA_963853835.1. Taxonomy (NCBI): domain Eukaryota; kingdom Viridiplantae; phylum Streptophyta; class Magnoliopsida; order Asterales; family Asteraceae; genus Calendula; species Calendula officinalis. Next base: position 22,403,450 of record OY970823.1, read on the forward strand.
AATTATACTCAAAATTATCAAACCTCGCATTCGTATATCTATATATACATAGTATTTAATCGTACTATTCATATGTAATTTTCGTATGTTATTATAACTTTTAGGGTTTATTTCACAGATGTAATCAGAAACAACACTCGGAAAAATATACTTAGAAAATAAACACAAAAATCTCAGACTACTCTACTCATCCATACTCGGAATACAACATACATCTCCGATAAATAAAAACTATTAAATATTACCAGCAATGGGAAAGCGAGAGGTCGACGTGACATGCTGTATGCTTGATGTGGAAACTTTTCTCAGAAATATTTTACTCAGTTCGCGTTTTAAAACTCGAGACTCAAACTTGAGATTGAATCCACCCCTTGTGAATCCAAATCCCTCAAGTCAGAGCTCTGATACCAACTTGTAACACCCGAAATATTTACAAGAATTTAAAACTTTTTAAGTATAATATTTTAATATAAAATGTCCCAATAATTTAAATATTAAAATCCCAAAAATAGTACGATCGTATTTAACGAAAATCTTAAATGCGGAAATAGTTTAATAGAGTAAAAAGTTTATAATAATAATAAATGTTATCCACATCAGCATAGGTAGAATACAGCGGTCAACCGTCCACCTTCTCCTTCCCTTTGCTAGTACCTGAAACAGTGGGGGAAAACAGGGGTCAGCTGGGGAAGCTGAGTGAGTAACTCTCAAAATGCAAACAATCGTAACATACAACACATGAGGGCACCTCGGTGTACTCCTAGTCAGAAACTACTCGATTAATTACTCAGATTTATTTCTCAGATTTTATTACTCAGATTTTAATTTATATAGCGCGCTAGGGTGACTTGGGACGAGAGATCAACCTCGACCCGCCTCACACCACCTCAACACCTGTACTCTTCGGTGTTGAGTCAAAAAGGCCTGGCACCAGTACTCTTCGGTGCCAAGTCAAAACGTCTGACACCAGTGCTCTTCGGTGTCAAGTCAGATATATTATGTTTAATGTTTAACTCAAAACTCAGAAACTCAGAACTCATAAAGCCAGATCACAGAAAGCTCAGATAACAGTTAACTCGGATAACCGATCAATCTCAGATAACAAATCAGTCTCAGATAACAAATCAATCTCAGATAACAAATCAATCGCAGATAACAGATCAATCTCAGATGACAACTATAGTGCAAGAAATGTAACACGTAAGTCATGCATGTACAACGTTAAAACTGAATACACGGTGAGAATACTCACCTCGAGAACGTAAGCTCCAAAGGGTTCCCGACAATCAGAAGTACAGCACGTTATCTCCTAGAAGGTCCTAAAACCAAAAAGCGAAACCCGAAATTAAAATCCTATCCGAGGGCTTATTTCAGAAAACTGGCAGCCCCCGTCAGTCTCACGGGAACTGCCATAACTCCTAAACGGTTCCATAGATTTTCCCCATCTTTTTACCATGGCTAGATAAAATCAGAACTACAATTTACTGTGAGACGGTCACTGGCCAAAACAGACTCTAAGTGTCTCAAAACAGTGATGCAAGACAGACATGCTGCACAGGTCATTTTCCTAACAGCAGCATACTAAAATGACTATAACTTTTAAACCGTAATTCGGATTGACGAGAGGGTTGCGGTTTTGGAAAGCTAACTCAGAAACCAAGGTCCCAGCACGGGCCAAAAATCCAGAAACGTACCTTAAGTGTATTAAAAACAGACTCAAAGTTAGAAGACAGATTCTGCCCAAAAACTTAATTGTGTTTAAAACTCGTTTTGACAACCCCGACATCAACCCGTATAACCCGAGGCACCCGACCGTCCCGAAAATCGTTTTATATCTGAAACTGTAGTTTAAAGTAATCTAGCTTGTTTGTTTTGAAATCCTTCTCGGTTTAGGAAACCAAGAACCTAAAGGTTCGGTTTCCGGGTTTTTCGGTTAGTAAAACGTCTAGTTATCGACAAAAGGTTTTCCCCAACCTGAGACCCGAAACTCCTAAAAATCAGATGATAAAATCAACTACAAAACGAGACTAGGCTGAATAAAAACAGTTGACGATCATAGCAACAAAATGAGTAAATTCCCGGTGCCAAAACCTAATAAACAAGCCAACTTCAACAATTTCTCAAATCGAACCGTACCCAACTCGGGCACAATACCAAATCCCCAAACTCAGCAGCCCTACTAGACTTCTACACGAATTACTTAACAAGTTGATTAATGGAACAAAACGAATATGATAAGTTAAGGTTAAAGAACTACCGAATCAAATAATAACTCGAACGGTAGTTGATTAATTGTTACGGAACTATGCTGCTCGCAACCTAACTGAATTCCCTTCTGCTCGATCCATACTGTTCCCAACACACAACCAAGATCAGAATTCGATCAATGAAAGAAATTAAAATAATGACCAATCGAATCTTGAGGTCTTACCGAAAGAAACCGCAGAATAGGGCTGCTCGAGGATTGATTTTGATTTAGCAACACCCGAATACTCACTGCTAACTGGATTACTACACTCGCAATAAGAAACACGGCATATAAGAATTTTCACTAAATAGAATAGTAATCGAGGAGAAGAACGGGAGAATTATACCGATTTAATTGATCTCTAGAATTGAACTCCCACCACTTGCGCCCCTGCCGATTTGCTGAAGAAGAAGAACCGAATTGATGCTCCTCTATGATCGCACGATGATTAGGGGAGGATGGAGAGATTCGACGGCTGGAGGTCGAGTAGGGTTCTTGGACTGAAAAAAAAAGGATTTGCTGCATCTATCTTTTACGTAATAATGATCACGAGCATGTGGGCTTGTGGCTTTGACCGAATGGCCCAAGATTTGCACACGGCTGGCATGGTTCTTCAGCCCAAACGAAAATGGATCTAGATGGGTCCGGTTCTTTGATACATAATATAACCCACATACGAGTCTTGGCCTTGGCCCTTGGCCGGCCTCGACTCGTCGCTCAACAGACAGGAATTTAGACGGTACCAAATAATCGAAGCATCATTTTATTTAATGGCGTATACAAGCTAGATGTCACACATTAAGTCCATAAAATAGATAGTCCAACCGTCGTCTATTATTCACTAAACGACACCTAAATAAGTAATAAAAAAATGTTTTAGACAATAAAATATAATTAAATTAAATTATAAAATTTTGGGGCGTTACAAAGATTCAGACTCTTTCTGATCTCGGTTTCATCTCCTTCTCATTCCAATCGATCTCAATCAGCGTTTTCAAACATATTCTGATCCGATCTAAAACGTAAATTGATTCCGCAACAATTGTTCCAATTCGATTCCTGTTTTTATCACAATTAAATTCGATCTTAATCCAGCGATTTCAATTAATCAACTCGACAATCCATTGATTCAATCATCTCGATATCGGCTTAATCAAAGAAGTCAATTTGGATTTTTTTTTTCTCGAGTCGAGGACAATTGAAGACAGTCTCAATCCATATCACATCTCAACCCACTAAATTTCAGCCCAATATTCAATTTCATCCCACATTTAAATTTGACTATTATCTGACGATTATTTTTAGCCAAAGTTCAATTTTATTCCATATCCAAATCTCGATTTTGATCTCATATTTGATTTTCAGTCCAAAATTTAATTTTTTTTAACCCGAGAACTATACAAACCCGTGAACATTAGTTGTACAACTTCAAATCATTTTGAAATGGCTTCAAAAGATGCACTTTCAATCGGAGCTGATCTCAAACCACCGGTTTAATATAGAGGAGAGTATCCTCAGTGGAAGAAACGATTTCTCCACTTTATTAAAAATCAAGAGTTAGCTACGGAAATTCGTGAATCTCTCGAGAAAGGGGTTGCGGTATTTTATGAAGATGTTCTTGATTCTCCAGATGCTACTCCTCCAGTTATTGGTGGTCGATATCCAGTTAACCCTGCTAGTTATAATGCTCAACAAAAACGATGTGACAATTCTGATTAACAAGCTTATTCATTTATGCTTCAAGGCTTACCAAACGACATTTATAACAATCTTGATAGCCTTGAAACAGGAAAAGAACTTTGGGATGAAATCAGAAAACAAATGGAGGGGACAGTACCTGGGAATAAGGCAAAGATGGTTACTACCTTCAATTCTTATCAATCATTTAAAGCCACAATCGGGGAAGACTTGGAAAGTACTTATCATCGTTATTTTACCTTGTTGAATGATCTCCAAAAAAAAGTTTGAAAAAGAAAAATCTTGAAATTAACATCAAATTTATTCACTGTCTTCTTCCCGAGTGGGAAATGTTTGGAAATAGTGCCATGCAACACAAGGATCTAAGTCTGATCGATATTCACGAACTTTATGAATATTTGCACCAAAATGAACCTATGGTGAGAAACATTGTTAAAACCAGACAAGAGACATCAGATACTCTTGCACTTCTTACCAAAAAACATTATCAAAATAATGTGGTTGTTAAACTGAATGAAAAAGTAGAAGAACCTACACCAGTTATAACTGATGATTTGGACAAAGAACTTCAAGAAGTGCTACATGTAACACCTCAATTTTTAAAACAAAACATTTGGCCAAAATATATCATTTAATAAAGAGGAGAACTATCCCAAAATACGGATTTACAAAAACCTTTTGTATAAATCAGAGTATAAGTTTGGTGCTACAAAATATATGAAAATCAACGCTAAGTCTAAATCCGTTCTAGTGTTCTTCTACTATAGGTCCCGCATCTCTATCCATGCGTACCTAAATCTTCGATCCCGAACCTGAGTACATAGCAAAAACAACAATGAGTATGTGAGACAAAAAGTCTCGTGAGTTACATGGGTTTAGACCCGACAATAATAAAACGTCACATTTCATATAATCATATATATATATATATATATATATATATATATATATATATATATATATATATATATATATATATATATATATATATATATATAGGGTGTGATTCAGCGCAGAACCATTTTTAGCGACAGAACCACAGAACCCTCTTCCAGCCAATCAAATCGCAGCATTTAACAATTAATATGTTTTTATTAATATTAAACGAAAAGGGTATTTAAGTCAAATTGCATAAATCGGTTATCAGACGAAATACATTGGATGTTTGCGGCCTGTAATATTTAACGGAATACGTTGGATGTTTATGGCATGTAATATTTAACGAAATACATTGGATGTTTCGGCCTGTAATCTATGGAACATAAGATGTTTTTGGTATTAGGCAATGAGTATTGTATGAAATGTGTTACGTAAAATAATCATTATATGATGTTGACCCAAATACATACAATGTTTACACTTACAATACATACAATGTTTATACGAAAACACTTTAATATTAAATTTAATAATGACAAAAACATCAAATGCAGTAATGACAGAAACATCAAATGTAATATCAAAAACATCAAATGCATAATCATATTGCCCTCTTGTAATGTCATCCATCTTTTAAGATCCGTTTAACAATACTGAACATGCCCTTTGACCATTTCGGACTTCAATGACAGGCCTGCATAACCAAAATGATTAGTTTAAAGTAAAAATGTGTTGTAATTTTGAAAATATATATCCCCAGACAGATGTATACTAAGATTAACTGCCTATTTACTGTGCCTGAAAAGTATTCATTGTTGATAATGGGATCAAGAAACTAATTACTTAATTAATTTTAATTCACTATTATGTAAACTAGGTAACCACTTACTTTGGGCCAGTGCATCCCATTGTTGTCCCCAAGCCACCATTAAGCTTTAGCACCACAAGCTTATCCAATAGACTCTTAGTTTCAGCAGCACCTGGAGAAAATAACATAATAAATTCACGGATAATAAACAGATCAAGCAAAAAAGGTCACGATGTATGCAAAAGTAGAACTAACAAAAGATTAAATCGTTAGTTTTGTTACAAGTGATAACATATCGATATCAGTAGCGTCAACTAAGAGATCATATTGTTACCTTCTGGTACAGCTGCTAGGCTATCATAGGGCACAACGATCTTGTCGGTTGGTGTTTGGATCTTACTCCATTCAACATGTTGTGCTTCACCGCTTTGTTAAACAATTTACATGGAAAGAAAACATAAAATGAAAAATCAGACCAGAAGATCAACTACTCTCTGATTATTCAGATCTTATTTGACAAATAAACAACCAAGTCTAACACATCTGGTGGTTCCTCATTTTCCTTTCTCTTCTAATTCTGTAATAAACAAACCTACACACTTTCCTAATTTTTCATGATATTATAGGAATACGTCAAAACATTGTAATTTCGTTCCTTATATATGCCTTTTCCATTAACGTAATTGATAATGATAAATCCGCAGTATCCGATTTCAGATTTTCCAAATGATATTCAAAATTAGGACATAACAATTCAAATCAGAAGCCAATTGTCACTAAAACAACAAATCAACGCGAAAACTACTCTTACAAAACGCTAATTGTTCAATGTCATAAATGACGAGGAAAAACCGTACCTGATATAGCGCGACACAAGGTTGATAAATCCAGATTTCTCATTATCACTGCAAGATGTTCAGCATTAGCAATAGATTCAACTTCAGATCCATAAATTCCATAAGATTTAATGCGCATCAATCATAAGAATTTAAAACACGATTCAGAAAGTTCGGGAAACTTCACCTGATCTGAGAGAGACCAGCGACAGCAGATCGGAGATTGTTTAACTTCTCGGTATTGAACAAGTTTATGACATTGAACTTGTTCTGAGAGAGACCAGCGACAGCAGATCGGAGATTGTTTAACTTCACCTGATCTGAGAGAGACCAGCGAAAGAAGATCGGATTGAACGATTCATGAAGAGAGAAGGAGGCAGGGGAAGTGGGGCTAGGGTTAATGGAAAGAGAAGAGGAAAATTATAAAGTGGGGAGGTGGGACGGTTTCTAAAGGAATTTTATTTTGTAGAATGCCAATTTTACCCTTTTATTTATTTGTTTACTAAAAATATAAAGGGTTTAATTTAAAAAAAGTCATGATTGATCTTGACCGTTAAATTCAAAAAATTAAAGGTGGAAGATTGGGTTCTGCGGTTCTGTAGCTCAAATGGGTTCTACGCTGAATCGGACACTATATATATATATATATATATATATATATATATATATATATATATATATATATATATATATATATATATATATATATAATCGTTCTATCCAGTCTAGTCACCCTATTGTGACCCTATCGATCTTGCTCTCCTAGCAATCATATCTAACTATCGGGTTGCCCCAGAACTAGCTCTACGCACATACATATCTAGTTATCGGGTTGCCCCCAAACTAACTAGAAACAAGATACCGGCAAGAGGGAATCGCCCAATCTACCGATACCTGCCTTACTCGCCGGAATACGTCCAGTTAGCAAGACAACTAACGTGGATGAGTCGATGGGAATCCACCCAACTGCCCCTCAATCCACACCTCATGACCGGGAGTCGCCCGTGTCATCTCATCATCTCAATCTTACCATAACTCAACAGTTATGTCAATCTAGCTCTCGGCTATCACATTCATCATCAAACAAGTTAGTCCAATATTGTCAATAACATATATCACTAACTCAATATACTACATGTCTACACAAGTAAGCAAATAGACCGTAACACAAGTAAGAAAATGTATTTCAAAGGCTATGTACTCAGTAAATTCCACATGTACTCACCTTAGCAAATAATGCTCCAACCGTGTTCTTCGCACACAATCCCTTTGCTTCAACAATCGATCACCTTTCCAAGACTTCACCAAAAGCCTAATATAACAATCACAAGTTGTTCAACATCACATACTACAAATAATATGTCCATTTATCTTTAGATACCATTTACTAACACTTTCCCCCAATTTTGGTGATTTACAAAACCCTAGGTTTAACCAACCCTTGAGATTCTCACAAATCTTAACCATACACTTGATTCCCTTGTTAAAATACCATCTATTAAGTGTATACATAATTTATTTCACCATTAACCATAACCTCAAGAACTAGGGTTTCATACCTAAGCTTCAAGATCCATAGATCTTGAGCTACAAAGATCAAGGAGTGAAGATTTACCTTTAATCTTCAACTAGGAGTGAAATCAACCATGGTTTAGTGAAGGATTCGACCTCTAACAGCTCTTGTACTTGAAAATCGCCAAGAAGAGAAACTAGGGTTTGCATATGACATTTAATGAGCCAAAGCCGTATTTAATGTTGTCTTTTAATGCTGTCTGACGGAGTTCACGAACGTGAACTAGTGCGCGCCGCGAACTACGCGTGCCGTGAACTCCTTCCCGATCGCGATCCAAACGTGAACTTCGATCCCCGAAATCACCAAGTCTCTGTCCCGAGTTCACGATCGTGAACTATAGTTAACGCCTTGAACTCTGCAGCTCAGCAGGGGTGCAGTTTTTGTCCCCCTCGTTCGACCGGGTTTCGTCCATAACTTTCTCATACGATATCCAAATGACACGAAACCAATTTCCATGTTCTTTAAATGATTTATCCTTATTTATCATATTTTTATAAAATTTATATATTTACAAAATTCAGGTCGTTACACTACAGGCTATGTCTCTTATCACAAACTATCAGAAAAAATATTATTCAAGGCCTACAAACAATAATCTGAGATCTTCATCGAATTTCAAATCTACTCCATCTGCTACAATCTGAACGGATAAGCCTACAATTACACCTTTGAATCCTACAAAGAAATGCTATAATTGTGGAATTTCTGGTCTCTTCTCCCGTGATTGCAAGAAACCAAAAGTTCGTGATTCAGAGTACTTTAAACGAAAGATGTTAATGGCTAAACAAATTGAGAATGGAAAAGTGTTATTGGCTGAAGATCTTCAATGGATGGAAGATTCAGAACCTGAGGATGAAGAACATGTTGCAAACTTGTGCTTTATGGCAAAAGAGAATGTTGAGGTTTCTGGCCGTTTCAATGAAGAAGCCAACAAAGAAATTGAGGTAATCAGTTCTCTCTTATTAAATTCTGATAATACCATTGATCCTGATACTTGTTTTGTTAAAATTCAGATATCTGAAATTGATTCTTTAAAACAAAACCTTTTAGATGAAAAAGATTTAAATAATCAACTTCAAGAACGTTTAAACGATTTTGAAAATCAAAGATAACAACTGTTCATTTAGGTGCACAACTTGTTCATCATATTAAACAAACCAAAATTTTCAAACAAGAGAATCTTGATCTACAAAATCAAGTATCAGAATTGAAGGCTAAATATGAAAATGATATTATGAATATGTCTCATACAATTTCTGAAAAAGAACTTGAAATACAGAATCTTAAAAATATACAAAATTCAATATCAAATGACCGAAATGATAAATATTACAAATTGTACATTAAAACATTTCATGAATATCAACTTACCTAAAATTGTTTGGAAAGTAAAGAACAAGACTTTGATGATAATGAAAAATAGTTTAAATCTTTGAACTCTCAAATTAAAGAATTATCTGAAAATTTAAATGAACAACACCTCAATTCATCAAACGAAATGAAAAGCCAACATAATATCATACATAAACTTAAAAATGAAAACATTGAATTGAATTCCCACATCAAACGTCTTGAAGAGTTGATTGCCAAAAGAGGACATACTGATCAAACCATTTATTTGAACAAGCCTAAAGAGTTCAAAAATTTCAATTCAAAAAAAGGCTAGGAGCTGATAACCCAGAATATCTTAAAAAGGTGTATAAAGTGCTTCCAACATTATATGATTACAAATACACGCATCAAGATATCTGGCAGAGTTTCATTCGGATGACAAACGAGGAAGAAGAAATTGAGACCTTCAATAGAGCTAAAAAGTAGAATGCCCAAATTAGTTTCAATTACACTGAATTAAATAAAACATATGAAACTAAAAAGGTAAAATTTGAAAATGATGATTATTTTCCAATTGTCACACCAGAAGAATTTGAGATTAACGGTAATGTTGTGCTTCAACAAAAAGTAAAACCAAAGATTTATGTATCCTCTCTAATTCTAGAAAAGAAAATTTGTCAATTGGAAACTGAAATAGATAAAACACATAAGGCGTTTGACAAAGAAAAATCAGTTTTTCAAAAAAAAAATCATTAATTAGAAGATAAAACTGTTGAAATAAAATATGTTTCTCATCAAATTGATTCTCAAAAAATTTCTTCTGCTAAAACTCCAGTAATTTTAAAAAGAGATTCTAATTCACCTGTTTTAAATGTTTCAGATAGAACTTTAAAATCCAAACTTAAGAAGCCCATGCCTGTCAGAGTCAAAGGAGTTGAGCAGTTTAAGAAGTCTAATACGACTAAGTTTATTATGCTTCAGTCCAAGGAGCTTAAGAAGTCTAGATCCCCTTCGTTTTTAGCTTCTTCTTTTTCTAATTCAAATAAATGTAATAACTCAACAAAGTTTATTTCTCCGAAACAACTTTATGGTATTGTTTATGATGCTGCAGTTTACAGTCCAGTTAATCACACTGTTAATGGTGTAAATTTGATTGTTAAAACTGATAAAAATGGCAAGAAGGTTTATTTTGATAAAAAGACTAATAAACCAATTTCTAAGTATGATGAACGATATTTTATTAGAATAGATGCTCCTTGTAGTACTCCACACGATGTTCTTCATAAATCTGGTCAAATCATACATTCTTGTAAGACTTGCTTTCCAAATCCATGCAAAACATTATTCTCTCGACCACTAAAATCTACCATTCCACGTTCATACCCACCAATCTCTGATAAATCTCCATCTATTCGTCGTCTTGGTTATCGGAAAGTTTCCTCACCTGCATCATCTAATTCCAGTTCCTTAACGAAATCTTACAAGATGAAAACCAAACAATCGACATTTGTTAAATACAAATGGATCAATAATGAACAATCAAACTGGATTTTACATTCTCCTGAGAAATCCTTAAAATGGTCTATCAAATTATCAAAAACAGAACTGCCTCCTTGCAGTTCTCCAAAACTCTAAATTCACCACTTCTTAAAATTCTACATAAAACATCTATTAGTAATCGTGTAGGACCCATATCTGATTGGGTACCTTTTTGTTTTACTTGTTTTATGTAGAATATATGGTATCTTGATTCTGGATGTTCAAGACACATGACCAGAAACAAGAACTTATTAACGAATTTTAGAGACAAATATTTGGGTACTGTTCGATTTGGGAATGACCATTTGGCTGCCATTATGGGTATTGAAGATATAATTCGTCAAAATTTAATCATCCGAAATGTGACATATGTTGAAGATCTTGCTCACAATCTTTTTAGTATTGGTCAATTCGGTGATAAAACTTTGGAAGTAAATTTTCGAACAAAGAAGTGTGTTGTTCGCACCTATGAAGGTAAATAACTTCTTACCGGATCTCGTGATACGAATCTGTTTACTATTAATTTAAATGACGAGGTCCCACTTGAAGATGTATGTTTAGTGTCAAAAGCGACGTCAAATGAATCATGGTTATGGCACCGTCGTCTTTCACACCTTAATTTCCAAACTATCAACAAATTGGTAAAAGGTGGTCATGTGTCTGGTCTTTCAGATGTTTCATTTGATAAAGATCATCTCTGTTCGTCTTGCGAAATGGGAAAAATGACTAAAAAGTCTCATAAGTCCAAACCGGTTCAAAGTACTTCAAAACCGCTTGAACTACTTCGTATGGATTTATGTGGACCAATGAGCGTTCAATCAATAGACGGAAAACGGTATGTGTTGGTGATTGTTGATGATTATTCACGTTATACATGGGTTTATTTCTTACGTACAAAAGATGAAGCAGCTGACATCATTATTGCCTTCATCAAGAAAACCCAGACAAATTTGGAATTAAAAGTCCATACTATTCGTACTGAAAATGGGACTAAATTTAAAAATCAAACTTTAGATTCTTTCCTTGAATCAGTTCGTATATCCCATCAATTTTCTGCTGCCCGAACTCCTTAACAAAATGGGGTTGTTGAACGAAGTAATCGTACCTTAGTTGAAGCTGCTCGTACCATGCTTTCATTTTCCAAACTCCCATTATCTCTTTGGGCTGAAGCCATAAGTACGACATGTTTCACTCAATATCGTTCAATCATCAAAAAAACCTACAACAAAACTCCATATTAACTCATTAATAACCGAATTCCAAATGTTAAGTTTTTCCATACTTTTGGGAGTCGGTGCTTCATCCTTAATGACAAAGACAAATTGAATAAGTTTGAAGCTAAAGCTGATGAAGGAGTTTTTTGTCGGGTACTCACGTGAATCTGCATCTTTCAGGGTATATAATCGGTCAAATCGAACGATAAGAGAAAGTGTCAATGTTACTTTTGATGAGACTTTTCCTCTTGATTCACTGACTACAAATGTTGAAATTCCTTTACCTTCGTCGTCTCCATCCACCTCTGAAAATGATTTTGATGTCTTGTTTGAACATTTTTATGATGAATATCATAACATTAAACATACCTTACTTGAGGAGGCTGGTGTTCCATTTCCGCCAGTAGACGATGTTCAATCCATCACTATACCTGAAATGCAAAATTCAAGTTCTACTGATTCTCCATCTCATACTTCTGTTGCTCCAAATACCAACTTCTCTCCTTTAGATTTTGCTTCATCCATGGAAAATCAATCATCTCCGGATATTCCCCCACCTTCTTGTCATGCTGCCACTACTTTAGATTTATCTTTAGTTCCAGCACAAACTCCACCTTTGGTGATTGATTTCTCCAAATTCAATCTTAAACAAGTTGATCCTCCACCTTCTACATCAAATACTCAAACTGTAATGATCCCACATCCTGCTTTCACTGATACCTCAAATATCATTCCAGGTCAACTTCCATTTCCTCATTCTCTAAAATGGAAAAGAGAGCATCCTCTACATCAAATAATCGGTAATCCTGACTCTTCTGTTCAAACCCGTAGAGCCACTGCTGATGAATGTCAATTCTCTGCTTTTCTAACCTCTAATGAACCCAAGAAATTTAGTGAAGCTCTCTTTGACCCAGACTGGATTCTTGCTATGCAAGAAGAAATCAATTAATTTGAGCGATTAAAAGTTTGGCGTCAAGAAGAAATCAATTAATTTGAGCGATTAAAAGTTTGGCGTCTGGTTCCAAAACCACCCGGAAAATCTGTTATTGGTACTAAATGGATTTTCAAAAACAAAAAGGATGAGAATGGGATTGTAATTCGTAATAAAGCACGTCTAGTTGCGAAAAGGTATGCTCAACAGGAGGGCATTAACTTTGAAGAAACATTTGCTCCGGTTGCACGGATAGAAGCCATTCGAATATTTTGGCATATGCAGCACATAAGAATTTTACAATATATCAAATGGATGTAAAAACTGCATTTTTAAATGGCATTTTCAATGAAGAAGTTTTCATTCATCAACCGGAAGGTTTTGTAGATCCAAGTTTTCCTAATCATGTTTATATTCTCGACAAAGCTTTATATGGTTTGAAACAAGCTTCTCGTGTGTGATATGATGTTCTATCCAAATTCTTAGTTGATTCTGGTTTTTCTAAAGGAAAAATCGATACAACACTTTTAATCAAACGACAAGGGGAAGATATTGTTCTCATTCAAATTTATGTCGATGATATCATTTTTGGTTCTACAAATTCAAAATACTGCAAACGATTTTCTGATCTTATGGTTAAATGATTTGAAATGAGTATGATGGGGGGGATGAACTTCTTTATTGGTCTTCAAGTTCGCCAGTTACCTTGTAACGACCCGAAATTGTTGATCAAATAATTATATAAATATATGATAAATAAGGATAAATCGTTTAAAACAAGTGGGAATTGGTTTCGTGTCATTTGGACATCGTTTGATATGGTTAAGGTCGAAACCGGTTCGAAACAAGGAACAAAAAGTGTAGCCTAGCCGCCAGCAGGAGTTCGCGACGTGAACCATAGTTCGCGAACGCGAACTATCGACAGAGAATTTGGGATTTTTGATCTTGGAGTTCACGACCAGTTCCCGAACGCGAGGAGTTCACAACACGCGAAGTTCGCACGCGAACATGGGTTCGCGAACGCGAACTATTACGAGGTCAGCTTTAAAAACGGGATTTCTAGGGTTTTTGCTCTTTTGTCTCCACCCCAAAGTGTGCAGCCGATTCTAGAGAGAGAAGTGGCGATTTTGGTGATACCTAGCTCAAATCTTCACCATCTTTGGAGATTCAAACATCAAAGGTAAGATTTCTTGATTGTTGATGTTATGTAGCTAGTTATGAACTTTATTTGGGGGGAAATGGTGGTTTGGGTAACCTGCCAAGTTATCTTTGGAGAAGATGACTAAGATGGGTGTAAAACACTCCTAGTAAGCTTAAGAAACTCGTGTTCTTGTTGGATCTGGGTTTTGTTGATAGAAATCTTGAACTAGGGTTTTGAGATTTCACCAAGTTTGATGAACTTGATGGTTAGGAATGTTGTTATGGAGTTCTTGGTAACTAGTTATGGAGTTCTTGGTAACTAATTATGGATAATAACTAGATTATATGGTGATATTGATGCTAGGTCAAGAAGACCTAAAGATTGGTGACATTACACAAGTTGGAAAGCAATGTTTCGTGTCACTGGACACGATTTGGAGTTAGCTTGGCTAAGGTGAGTACATGAGACTTTTACTGAGTACATAGCAAACGATTTTGAAAACTATGATGTTTTATGAGTCTTTATTAATAAATGTTTTTAATAAAGATATGATTAAAAAGGTAAGAGAATGCAAGTAATATAATATTTAAGTATGTCTAAATGACTAATGATTTTTGAAAGAGATTATGATAATGAAAAGTAATTAATAATTCTTTATTAATATGATGTTTGACTAAGAGTAATGATTGTGATAGTATGATATTTGGCTTATTAATAATATGTATTAATTAAGCTAACACCAATGATTTTCAAGTATCAAGTATTAATTAGTATATTATACTAATAGAAGTAGTGATTGAATTACTAGAAGAATAAATATAAAGTGACTAGAATTAGATTGATATTCTAGTCAAAGAGAAGTTAAAGTAATATGATTTTGATAAATGATAAATATGTTTTATTTAATAAAGAACTTGGTAAAGTCAATATTGAAATTGAATAAGAAACGAGAATAATATGATAATTAGAATAGATGTATTCTAATTTATGTTTGAGTATGTATTATTGGGGCATAGGCCCGTATTCGATGATTTCAATATGTGTTGAGAAAAGGATTCGGATCATAGATAACCCACACAAGTTGGGGGAGTTAGTGACACCTACTTGGGGCGGTACCACCCTGCGCAAGGGTAGTGTGTCGAGAAATAGATAACCGGAAAGCGGGGGAGTTTCAGATAACCCACATCGGGGGAGCAATAGATAACCCGGAAACGGGGGAGTTTACCTAGATAACCCACATCGGGGGAGTTTGCTTCGGAGAGGTCCGTAGCGTATGTGATAAAGTATGTGTAAGCACAGGTTAGCTTACAAGTATGTGATTTTGATGAGAGTAAGCTTATGGTTAGCTTACTAGTACATATGTATAAAAATGATAAGATCACGAGTTAATAAGTAATAAATGAATAAAGGAAAGTAATGAATATGACTTTTATTATATTTGAGAATGCGTCGAAAACCCATGTATCTCACGAGACTATTTTGTCTCACGTACTACTTTGTTTTTGGCTATGTACTCAGGTTCGAAATTGAAGGATTAGAAGGTCGCGACAGAGGTGGCCTAGAGATGTTTAGCTCTGGAGCTTATAGGTAGATCCCGTTATCCTATGGTTATGATATTATCTCTGTAACACCGTTTTTACTTTTCATAACTCTGATAATCTTTTAAAAGGTTTTTGTTAAACCGTATTTTTGGATATTGGACTTTGTAATATTTTTATTTAAAAAATATGATTTAAAAGGTGTTTTAAAAAAAATGAGGTGTTAAGCCATTCGAATATTTTTTGCATATGCAGCACATAAGAATTTTACAATATATCAAATGGATGTAAAAACTGCATTTTTAAATGGCATTCTCAATGAAGAAGTTTTCATTCATCAACCGGAAGGTTTTGTAGATCCAAGTTTTCCTAATCATGTTTATATTCTCGACAAAGCTTTATATGGTTTGAAACAGGCTTCTCGTGCGTGGTATGATGTTCTATCCAAATTCTTAGTTGATTCTGGTTTTTTTAAAGGAAAAATCGATACAACACTTTTAATCAAACAACAAGGGGAAGATATTGTTCTCATTCAAATTTATGTCGATGATATCATTTTTTATTCTACAAATTCTAAGTACTGCAACCGATTTTCTGATCTTATGGTTAAATGATTTGAAATGAGTATGATGGGGGAGATGAACTTCTTTCTTGGTCTTCAAGTTCGCCAATTACCTACTGGGATCTTCATTAATCAATCAAAGTATATCACTAATCTATTGAAATATATCTCATGGATGATTGTAAACCAATTTCGACACCGATATCACCTGGTTCTAAATTGCATGCTGGTCTTAATGGTAAACTTGTTGATATCACAAATTTTCGGGGGATGATAGGATCATTGTTATATCTAACTTCAAGTCGACCAGACATTATGTTCTCTACTTGCATCTGTGCTCGGCATCAGGCTAGTTCTAAAGAATCACATCTTCAAGCAGTCAAACGTATATTTCGTTATCTAAAGGGTACTCGGGATCTTGGTCTTTGGTATCCCAAAGAAACTTCTTTTGACTTGATTGCATTCTCTGATGCTGACCATGCTGGATGTATGCTCGATCGAAAGAGTATATCTGGTAGTGTCCAATTTATAGGAGATAAACTGGTGAGCTGGTCTTCTCGGAAGCAAAATTGTGTATCTCTTTTAACTGCAGAAGCAGAGTATGTTGGTGCTGCAAGCTGCTTATCCCAGGTAATTTGGATGCTATCACAATTAAAAAATTATGGCTTTTCATACAGATGTATTCCTTTATATTGTGATTCGCGAAGTGCAATTGCAATTTTATGCAATCCTGTTCAACATTCCAAAACTAAACATATTGATCTCCGATATCATTTCATCAAAGATCACGTTGAACAAGGTAATGTGGAGTTGTACTTCGTTTCAACCGATTTTCAATTAGCTGATTTGTTTACCAAGGCTTTAGACGAAAAACGTTTTAACTTTCTTGTGTCTAAACTTGGTATGCTAAATCTCAAGACTTAAATCGTTTTACTTTTTCATCTTTCTATTTTTGTTGTTATTTTTTTTGTTGTTACAATAAGAATGGCTTTCAAGTACATCAGCTTGAAACCTGTTCTTCAATGATATTATTGGTTGAGGGGGAGAAAATCGCTATTCACTTGTCAAGGGGGAGAAATCGATATTCACTCGTCAAGGGGGAGCATCTTCATAGCTAACCCATTTTAAGTTCTTTCTTAAATTTTCAAAAACTCAATCTCAAATTTTTCAGATTTTAACAACTTGAGTTTCAGTGATTCTTATTCATAAACGTTTACCCAACTCAAATGTTGCCAACGTAAGATATAAGTTTTTGTCAAATTCGTCGATCTCTCTACTAATTTCGATTAGTATTGATTGCATATGTTTATGACAAACTCTTGTCTCTTGCGTTGTTGACATTACTTTCTATATTTTCCTCCAAACAACAAACTCAAATCTTTCACTGATTTTTTATTCTTTGAGTTTAGTTGATGCCACACAACTTGGCATGATTTTAACCATACTCAAAACTTTTTACTCACAATGAGTTGTTACCTACGTAAGATACAATTTTTTGTTAAATTCGTCGATCTCTCTACTAATTTCGATTAGTATTGATTGCACCTGTTTATGACAAACTTTTGTCTCTTGCGTTGATGATATCATCTTTTCTGTTTTGCTTGCAAACTTAAACTCAAAATCTGTCAAACACTATTCAAGTTTCATTGTTGCCACACCTTTGGCACAACTTCACACTTCATTCAAATTTTTTACTCAAACTCATATGTTACCAACGTAGGATACAAACTGTTGTCAAATTCTTCGATCTCTTTACTAATCCCAGTTAGTACTGATTGCATCTGTTTATGACAACCTTTTGTCTCTTGCGTTCTTGACATCAGATTCTTATTTTTCATTTATTGTGAAACTCAAATATTTCAACAAAATTCAACTCTTTGAGTTTCGTTGGTGCCACAACTTTGGCTCAACTCAATCTTAACTGTTCAAATTTTTTTACTCAAAATCATGTTTTAACTACGTAGGATATAAGTTTTTGGCAAATTCGTCGATCTCTTTACTAATCTGATCAGTATTGATTGCATCTGTTTATGTCAAACTCTTTTCTCTTGCGTTATTGACCTCACTTTCTCATACAGAGTTGACATAATATATGCTCAACATCTTTTATTCCTCACAAAATTTTTAATCATACTTTGTGCTCACAATGATGTGTTCACAACGTAGAATATAAATTTTGGTCAAATTCGGCGATCTCTTTACTAATTTAATTAGTAAAGACTGCATTTGTTTATGACCAACTTTTTTCTCTTGCGTTGCTGACATTATTTTTCAAAACTTATTCTGATTTTGCACACATTTTTCATTTTTCAGAGACTTGTTTGCAACACTCAACACAAGCTGTTGTTAAATTCGTCGATCTATTTACTAATTTCGATTAGTATTGATTGCATTTGTTTATAAAAACTTCTTGGATTGATTGTTCTTACCATTTTTTAAACGATTTTCATACTTAAACGATCAATGGAGAATTAATTTTTATTTTTCTCCAAACTGTTCAGATTCAATTCTGAATTATTCATATGATTACACACACAAAAATTGTTTTAATCCACTAACCTCTGTTAGGTCATTGATCTATGTATATCTGTCGATCTTTTCTCTGAACATGTTCAGAGAATATTACATCTTTGTAAGTGGTATACGTCACTAATCTTTGAACTCATTCAACAAATTGATCTCTTTTAAATCTTAGATCTTTGCTTAACAATGTCTTCAATCATCCTGTTTCGTCAAATTCGTCGATCTCTTTACTGAAGTGCTTTAGTAAAGATTAATAGTTCAAATATTGGGTTTATAACTGAACAACATTAAGAAGAACCACAAACATCTCATCAAAGAAGAAAATTCATGTCTCATGTACTCAAATTATCTGCAAAATCAGAAATAGTTTAAATCAAGTGATTCAGAGGAAGAGAAAGTGATAATCAATGTATTAAACAGAAAAACAAGTGAAGAAGAAGAAACCGATTCATCTACAGAAATTTCTCTCAAAATCTCAACCGTTACACTCCAAATCTCAACCACTACACTTCAAATATTAACTGTTTCAATCCAAAACTTAATCGTTCAAATCATTCTATCCAAAACATAAATTCACATTCATATCTACCCGAAATCTTACACTTTACAAATCATTCTTTTCAAAAGACAAAATATCAACAACATCCCTCCAAATCTTAAAATGTCAAATCAATATTACCAAAACCCAAAACATCCACATCTATTCAAAATCTTAACATTTCAAATCATTATTTCCAAAATACAAAATATTCACATCTATTCAAAACATAAATGTACAAATCATTCTTTTCAAAATCTAAAACATCATTATCCGATCCTCACAAAAACCTCTACCACAAAATCCAAAACAAAATCTCCAATATCTGAAAATCCTAGACAAATCATTACCTAACTGATATTCCATTTCCAGAACTTTAAATCTTTAGTGAATCAGTTCTAGGTCTTTCTTACACCAAGAGATTCAACGAAAAATATTTCCTTTGAGTGTCTGAAACTTCAAAATTCTGCGATGGTATGATCTTGAATGTCAGAAAAACATTTCATGCCAAAGTCAGAAATCTCAATTGTTTCTCAAGCCAATCATATGTAAACATTGAAGAGCGAAATATAGATATGTTAATTACACTTCTTGACGAAGAATTAAAATTGAAGAAAAGTAATTCAACATTTTGAAGCACATCTGAGAGTACATAAATATCATAACGGGCCAACAGAAGAAATTGAAGAAGGGAGACTGTGATGAAGTGCTAAAGCTCAAAAAGGGGGAGATTTTTAGTACTAGTTTTAAGCTTACAAGGCACTTAGAGTTTAATTAAACTAGTTTAGAGGTTAGGGTATAAATACCTTATGTGATGACTAGTGATGTAAGTTTTCCTCACATTTTAAATGAATTAACCTTTTGAAAGCTACTTCCCTCCTACATCTTCTCTCTAAAAACACACACACTTACACACAATTAGATCTTCAAATCTTCATGGATCATTGAGATTTCGATTGCTATAGCTCTATCACATACCTTCTCGACCCTCTGCGGATTAAAGCGACTACTTCATCGTCCACTGTATCCGATGAAATAGCATTCACAATGGCGACCATTTCCTCGGTGTTATAAGAATTGGCTATCGTAATAATAGCTTCCAAATCGGAGTCACATTCGGAAGAGTAACCAGTACCATTATCCATTTTATAAGTATTGTAGGGTGGGAGAAGAGAGAATTTTTGTTGTGAAAATTATAGAATGGAGGTATGTATTTATATATATATATATATATATATATATATATATATATATATATATATATATATATATATATATATATATAGGAGTGGGATCCTGTGAGGATTAAAAAAACGGTGAGGACTCGCGAGGACACCTCAAAAACATTCCAAAAAGTTACGAAAAAAATATATATAACTCCCCATGATTATTACTACATTTGACCAAAAAAAAATTTGAAAAATAAATTATGATCCATTTTTTTTCTGCGGATCATAACAATGAACCATATTTTTTTTGTGGATCATTATTATGATTCATATTTTATTTTTTTTGATCATTTTAAAAAAAAAAAAAAAATTGGATCTTATATGCTGCGATTTTAATGTTTAAAAAAGAAATTTTTTGAAAACGTTTTTTGTGGATCATTTTTAGAGTTTTTTTTGGAGCTCTCGCAGTACTCACCGGGAAAAGAGTCCTCACCGGATCCGGACCCTCACCGGATCCGGACCCTATATATATATATATATATATATATATATATATATATATATATATATATATATATATATATATATATATATATATATATATATATATATATATATATATATATATATATATATATATATATATATATATATATATATATATAAAATAGAAGTGGGATCCTGTGAATACTCAAAAAACGGTGAGAACTCGCGAGGACACCTCAAAACAATTTCAAAAAATTCCGAAAAAAATATATATAACTTCCCATGATTATTATTACATTTGACAAAAAAAAATTGAAAAAAAAATTATGATCCACTTTTTTTTGCGGATCATAACAATGATCCATATTTTTTTGTGGATCCAAATAATGATCCATATTTTTTTTGGATCATTTTTGATTTTTTTTTTTTGATCTTAAAGGCTGCGATTTTGATATTTAAAAAAGAATTTTTTTTGAAAAAAATTTGTTTTGGATCATTTTAGAGTTTTTTATGGAGTCATCGCAGTCCTCAACGGGAAAAGAGTCCTCACCGGATCCGGATCCGGATCCAGACCCTACATATATATATTAACGACAATATTACCGTTATTAAAAATAACAAAAAAATAATAATTTTATATTCAGTTTGGGGCCCACTCGTTCACCGATCTCCCTCTCTTCGCTCGTCTTCAAACCGGCAAGGCCCAACCGCCGGGATCAACCGGCGGGCGAACCGGCGCCGTCCCTCCACCACCGTTCGCACCCGTAGGGGTGTTCGTTTGGATAATTTGGATTTATCCGAACCAAATAGGTGAATCCAAATGTTTTTTGGATTTTAAATGTTCAAACCGAACTGATCCAAACTAATTTAAAACCAGACCGATCCAAACAAAATTACAATTTGGTTGGTTTGGTTTTGTTTTGGATCATTTTAGAGTTTTTTATGGAGTCATCGCAGTCCTCAACGGGAAAAGAGTCCTCACCGGATCCGGATCCGGATCCAGACCCTACATATATATATTAACGACAATATTACCGTTATTAAAAATAACAAAAAAATAATAATTTTATATTCAGTTTGGGGCCCACTCGTTCACCGATCTCCCTCTCTTCGCTCGTCTTCAAACCGGCAAGGCCCAACCGCCGGGATCAACCGGCGGGCGAACCGGCGCCGTCCCTCCACCACCGTTCGCACCCGTAGGGGTGTTCGTTTGGATAATTTGGATTTATCCGAACCAAATAGGTGAATCCAAATGTTTTTTGGATTTTAAATGTTCAAACCGAACTGATCCAAACTAATTTAAAACCAGACCGATCCAAACAAAATTACAATTTGGTTGGTTTGGTTTTGTCCGAACCAAACCATTTTTTCTTCTTCTTAATATACTTCACAAAACTACAAAAATACATAACATAACTAATATTAAGTTTAATATGTACAATTTCAAAATGATAAATTACTTTATACATAATAACAAGTCTAACTCAAAGTTTGTGACATTTACAATAATATATGCAAAAGTTTTGACATCAACTTCCTCAAAAACTCTAAAAAGATTGGCCAATTGCCAATTAATACAATATAAATAAATAAGTTTTAGCATATACATCAATTCATTATAAGAAATGTAAAGAAAAGAAGTACCCTAATTGTTTTAAATACAAAAATAAGTAATTTATCACAAAAGATATTTTGATGTTGATTAATTAATTGATTACAAATAAGGATATTATTGGTGTCATGTTGTTATCATAGATGGCCTGTTAAAATGATGAGCAATAAGTGTTGGGCCGGTTACAAATTCATTGGGTGACATAGTTAACATCCAAAAAGAATATAGGAAGAAAGGACCAAAATGAAGCAAAACATGCATTGTAGAGGAGATGGCTTAACCCTTGCTTTGTGTACAATACTACCTAGGTTCGAATCCTGACATGTTCATTTTATTTTGATGTTGAATATTTACAGACTTTCCTAGAATAAAAAGCAAGTATTAAGACCATCTATTTTTAGAAGTCCTAAATGTTTTATTATTGGTAATACATTAATCGATCACAAATCAAGAATTGCTTATACATGAATTTTAAGCATAAAAGTTATACCCTCGTCAAGTTTATGAATGTCATGTATATCTTCTTCAACGTATATCTTCTTCATGTATATTAACGTGAATTTAAATATATGTATATTACTATTTGGATATTTTGGACAATCCGGATTTTACAATGGAAACCAAATCCTATCCGAAAACCAAACTATTAATTTGGTTCAAGTCCAAACCGATCCAAAAAACCAAAAAACTAATCCAAGCGATTCAATCCAAATTGTCCATTTGAACAATCCGGTTATATTCGAATAGTGAACACCCCTACGCACCTGCCTTACTAGACCATTTATATATTACTTGATTATATTTATCTTACTTAATATCTTAAACTTTTAAAAGTATAAATTATCGCCACCGTAGAACCGGACCAAATATCTTAAACTTTTAAAAGTACAAATTATCACCACCGTAGAACAGGGCCAGATCGAATCGCGCTACATCGGTTCGGTTTCTCAGTTCTAATTTTTTTATGAAAAATCGGTTCTTGGTTGCATGCGGTTTGGTTCCGAGCAGTTCGGTTCGGTCCAAAACCGAGAAAAATCAGAAAAATCGAATAAATTAACTCGGTTCTCGGTTCGTTTCGATTTCGCGCATCCGGTCCGGTTCGGTACCGAGTATCATCGGTTTGGTCTTCGGTCCGGCCAAAAGGTCCGGCCAAAAACATATTTTTGGTTCCTGGTCCTAGTCGGTCAGGGTCGGTTCGATCCAATCACTAGTACAAAATTAGCCTATCGTCACTACAAACTATTGTGGACATACATCATTGGCCACAGTTTTATTTTACATCAAAATTGAAGGATTTATGTGCACAGCTAAGTACACGTGTCACCGTGTCCAATGTTATAAGACACTAAAGGGTCACACCACTACACACCCAATAATGGACAACCGAATAAAGTAAGTTGTGTGGAATAATTAACTAGTTAAGTTAATTATAAAGAAGAGGATAAATAATAATAAGTCAATTATTATTTGTGAGGATGGTTAAATACTAGGTTAAGTATTTAACGGACAGTTAATTAATAGTTGATTAATTAACAAGTATAAGTCCAAGGGTTAAAAGTAACAATAGAAGTTTAAGTTTCATTAAACTTCTAGTTAAACTCTAAGGGCCTAAGTGCAAAGCCTAAACCTATAAATAGGAGGGCATGTCTAAGGCTTAAGGGTTACACATTCACTTTACTCAAAACCCTAATCTCTCCTCCTCTCCTCTCTCTCTCGTGTTCGACGGCCGAAACCCCAAAGGGTTTCGGGTTTGCTTGTTCGACCGAAGCCACACACACACACAAGTCCTTGTGTGATACTTTGTTGGTACAACGCGGTCTTGCAGCGTGTTCAGGTGGTGCAGTAGAGGTGGATCACTTCTTTAGCAATCTAAAGGTAATGTTCATCTTCTTCTATTCTCGTGATCTCATTGATTAGTAGAGATCCAGTAATGTGGTATTCAAGTTCCGCCATGTGAATACTACAAGGTTTTCCTACAGTGGTATCAGAGCGATCTACTAATCTCAATGAGATTCGAAGGAGTTTCTTTTCATCTAGAAAAGAACCCTAGAATTTTTAATCCAAGAACATTGTTCAAGTTCATGAACAATTGGTTGATTAGGGTTCTAGATTAAAAGAAATTAGGCTTCTTTTTCCCTCCTTGTTTTTCGAATTTCGTAACATATATATATACATATTTAACTTTTTTTTATCTTAGAAAGAACCCTAGAAAATTTAATCCAAGAACATTGTTCAAGTTTATGAACAATTGGATTGAATAGGTTTCAAGATAAAAAGAATTAGGTTTCTTTTTTTTGTCTAGTAAAAACCCTAGAAAAATTAGTCCAAGTAATTGATTAACCAAGATATGGTGAATCAATGGACAAATTAGGCTTTAGACAAATTAAGGAAAGGTGTGTTATTCTTAGTATTAGAATAACACACTTATCTATTTGTTATTTACTTATTTATTATAATTTTCGGTAATTAATAAAAAATTAAAAAAAAAATGTGTTAGGGTTCGGCCGAACCAAGCAAGACCGAGTTTCGGTCGAGCAAGGTTCGGTCGAAGGGGGCCGAACGGACGAACCGAACCGAGCCACGGTTCGGTCCTCGTTTAATCGATCCAGTTTTTTCCCTAGTTGTGTATTTGATCCAGTTTCGTTAACCTAAGGCTCAGTTTCGGGCACATAGGGTTCACGGGATCAAATCGGGTGTTAAAAAGTATACTTTTTGACAAGTTTCATTTATTTACTTGTTTATTATAATAATAAGTATTAACATTTAAAATAAACCTAATGATTTTAAACAGTTAGTTTAAAATCAAGATAATTATGAAATTAAGGAGGAAATAAGAAACAAGTTTATGGGTAATTTAATAATTATCAGTTTGGTAATTTAAATTATCAGTTTATCTATTTAGTTAGAATGACATAACCCAAAATGATTGATATTGTGTTTATCTTGTATTTTTTCGGAATTTTAAATTTTTCGGAAATTTATATAAAGTGTTTTTTTTTTAAATAAACAAAACACAATAAACCAAGTCTTTGGGGTTATGCCATGGCAATTTTCGAAATTGCTAAGTATTATTTTATTTTATTTTTCGTTTATACATTATAACATAAAATAATAAAGTGGTGATTATAAACAGTTTGTTTAGAAAACCAAGATTTAATTATAAGATGGTTATTATAAACAGTTTGTTTAGAAAACCAATGTATAAATTAATAAGGTGGTAATTATAAACAGTTTGTTTAGAAAACCAAGTTTAAAATATTAATAATGGTAAAGTAAACAGTTTGTTTATAAACCAAGTTTTATGAAACAAATTAAAAGGTGGAATTTATAAACAGTTAGTTTATAAAATCCAAGTAATTAAAAACTGGCTAACTTTTCGAACAAAGGAAAATCCTTTTTAGAAAATCTTAGATCAGAGTGCAACCCATCTAATGGAACACCTCACTTGTTCAACGATATTCACATTGTAAGGAGAAAGAACCTTAGATGTGGATTCAAATCATTGCGAGTGTTAGGGTGCGTAGGGTCTTGTGATAATCGGGAGTCCCGGCGCAAGGCATCGCACTGTCTTAGATGGTACGATCTATTTTGGTGATAATCGGGAGTCCCGGCCCAAAATGCACTAGAGGGATTAAAACATGTACAAGTTTGTTGTTCAACTTGATATCCCGAGGATCTAGGAATCGTTTCTAGTCTAGAGGCGATCGGTATGGCTATACCTACCAAAAATAGCGTGGCTCTAATGGGAAGTGCCCAAACCTTGCATTAGAGGACGTGAAATATGGGTCCTAGTCTAACTATTATTATTAAAAGGTAATAATGTTAGAGGTTATTTATTTTATCTAATCTTACTAACCGTTTGTTTGTTTTTCTTATAGATGTCTGTACTGTCAGAAATTCCGTTTTATTCACCGACTGAATCACGAAAGTTCATTACTGGAAAATGGAAGCTTACTGGTCCAAACTACAAAGTTTGGAAGGTGCATTTTAGGAGTTACCTAAAAGCACAGAATCTGTTGTACGTGATAGACGAGGTGCCCAAGGGACAACCAGGGCAAGATGCCCAGGATGATGAGCTTGACGCTTATTATCAGTATCTGGCAGATGAATCACAAGTTATGTCGATTCTTATTCTTACTTCATTATCAGAGCTTACTGATAATCTACGTAAGAAACCATGCTATGAGTTTGTCCAGTATCTTGAGGAGACGTTTAAAGATAGTACTGAAGATAGCAAGCAGTTCATTTTACAAGAAATCATCTCGTCAAAAATGATAGATGATCAACCACTGAGTGACCACCTTATCAACATAAGGAGGTTACTAGATTGTCTCACCCTAGTTACTGGCACATCAAACGAACATGAACAAGTCTTGTTCTTGTTTGGATCTCTCACTCAGTACTATCAGGACAAGGTAGTACGTATGATAGGGAATTTTGATTTGACTGTCGCAGGTCTACACGAGAGTCTCTTGTGTATACGCGATGTTCAAAGGCTGAAGGAAGAATCTCTCCCCGAGATTCAGCAGGATGAGTTTTATGATTGGTTGAATGACTTTGCTGATTTGTGTTGCCCAACTTGTGGCAGCAAGGATATTTGCGAGCACACGTCGGACGTGGGGCTGTTGGACGCTGACTTTGTCAGTGATTCAGGTATCTTTATGATAGATTGTCTCGTTACTTCTAGTGAATCCTGGGTATTGGATACCGGATGTGGTCATCACATTTGCAATCATTTGCAGGGATTTAAGAAGAACAGGAGGCTGGGACGAGGGGATGTTGAACTACGAGTAGGCGAAGGTTCCAAGGTTGGAGCTGAAGCCGTAGGGACATATCTTCTCAAGTTGCCTTCAGGAAGAGTTTTGGAACTTAAAGATTGTTATTATGTTCCTAGACTTATTAAGAATGTTATTTCTTTTGATTTACTTATAGACAGTGGTTTTTATTATGAGTTTTATGGAAAAACAATTTCGTGTTTAAAAGATGACTTTTTATATTTTAACGCAAATTCTCATAATGGTCTATACACGTTAAATCTAAATAACATAGAACGAGAAGTTTATCATATAAGTAAAAGATCCAAGAGTAACTTGAATCAAACTTATCTTTGGCATTGTCGTTTAGGTCATATAAACGAGACTCGCATTAAGAAGCTCCACGATGATGGGATTCTAGAACCATTTGATTTGGAATCATATGCAATATGCGAAGCTTGTCTATCTGGCAAGATGACAAAAGACCCTTTCAATCACTACAATGAAAGGGCAGGCGAGTTGTTAGGGATTATACACACAGATGTGTGTGGACCCTTTACTCCAGAAGCTAGAGGAGGATACCGCTACTTCATTACCTTTACTGACGACTTCAGTAGGTATGGTTATGTCTTTCTTATGAGACTAAAGTCTGAAAGCTTTGACAAGTTCAAAGAATATCAGAGGGAAGTAGAAAACCAACTAGGCAAGAAAATTAAGTCACTTCGGTCTGACCGGGGAGGCGAATATTTGAGCCAAGAGTTCGACGATCATTTGAAGGAATGTGGGATTGTTTCACAACTCACACCTCCGTATACGCCTCAGATGAATGGCGTATCAGAAAGGAGGAATCGCACCTTGTTAGACATGGTACGTTCAATGATGTGTCGCGCCCCACTACCACTATCATTTTGGGGACATGCACTCGAGACTGCAACATTCACACTGAATAGGGTTCCGACCAAGTCAGTAGAAAAGACTCCGTTCGAGCATTGGGCGGGGAGAAAACCTAAGTTATCTTTTCTCAAGATTTTGGGTTGTGAAGCGTACGTTAGACGTAACTTCACAGATAAACTAAACCCCAAGTCAGACAAGTGTATCTTCGTTGGATATCCAAGGGAAACCTTAGGATACTATTTCTATCATCAAGAAGACAACAAAGTCTTTGTTGCTCGGAAAGGTGTCTTCTTGGAGGAGAAGTTTCTAGGAACTGAAACTCCAAGAAAAGAAATAGAGCTTCAAGAAATTGAAGAGAACGAAGATCCACCGACGACTTCAGTCGAACCAGTAGTTCAACAAAGAATTGTTGATTCCCAACCAGACCCACCGGTTGAGGAAGAAGAGACACGCAATCCGCGTAGGTCCAGTAGACCACGCCAAGAACCAGATAGGTATCTTGGGTTCATGATCGATCAAGATGATGGAAGTCTACTAGAACCATTAACCTACAGCGAAGCTGCTAACGGCATAGAGTCTGAAAGATGGCTCGAGGCTATGCAAGCAGAGATGCAATCCATGTATGACAACCAAGTTTGGGTGTTATCAGACTTGCCACCACAGTCTCGTGCTGTTGGATGCAAGTGGGTTTTCAAGAAGAAAACCGACATGGATGGAAAAGTGCATACTTACAAAGCACGACTCGTCGCGAAGGGTTTCACGCAAACACAGGGTGTTGATTATTCTGAAACCTACTCGCCAGTCGCCATGCTTAAGTCTATTAGAATTCTTATGGCCATATCAGCATATTACGACTATGAGATATGGCAGATGGATGTTAAAACCGCCTTCCTTAACGGGGAGTTGAATGAGGACGTATTCATGATACAACCGGATGGTTTTACTGATCCAAAGAATCCTAATAAAGTATGCAAGTTGCTAAAATCCATTTATGGATTAAAGCAAGCATCTAGAAGTTGGAACTTACACTTTAACAAAAGAATCAAAGAATTCGGTTTTGTCAAGAGTGAGTTCGAGGCGTGTGTCTATACAAAATTCAGTGGGAGCATAGTAATCTTCCTAGTCTTGTATGTTGATGACATACTGCTCATAGGAAACGATATACCAGCATTACAAGGAGTAAAATCCTGGTTAGGTAAATGTTTCCAGATGAAAGACTTGGGAGAAGCCGCGTTTATACTAGGTATAAAGATCTATAGAGATAGATCTAGGCGGCTTATTGGACTTAGTCAAAGTACATACATTGACAAGGTACTGAAGAGATTCAGTATGAGTGATTCCAAGAAAGGAATCATTCCGATGTCACATGGCATTACACTGAGCAAAGCTCAGAGTCCCACATCTAGCAAGGAAATAGCTAGGATGAGTTTGATACCATATGCTTCGGCAATTGGATCAATCATGTATGCCATGTTATGTACTAGGCCCGATATTGCTTACTCCATAAGTCTCACGAGCAGATATCAAAAGAATCCTGGTGAAGCCCATTGGATGGCTGTCAAGAACATTCTCAAGTATTTGAGAAGGACGAAAGAAATGTTCTTGGTCTTTGGAGGTTCGATGGAAGAATTGCGTGTAACTGGTTACACAGATGCAAGCTTCCAAACCGACAGAGACGATTACATATCTCAGTCGGGATTTGTCTTCACACTAAACGGAGGAGCTATATCTTGGAAGAGTCAGAAACAAGATACGATAGCAGATTCGACTACAGAGGCTGAGTACATTGCCGCAAATGATGCTGGGAAAGAAGCCATGTGGCTTAAGAATTTTATCGAGGATCTTAGAGTTATTGCCAGTATCTCTAGACCCATCGAAATATTCTGTGATAACAGTGGAACAATAGCGCAAGCTGTTGAACCAAGAGAGCATCAGAAGACCAGGCATGTACGCAGGAAATATCATCGCATACGCGAGTATGTAAGAGAAGGTGATATTGTAATTAAGAAAATACCAACGGATGACAACGTCGCTGACCCGTTGACAAAACCACTAGTTGGGCCAAAGCATGAGAAACATGCGCACGCTATAGGCATGCAGTACCTAGATATTGGCAACTAGTAATTTTGATTAGAATCATAGACATGTTTGAAATCGATACATTATGTAATAACATTTCGTGGGATTGAAATAGAAAGTTTTACGTAATATTTTCACATTGTCTATTCTTAACATGTTTTAAACCTATCCTTGATACACAAAGTCTTTGAGTATCTAAATTGTCTGTGGTTGCTTGAATTTAGTGGGAGCTAGATTCAAGAGTTAATACCATTATGAATATTTATCTATTTCATAGTTATTGAATAGAGAAACAAGGGTTGTTAAAATAAATATTCATAGATGTTTACAGAGTTTGCTAAACATTAGACGTGACCAAAAGATCGATATTACTTCATGGAGCCCAAGCATGAGTAATTTCGAGTAGATGTCCTCTGACCTGAGACATTTTGGTTTGAGACACGATGACTTCTGATCTTTAGCTTTTATCTACCGTCATGCCGTAAAAGGGTGATCATAAGGAACTAGACTAAGACAGCGGAAGTCGTGGGCAAGATAACGCAAATGTCAAGATGGAATTTGCACCTTCTTTAACTAGAAGAGATATTTCATGGCCGCTTGACGATTAAGACTACTGAAATGCGTGGCCGCGCTCGGAGAATGATTAGATCATTCGGTAATCCGTTACTGCAGAAAGTCGAAATCAGAGTCGAGAAAATTCGAGTATATAGAACAAGATCCCTGCTCCATGTCTATTACTCAAATTAAGAAATATCGTGATGCGAAAGGAAAATCTGTTAGTGTTATTCATATTATGAATATTATCTCTGGATGTAAGAGTTCTTATGACGTGGTTATCCTAAATGTCTGGCTAGGGACCGCTTTAGGCCAACGATGATCAGAAAGCGTTTCTTAACTTGCACAAGTGGGAGTCTGAAGGATTTATGTGCACAGCTAAGTACACGTGTCACCGTGTCCAATGTTATAAGACACTAAAGGGTCACACCACTACACACCCAATAATGGACAACCGAATAAAGTAAGTTGTGTGGAATAATTAACTAGTTAAGTTAATTATAAAGAAGAGGATAAATAATAATAAGTCAATTATTATTTGTGAGGATGGTTAAATACTAGGTTAAGTATTTAACGGACAGTTAATTAATAGTTGATTAATTAACAAGTATAAGTCCAAGGGTTAAAAGTAACAATAGAAGTTTAAGTTTCATTAAACTTCTAGTTAAACTCTAAGGGCCTAAGTGCAAAGCCTAAACCTATAAATAGGAGGGCATGTCTAAGGCTTAAGGGTTACACATTCACTTTACTCAAAACCCTAATCTCTCCTCCTCTCCTCTCTCTCTCGTGTTCGACGGCCGAAACCCCAAAGGGTTTCGGGTTTGCTTGTTCGACCGAAGCCACACACACACACAAGTCCTTGTGTGATACTTTGTTGGTACAACGCGGTCTTGCAGCGTGTTCAGGTGGTGCAGTAGAGGTGGATCACTTCTTTAGCAATCTAAAGGTAATGTTCATCTTCTTCTATTCTCGTGATCTCATTGATTAGTAGAGATCCAGTAATGTGGTATTCAAGTTCCGCCATGTGAATACTACAAGGTTTTCCTACAAAAATCGCAGTCTATTCCCCCGTGACGAGTTAGTACTATATAGCCACGTATAATTTAAGTGGTTATAGGTGTATTCCTACTTTTAAGACACTATTTTTTATACACTTTGGCTAATGATCACCACATAGGCAACGGCCATAAATTTCGAAGCGTAAATTATATGGAAATGTTGTATTTCGTGTGAGCAATATTAAAATCTAACCTTGGAATGTGTTATTATGTGGGTGAACGTTTTGTGACTTGCTACTTGAATCGGGTCAAAAGTTTGAATCTGTTCAAGGAAAAGGCCCCGTTCGTGTTCGTTTGGTTCGTTTACAGCCCTAGGGGGATGTTTGAGGTCAGCCACACGCTGAGTGAATAAAATCAAGTATAACAGTACTCACATACAAGTCATTCATACATAAGTGATCCCTAAGAAACTCTACTATTTTCTCGTTATTAGGTTTTTTATTAATTACTCATTTGTTTCGCACCGGTGTTGAGACGATCCTCAAACGCAACGCCAACTGCCTATGCGCTCATCTCAACACCCTCTTCCAACATCCGCCTCTAGGTGTCCCAAGTGCCACGATGACAATCGTGATAATGCACTTGGCACTCATGGGAAGAGCCAGCTCTCGATATCGCCTCTTGCAACGGTAATTATACTCATATAGTTATTATTGGTTTTAAAACTTATGTACTATACAACAAATACTCATATAAAAAACCAAGTATAACAATCACATACTCTATATAACTCAGCTCAATAAATCATACTCAGATCAAAACATAGAATGATACGATACCGGGCTCAGATACTCAGGCACCTATATCTCAAAATAATATGTAATGTGATTAAAATTATACTCAAAACACATAGAGGCACTCAAGCACATCTCAATTTAAGAGTTCAATCACATTGCACATAAACAAGAAATGTATGTAAAGACAAGTCATACACTGAAACTACTCACCTCGAATACGTATGCTCCTAATAAGGTCCACAACAAGGAAGTGCTCACAAATCAGTTTCCAGAAGGTCATATGACACACAAATAAAACTCGTATTAAACTCTACTCAAAACCCTGAACCGTCTAGTTATGGCAGCACACGGCAGTTCCACCGAAACTGTCGTATCTCCCACACCGTATATATGGTCAAAATTCTCAAATTTAAACAATAAGTAAAATACTCAAAGTACTACATTTCACCGGAAGGAACCAAAACCCGAAACTGATCAGAAAGGTCCCGAAACAGCCGCTCAACAGAACACTTAAGTGCTGAAATTTAAGCACCGCTGTCCTGTAGGGTTCTGCCCGTAACTCCTAGAGTACATGTCTGCTCACGGCCCAGAGCATATCAAAAGAAATATAAAAGTTTACTCTACAAAAGTTGTGAAGACTCGGGATTGTGATTCTGTCCCGAAACATGTCAGAATCCACCCAGAACCTTGCTTACTGAAACTGCCAAATGACGTTTAACTCGAAAATCACATTTTTACTATTTGGAACCCGACACCGAAAAACCCGAGTGTCCAGAAGGAACACCCGACAGTCCTGTGCCCCAAACTCAGAATTTCAAATAAAACATAATTTTACCAAAACTCATTTTAACAAAATTACGGTTCCCGATTGAAACATCAAGAACCCTACAGCTTCGATTTTCCCCTCGGTCACCAAAACGTTTAAAATATAATTTTAGAACAAAATCTGGATATCACGAAACATAAAATCAAAGCATCTCGGTATCCTCGCTTCGGCTCAACCAGTCATCACAACCCAATCAAATCCATAAACTATCGAAACAATTTAAATACTAAATCATACCACAAAACATGCTCGTGAAACTGATTAGAGATATGATGTGACGAAACCTTGGATCTCATACAATCGAACCTGAGAGCTCGATCTATATAAGATTTCTTGTAGTGTCATTGACAAAATTGACTTGATTAGAATGAGAACTTTTGGGGTTTTAAAAATGATAAAAAAACAAAAAACGATGGTTGACAGCAATGTTTCAATTATCAGGACGTACATGAAAACCAGTATGGTGCTATCCGGATGTAGGTGTGTCAATATGCTAGATGTGTCACAAATTGAATAGTTAGGTTTTTTTTTACCGAACTGGGTTGAACCAAACCCAAGAAATCGGATTGAAAATATTATTTTTATTTTTATAGTTTTAACCTAATGTTATTTAACCTTTTCGTAAGTCATGAAATGTTTTAACTTAGTGCTACATTCGTGAATCGTCACTTTTCTTCTTTCTTTGTCATCTTCAAGATTGATAGTCTTTGTAACCTCTAATTTTTTGAATTTCGATTAATTACAAAAAAATTACCACAAATAATAAATAATATTGTAATTCGGTTCAACCGGTTCGACTTTTTTTAAGGCATCAGTCGGTCCGACTCAAAATCGAGTTTTAAAACATTGGTTGAGATGAAATGGCCTAAACTTTTTTGCAGTAAAAAAGATGGTTATTTCGGTCTTCTTGATAAGTATCATGAAATCTAAAAACATGAGTCTTCTTGATAAGTGGAAATAACGATTTTAAACGAATCAAATGCCTTTTTTTTTAACAGCAAACAAAGGATTAAGGACGGGAGCTTCGGCAATGCCATCACCCCCGACCCAAAACCCCAGAGAACTAACAATAAACAAAGCTAGCAAGGGGCTAGCACCACAAATACAAAAGAGTTCAAAAACAAGAAAAACAACGGGAAAACAAAGCTCCTAAAAGCCAACCCCAAACCTACACCCCAACTGCAGCAACTAACAAGGAAAAAAACACGATTTAGGATCCGATAACCAAGCACCCCAATGATTCGCCGAAAGCTTTCCGGAAGCCCTGCATTTTATCCAAGCATAGGACATCACCTAAATATTACTTAAAACGTCCGCCACCCGGTCAGTTCTCCTTGTGTCATTCCGAAACAAGAGTTCCTTTCTTTCCAAATAAACCAAAGAAAAGTATAGATTACCCCATAAAAAGAATACAACAAGTCACCCGCTAAGTTAGAAGAATTACCCCAATCGAGCAGTTGAGAGACATTTGAAAACCCGAGCAGAGGAATATTCCACCAATTACCAATCTGAGAAAGAACCGAACGCGCCAAAGCACAAGAGGCAAAAAGGTGATTCGGAGTTTCATCTTGTTCCCCGCAAAGAGGACAGAGAGTTGAGAGAACAATCACCCCCGGGAATTAAGATTGATCTTAGTAGGTAATCGGTTTAAAACAACTCTCCACGCATTAATACAAATTTTTAAAGGGACCCATTTAATCCAACGAAACCGGTCAATATTAGCACGCTTAAGGTGAAAATAATCAAACGCCTTTCTCAAGGACTTGACCGAGAACTGCCCCTCCGAAGTCAAGGCCCAAGAAGTGGACAGGTTGTTAACTTGAAACCAAGAAGAAGTAATATCATTCGCAAACTTTATGGTGATGATGGTGGTTTTCATGATCCGAAATGCGCAAGATATGATCCGAGTACTTAGGGGTCTATTATTAAAGGTTGCAATACGATTGGCAAACTTGGCATTTCCTTTAAAGACTCCATGATTTCTGATGTTGGTAATGGCCCTAAAACAAAATTTTAGTACGACTCTTGGATTGGTAATTATATTAGAGAAACGTTTAAGGAGCTTCATTATTTTTACAAAATCCTGAAAAACAAATTTCAACCATTGATTAATAAGATCTAATTGTCAAGATTAATCACATATTTTTTACATGAAGGGGTATTTTGGTCATTTGGTACTTAAAGAAATTTTTTATTTTTTTATATTAAAATTAAATTTTTTTTTCGTTAAAAAATAATATTTATTTTATAATTACGTATGGTACTTAATCACATGTTTTTTTATTGTAAAATCACATGTGATTGTATACTTAATCATTTATGATGTTTTAGGTAAATCACATGTGATTCAATACACAATCACATGTGATTTAGTATGCAATCACATGTGATTCAGAATGCAATCACATTATGTGTTATTAATGAATAATAATAAATATTTTTTTTAAATAATAAAAAATAAAATAATAAAATAATTCTAAAATAAAAAAGTTTATATTTTTTTTAAAATGACCAAAATGCCCCTCAATGATTAATCTTAACCATTAAATCTTATTTAAATCTTATTGATCAATGATTGCAATTTATTATTCAGGATTTCATAAAAATAATTAACCTATTTGAACGCTTATCTCCCTCTTATAGCCCGTTGTACTACTCTTTAGTTACCTTTTATGCTTTAATATAATCTCTGCTTATTGGAAAAATAGAGAAATGATATTTAGTCCTACCATTTAGACCTACTCATAAGCCTACCCACTTGATAGGATGACATGTGTATTCCACTAATTCTCTCTCCTAATATTATCCCTTGATTTTGACACATGTCTTCATCTAATGAGTAGGCCTATGAGTAGGTCTAAATGGTAGGTCTAAATACCATTACTCGGAAAAATATTGATTCTAATAACTAATACAACGATATGATGTGTGTATTTTAGAATAAAATCTTGCCGTCCTATAATTATATCTTCAAATTGGATATGTTGTGAGCCAATATAAATATCAATATGATACTTTACGTTTTTGCCAAATAAACAAAACGAAACTAGTGATTGATATTAGTTATAGGGTTGCATTTAAGATAGTCTTTACTTTTTATTTAGTTATCTTAATCATTTGATTAATTATAAGTATTGGTCAAAATTAATAATATATTTTAATATGAAGGTGTATTTTAGTCATTTTTTTCAAAAAAAATATTTTTTGTTTTTCTAGAATTATTATTATTTTAGAATTTTAGAATTTTTATATATTTTAATTTTTTTAATTTTTATTATTATTATTTTCAAAAAAAAAAATATTTTTTCGTTAATAACACCTAATGTGATTGCATACTGAATCACATTTGATTTATACCGAATCAAATGTAATTGTACTAAAACATCAAATGTAATTAAATATAAAATCACATGTGATTTTACACTAAAATCACAAGTAATCAATTTCCCTTCATTTATAAAATGTGTCATTAATCTTCGTCATTATATTTTATTGATTAATATTTGAAATTTATCGCTTAAAACGTAAAAATTAAAAAGTTATAATATGAAATTGAAATAACAATAAAAGAGCATCACGTGTGGAACTTCTCTCCATTGTACCACTAACCGCTAGATGAGCGTCACGTTAATTAAGCATTATTAACTGTCACTAAAAGCCTATTATGAACCATTCAATCACTTAACCATGTTTTCTAATTGGTTAACAGGGCATAATATAACCTTCATTTAATACACTAAAGAACTTCCTAAAATTCCACAAAATGTAATTAATGAAGTCTAATTGTGGTATTTTATAAGGAAAATAAAGGTTTAATAAATGCATTTTGTGAAATTTTAGGAAGTTTTTATTGAATTAAATGAAGGATCACGAGTTAAAAAATCCCTTTCTTTTTTTTATCTTTTTGTTATTGTACTAATAAAAATAAATAAACTAAATTAAATATTATTATTTTATAAACTAAAGATACACCGTTATTAAATTATACTCCCTCTGTATGGTAATAAAGATCATATTTCCCCTTAAATTTTTATTCCATATAAAATTCACATTTTTCAAACTTGATTAGATTCACTTAATAAAACAATATCTTTTATATCAAAAACTCACCACTAAGTATCTCCTTCTCAATTAATTTTATATTTTAATCAAAACTAGTATCATTGATCCACTACTAATTATCTTCTAAAAATTTGTGAGAAAAAAATGGGAACTTAACTAAAGAGATTAATAAAATTAAATATTAAAAAAAACTACTAAGATTAATTTTAGTTGTTTGCCATTTGCTTAAAACCTCAAGTTTTGCTTGTCTGGTGTATATCTCATTCATTTTCAACTCCATTAATACGTCGAGCATTCATTATATGTTGTCAATTCGCTCCTTCTTACTTTTTTTAAAAGTCTGATGATGAGGAAGTTTTTTTTTGTTGAACTAGGTCTACTCATTTTAGCACCTTTCTTTTTTCTAGTTGGGCGAACGAGGTCGTTAAAACATGGGTAACTTTCTCTATGAGGTCAATGGAAAAACTTTCAAGGTTGTTCATTTTGCCTTTTGTGTGAGTGTCCGAAGAAGCAACTTCCTTCAATTTTTAAGACCACTAACATTTCAACCAAATGTGAGCAGGAAAAGTTGGTGCGGAAGAGTTTATATTCTATTTTGTCAACTCTTAAAATGTAAACATCGGACACCCGACTAGCACAATGTTGTTCATTGATTTAGTGTAAGCTAATCCATTTCCGGATATCATTAGTTATAAAGCTTCATTTTCTAGTAAGAGAGTCTCTAGCACGATAAAACTTTTTGTGAAGCATTCTATAAAAGTATGTGTTGAGTCGCGCCCAAAAACAACAACCCGATTCACTAGTGCCTTATATTTTGTTTTCCGATGCATCAATCCATCCTTTTATAAAAGGAATCTCTTCGTCTCTAGTCAAATCATGTTTTCCTTTTCTTTCAATCGGATGCTTTCTTTTTTTGAAAACTTCTTTTTCTGGAAACTTTTTTTTTGGGATTTCTTGGGGGATTTGGTGTTGGGCATTTCAGTTTGGCTACCAAAAACTTCATTTGAATCAGAACTCATAAGATGGAATGAGTTATATTCCATTTATGTGGGTACATTTTGAGGGGGTGAAGAATCACCAAGTTGAACATTTTGAAGTAGTTTTGAGGGAAAGAAGTAGTGTATGGTAAGTTTTGGTTGAAAAATAAATTGGGTTGTTGTTGCAACCCAATAAGAGATTTGAAAAGTGGTGATGTGGTATGGTGATTGTAGATTGAGATTGTGGTGTATTCTTGGATTATTTGTTTTTATGACTCTTTTGAATAACCAACATTTTATCCATAAACTTTTTAGAGGAAAGCTGAAACTAAGAAAAATTAAGAAAGATGAATTATAGAAGAAAATAACTTATACATTACGTGTGGTGCATTGAGTTAATTGGTTGTTTATTCATAGTACTCTGTTATGGTATAATGATTTTTATTCTTAAATGTTACCGTTTGATGTTACCTTTGGGGGAGATTTTGATTATTTTTTTTGAAATATATTACTCGCTCGCGTATGCGGGCTACAAATGAGAACACTCACCATGACATACCTTTTTAGCTGATTTGTTTTGTTTAACATGACATAAAACTATTTGATAAGATTGCCGGACCAAAGCTTCTGGTGGAGCCCATAGCAATGTTTATTAAAAAAGAAAATCAAAGAGACAAAATATTAGGTAATACTTCTTTTTAAACTTATCTCGCAAACGTTTTTGCGTTCAATCAATATAGTGTTGCATTAATTTCGTGTATTGTCTTCATCATTCCCATCACAACTTTTTGACTTTCAAACGGCATCCGCATGATAATATGTGACAAGTCAATTAATTACTTTATTTCTTTCTCCCTTTTGCAAAATTGGTGAAACTTTGCCAAAATCACCAAATATGCCTTTGAACATGAGGTAAGTGTAAATACATGCATATAATCTTTCTTAATAATTTTACAAAAAACTGTTTCAGGTATTAAAAAATAACGGTATGATTAACTTAAATGTATTTGAGGTTGACAAGATATCTAAAAAACTTGAGACCCTAAAACCAACCATAATGATTGATCAAATCAAGTGGTCACCCCCATCCCAAGGGTATAATCTATTTAATCTGAAGAGAGAAAATTGATATATTATTTGTATCTAAATATGTGTTTGGTTACCATTATGAGTAATCTTAGAAAACAATTAATGAGTTACCTTGTTGAGTGTTCTTACTAGGCATGTGCATGGTCCAAGAATCAGAACGAATCAGACCGACTAGAACCGAGAACCGAAAAAATGGTATTGACCCGACCGAGGATCGAACCTTTGATGCTCAGAACCAAACCAAACCAAACCGAAACCAGCCGGAATCGAACCAAACCGAGAACCGAGGTAATTTCTTCGACTTTTTTTTTTATTTTTTCTCTGTTTTGGACCGAACCGGACCACTCGGAACTGAACCGTTTGGAACCGAGAATTGCTTTTTCATAAAAACTAGAACTGGAACAGGATCGATGTAGCTCGGTTCGGCCCAGTCCAGTTCGGTTCTACGATTCCGATCAGTTTCTTGTTCAATTTGCATAGGCTTAATTCTTACTATACTTGCTCAAAGGCTCTAGCTAATCTACTCTCTTATCAGAACGAACATGAAAGGTACAAAAAGCTAGTGTTGCATTTATGGTAACAGAATGGAAAGAAAAAGAACATTCTAAATATATATGGAGAAATGATTGCAAATAACAGATCATATCTTGCACGCACCTCCAGCTTCCATTATTACAATTTACACATCCGTTCAAGTGATTTGATCTCCAACACTAGTAGACAAGGAAACTAACTTTTTTTTTAGCATAACTAACTTAATTAAAGTAGAATTGCATAGCAATTTAGGCTTAATGAATTTGTTAATAGAGAAGCTATATAATGTAAACACAAATTTAAAAAACACTTCAACTAAGTAAATAAAGTTTACTCGGGGATTCTAACATTTCAAACAAAAAATGGGAGATAGATATAATTTTCTGCGATTATTTTCTTTTTCTTTTTCTTTTTCGCGAGTTGTTAAGCAATACAGAGATCATCAGAATTTTCTTTTTCTCGGCAACTACTGGAATTGTGACCAACAGTACCCTTGCAAAGTCTACAACGTCTTACTTGTTTTATCAATTCTTTTGAATTTTTAATTGATTGTTGTTTTTTGGGAGAGCACTCAGCCAAATCGATTGTGAGAGGAGCAAGCTCAAAGAGGTCGAATTGACAAAAGTTGCTTCATGTTGTGATGGAGACATCTCAACAAATTGAATTTCTTGTCGTCTCCAACGTAAGTAAAAGGAATTTCAAAGCAATTCTTATGAACAAGAACACTTAATTAATATATGGCGACAAAGTATACCAACATATTCAAAATTTTGCAACTACATTTAGCCACCATACTATCCAAAAACACATGCATAATATATGACAATAAAAGTTTGTGCAATTTTCTTCTTGAGCCAAATATTTGAATTGCTTTCCCAAACTCTTGAATTTTTTTAATGTAAAAAAAAATAAGATTCTTCTAAAGCTGAGTGATCTCAAATACAGCCCCTTATATTTCTTTAACATAGTACTATGCATTTGTTCTTCTCAACATCTTCAATTGCAAGATCAACCTAATTAATTGAAGATTAACCTAATAATATGTGTTAGATACAAGTTTTGTACTTTTAAGTAATTAGCATGTTATATACGGAGTATAATTCTTTTATTTTTAACGGAACACATCCCATAATTCTACACTTTTTTGTCTACGCTGGGATTTTGAATCCACAACCATGTGAGACATCATAAACACCAGATACCGCTGCACTTTGCTAATTAACATGTTATATACCTGAGAGATCGAATGTGATTGATTTCAAGCTAATTCATGGTGAATTGGTGAAGATTGAAGAATCTAGTGTGTGTAGTATGTGTGTTCTTGAGTGTGTGAGTTGAGAGAGAATGAGATGGAGGGAAGGATACTTTCAAAAGTTAATCTCAATTATGTGAAAAGCATTACAATTAGTGAGTTCAAGGTTCCCTTAAATACCTATTTCACTAATCATCATGGTTTAGGCTAATGACTAGTTTAACACTTATACAATGTGTCACAACTAGTCCCCTAACTATTGAATACAACATAAACGATCCTAACAATCTCCCCCTTTGTATCAGTAGTTTGGATTAGCCTGATCTTGAAATCTTCTTCTCTAGCAAAGTCTGAAACTGAATTATCCGTTGAGTAGTTTTGTTGTAGTATCAGCTTCAGCTTTTGATGATCAGTGGAAAAATAATACTTTTAATTGGCTTTTCAACCAATATAAAGTATCTCAGAAGATTCCATGAAGTCTTGACTTAATCTGTCTTTATCATTATCTAATCTCCCTCTTTTTGAACTTTAAAACCTCATCCATGTCTTCCATCAAAGGAACTAAATTTTTATCGTTGAGTTTGTTGGTGTAAGAAATGCCTAAAACTGACATATTAAAGATTTGAAGGTTCTAGAAATGAAACATCAGTTAGGTGAGGATTTGACTGGGATTTTGAGATGTTGACGATTTAGTTTTGGATAGTAGAGGTTTGTGAGGATAGGATAATGATGTTTTTGAATTAAGAAAAGAATGATTTGAAAGTTAAAGTAAGTTTTGGATGTGTGTGTAAATATTGGTAAGAATGATTTGTATTGGTTAAATTTGAATTGAAATTTGAATGTTTTGTATGTAGGAAAGAACGATATGTACATTTAAGATTTGGATGAATGTGGATAATTTGTATTTGGTATGAAACAACAGATTAGAACAGTTAAGCTTTTGAATAGATATGGTTGTTATGGAATTTGGAAAGAATGATTTAAACGATAAAGTTTCGGATTGAAATGGATGTGAATTTGTGGTTTGAAATTTCTATGAATGTATTGGTTTCTTTTCCTTCACAAATTACTTCATGTAAATCGACGACGATGTAGACCCGTAGATAGAGTTGTTTTATAACGGAAGTCTTTTCTTTAAGTTGTGGCTTTGTCGATTTGTGATTATTGATAATTGTTGTTAGGGAAAAATGTTGATGAATTTTACGCTCCCCCTCAAACAAACAATTATTTCCTAACGGATCTTCGGTTTCTTATTTACTCCCCCTTAACCGGTGCATATGTCTTTTGAATGCAGAGTAAACTGAGCTTAATATATTCTCCCCACATTCTCCCCCTCATGATGAACAAGATTTATCTGAATCATCATGTAAAATATGAAGCTCTGAGAAGTGGAAGAATGAAGAATCTTCGAAGCTCAAGGATAAAAATGTGTTGAATAATGATATATTCATATTTTGAATGAATCAATATATACCACATTTTATCAATTAAACCATATCGGTGTTTTTATAAAGAAATACGAACAAATCTTTTATCGTTTAATCTCAATGACCGTTGTTGATGACATAAAAGAACAGTCATGAGTATATCATCTGATATCCCGACTATTGTTGATAACGTTGGAGTACAGTCATCAGAAATGTAAAATGTAAAGGAACAGGGTAAACCGGGATCACATAGATTACCCGTTAACACAACAGTTACAAAAACTGTGTGACCTACGTTCAGTGTTGGCTTTAATGTTGGCACTGGTAGGATTTCCATTCAATCGTCGTGGAATACCAATAATAGTGGTATCACTATGAATGTTCCGGCATTATCACAAAGATATGCTTGGTATTTTGCCTGTGTCCTAAAAGTGTTTATATCGGTTCTAGACTCAATTTGTGGACAAACGAAGGCGAGGACTGGAGAGACTTGTCTTCTTGTTCAATATCAACAATCTCCAAGTGAGATGTCGATAGCATATGAGCTTATCTCTGTGATAATGAAACAAGTACTTGTTAAGAAATACTTGAGTGGTTGGGGGGTTGTGCATTGCATCACCGGGTCCATGATGTCTATTTCAATATCAGAGAGCAACAAATGCAATCTGATAGAGACGTGGCAACCCGACTTTTAATCGGTTTAGTAAGGGTTTTTCGTTTTCTTTAACCCTGTCACACCCTCCTCACCCAAGCTTACTTTTTCAATTGATTAAAAGTTGATATAGGTGCCAATGAAAGTAAATCTTTTCTTGAGTATTTTAAAGATTTAGTTTTGGAATAGATTTTCTTTGAAGGTGTAGAATGTTTCAACACGGTTGATGGTTTAGTCTTATCCATCTGAGAATGCTTAATTCTATATGAGGAACCTAATTTATTTGAACTTTTAGGTGCGGAATTTCCTCAATTAACATGTTTGAGAGCATTCAATTTCTTATCAGAGTTTGGTGGAACCGTGGATCTCCTAGGCGTAGGTTTGGTAGAGGAACTTACTTGTGCTTTCGGTTTAGGTTTAGAATTTCCTCTATTAACCCAGTTTGCTTGATTGTATATAAAACATGATATGCCATGACAGGAGAAAACATTCTGGAGTTATTACATTTTTTCTTTGCAGTTAAAGGAGAATCTAAGTTCATAGATGCACTAAGCTTCTTAAACTTCTTAAGATTAGATGAGTTAGATTCTAAATTATTAATTTTTATTTGCAACTGTAGTTTCTCTTCATCAAAAGATTTATGTGTTTCAACAATTTTATTTTCTAATTCAAAAATTTTGGATTGAAAAACTGATTTTTCTTTGTCAAACGCCTTTTTTG
This sequence comes from Calendula officinalis, assembly GCA_963853835.1. Lineage (NCBI taxonomy): Eukaryota > Viridiplantae > Streptophyta > Magnoliopsida > Asterales > Asteraceae > Calendula > Calendula officinalis. The sequence continues at coordinate 22,447,693 of OY970823.1, forward strand.
TTTCATCTATTTCAGTTTCCAGTTGACAAATTTTCTTTTCTAGAATTAGAGATGGAACATAAATCTTTGGGGTTAATTTTGGTTGAAGAACGGAATTTCCTTTAATTTCAAATTCTTCTGGTTTTATAAGAGGAAAATACTCATCATTTTCAAACTGAGCCTTTTTAGTTTCATATGTTTTATTTAGTTCAGTATAGTTGAAACTAATTTGTGCATTCTCCTTCTTTGCTCTGTTGATTGTCTCAATCTCTTCTTCCTCATCAGTCATAAGAATGAAGCTCTGCCAGATATCTAAATGCATGTATTTGTAATCGTATAATGTTGGAAGCAAATCACACGCCCTTTTAAGATATTCTGGATTATCAGCTCCTAGCTCTTCTCTTGAATTGAAATATTTGAAGTCTTTAGGCTTGTTCAAATGAATAGTTTGATCAGTTTGTCCTCGTTTGGCGAGTATTTATTCTAGGTGTTTGATGTGGGAAGAAAGTTGAGTTTTATCATATTGAAGTTGATGTATGACATTTTGTTTGCTGTTTAATTCTCGTGATGTTTTGATGTCGTTTTCATATAAGGTGTCAGATAGTTCTTTTATTTTATTGTTTAAAGATTTGAACTGTTTCTCATTATCATCGAATTCTTTTTGTTTGCATTCCAACCAGTTTTTAGTTATTTGATATTCATGCCATGTTTCAATATACAGTTTGTAATATTTATCATTTCGGTCATTTGATATTGAATTTTGGGTATTTTTAAGATTTGTTATTTCCATTTCTTTTTCAGAAATTGTATGAGACAAATTCTTAATATCATTATCATATTTGACATTCAATTGTGATACTTGATTTTGTAACTCCAGATTCTCAAGTTTGACATTTTTAATTTGTTTAATCTGTTGAACAAGTTGTTCATATGAATGAACAAGTTGTTCATTTTCATTTTGCAAATCATTTAAACGTTCTTGAAATTGATTATTTAAATCTTTTTCATCTAAAAGGTTTTGTTTTAAAGAATCAATTTCAGATATCGGAGTTTTAGTAAAACAAGTATCAGGACCAATGAGATTATCAGAATTTGATAAGAGATAACGGATTACCTCAATTTCTTTGTTGGCTTCTTCATTGAATTGATCAGTAACCTCCGTATTCTCTTCATCCTTAGGATATGAATCTTCCATCCATTTAAGATCTTCAACTAATAATACTCTTCCAGTCTCAATTTGTTTAGCCATCAACATCTTACGTTTATAATACTCTGCATCACGAACGAATGATTTCTTTGTAGCATCCAAAGGTGTGATGTTTGGCTTTTCCATTTTTGCGATTATTAGGTTTTTTGGTAAAAGTTCTTGTGTTTAAAAATGTGAAAATCTTCTATTAAAACCCTTAAAAAAATGTAAACGTTAAAAGTGTTTAAAAAGTTGAAAATGTAATCGGGTTTCGGGTTAATTTTGAACACTTGAATTTGTTTTGGTGTTTGGGCCGAACAAGTTATTGTATTAAGTCTAGAGGTGATTTTGGTTTAATCCATAAGTGATATCAGTTTCAATATTTTTACAAGTGTAATTGAATTTGGGTTATCGGATATCGGTTCTTCAAATCCGATGTCGGTTCTTCCACGATTGTTTTTATCTATCACAATATTAGATTTATAAGTGTTATGGACTTGAAAATGATTTAGAAAAAAAAATGTAGGCTTAGGACTGTTTGGGCCGAGGTCGCGTTTTGGGCTAATTATTTTTACTGGCCGAGAACTCTCTTGGGTTTGGAATCAAACAAGAGCCGAGAATTTGTTAAGATCGGAGATGAGCAAGATTGGTGATGAACAATTGAAGATCAACGAGAATTGAAGATCTTATGAAATGGTGAAATCAAAAATCAATTGAAGATTGAGGTTGAGATCAATTGAAGATCTTGATGAACCAGAAGTCGAACACTTATATACCACGAACCCGAACACTTTTGACGGAAATACTATGAGCCGAAGTTTAAGAAATCAATTGAGTTTGAGTTTATGATCGATTAGGAAAGCTGAATCGGGAGGAATTGAATTGTTGTTTTTATTTGCAGAATCGAATTGATTTATTCGAACACTTTCAATTCAATTCAACTAGACGATGTTCAACAGCCGAACTCTTTATGTTCTGAAATTGATCGAATCAGATTAAATCAAATCAGAACTGGTTTGTGAATTATCCTGTGATCGAGTCGATGCCTGGAATCAATTGTTGAAAACAAATTCCTGGAATCGATTTTGTTAATTTTGTTGATTTAATTGTTTTGCCGAACACTTTATCGTATCGAACTCTTTGAAATTGAAACAAGCCAAAGACTTGATTTTAGCCGAAGATTGAGCCTAGCCGAAGACCTATTGAGCCGAACTCTTGAGCCGAAGTTCGAGCCGAACACGAACTGGAGCCGAACACTTTATCGAACACCTGAGCCGAACTTCTGAGCCTGTTCTTGAGGCCGAGAACCTTCAACAGGTACGTAACTCTCAAAACTTCACTATTTTTGCCATAGATTCTTCAATTCTTAACCAAATGTAATGATTCAAATCACAAAATGTTAGAAATTCAATTTCTAACAGTTTGATCCGATCATATATCCCAAAACATAACACTACAGCTCGAATTTGTTGAATTACAGACACTTTTAGAGTTTTTTATCTTTTTCACAAAAATCACTGAATCATGATCAATTGTTGATGGAATTGATCGAAATTTGATTCTATTCTTCTTAGAATCGATGGAGAAACATAAATCGTCAATCAAAACATCAATTCAAATCGAAAAAATTTCATTTTAATTTCACAGCTCACGTACCAAACTTTTTCTTCAAATTCTCAGATCTTGATCAATTCACCACGAAATTGGATCTACTCTTTGAAAGTTTTGGCTCTGATATCAAATGAGAGATCGAATATGATTGATTTCAAGCTAATTCATACTGAATTGGTGAAGATTGAAGAATCTAGTGTGTGTAGTATGTGTGTTCTTGAGTGTGTGAGTTGAGAGAGAATGAGATGGAGGGAATGATGCTTTCAAAAGTTAATCTCAATTATGTGAAAAGCATTACAATTAGTGAGTTCAAGGTTCCCTTAAATACTTATTTCACTAATCATCATGGTTTAGGCTAATGACTAATTTAACACTTATACAATGTGTCACAACTAGTCCCCTAACTATTGAATACAACATAAATGATCCTAACAACACCTCTGTAATTGTAGAGGGTATAATTAGATTAGCATTCAATTTGAATTAACATTAATGCATTGTACTCATAGTTTACAATCAAATGCAAAGTTGTTCTCTAATCTCTCTATAATCTCACTCTACATTTCTAGCCTAATCTCTATCAAATCTTGATTAAATATGAATTAATCACGAGTTCTAAGCTCACAATATGTATCAAAAATAAATGAGTATTTCCTTGTCTAATAAATTGACTCAAACATGTATGAGATGATGTATTTTAAAACGTATTCATACTTCCCGGTCTCATGGTAGTCATCAATTCGTCTTTTATTAGTGATATCGATATTAAGAAAAAGTTTAATAAAACAGAGAAGTGATCGGAAATTGGAAAGGTAAAGTGTTGAAACTAAATTCTTAAACTTCACTTATCTATCAATTCCCACACCGACTCTTGAATTCGAAGGATGTGAAACACATGCTTCTCTTTTAAGGGTGCATGCAAAATCATTGCAACCCTTCTATAGTGCAATAATTCTATGTTCCACATATTTTCTTCGGATGTTTTGCTTATGGTTATAAAAATAATAATAAAAGTCACATAATTAGCTTCTAGATCTCTATCATTTCACTATAAGCACTTATCTGGTTGATGTATGGTTGCATCTTTTTTAATATAGAGCAAATATTGTAAAAAGGGTTAAAAAATGTTTAGTTTTATAAGTTTATGAGTTTATTTTAATTAATAAGTTTTTATCAAATAAAGTGTTTGTTTTAATTTATATAGAATATGTAATATTATCAAAAAGACTAAAAGAGGTTATGGAGAAAATATGTTATGAAAATGAGATCAGATAAGATAAGCTAAAAGTGCATCAAGAAACAAAGGGCAACAAACATATATACTTAGTTTACATCCGAATTACATGGTGTTCGAGCAACGATTGTCAAATACGAATATTAGGTGACGTCAATCTTGGATCTCCTGTGATAACCACAGTGTAGACCCAACAAGTTCTTGACGAACCTAGGGTGATCAAGGTTGAGTACAAACGTGAAAGTGAGAGTATACGAACTCTGGGTTTTAGGCTTTTTTAGTCTGTCTCTGTATATCCCCTAGACAATGATTTAGGCCATGTATTTATATGGCTCATCTCAAGTATATGGAACGTTGGCCCATTAATGATGATCGTGGACGCTTGAGCTACGTCGCCTTACTATTATGATAGCAATAAATCAGTCATGCGCCATTATGACGGGCGTCAGCCAATAAGACGTGCTTCCAATGACAGGCGCTGACAATCCTGACAGGCGGTAATAACTTGACAGGCGATGATAACTTGACAGGCGGTCATGACTTGACAGGCGCTCATTAGTAGCGGATCCAATTGTGACGTTGGCCATCATTAGTAGCGGATCCAATCGTGACGTGGGCTCGTGAACATAAAAGCCCATCATCATTTAGGTTTTGGGGAATTACCTATATATACACAGGTAATCCCTACTAACCTCATCATGCCCCCGAGTTAGGATTTGCCAAAACAACGGTTTGCAAGTCGTAACTATCAGCACTCGTAAGTCTTCTTCCGGCTTTTTTTTATTTTATATTTTTTTCGAGTGTACCGGCGGCATTCGTGCACAAGCGGTACAAGCAGGGCAGTTCGTAGACCAGCGGCATTCGTGCACACCAGCGGTTAGGTTAGACCGGCGGTCGCATCATCGAGGTAGACCGGCTGTCGCAGGTATCCGTCGACGTAGGGTTTAGACCGGCGGCTAGGTTGTCCGTAGGCGTAGGGTTTAGACCGGAGGCGCAGATTGAAAATTCGACCGGCGGTACAACCGGCGGTCGAAGGGATGAAGCCTGTGATAGTGGACTCGGAGACCGGGAAACGTGGGTTCTTGTTGTTATATTGTGATGCTTTTATATTGTCTTTTTACACGTACTGACTCGTTGTACGTTTCCTGCAGCCATGAGCTTGATGGATTTCATGGAGGGAGATTCTGCTTTTATGGAGTATGATATTGAAAGTCATCCTGCTGATGTTACCCTTGGTGAACAAGAAACTGGTGCCACTTCGCATGTTAATTCTGGGATAAACACGACCTCAACCAACGAGGTGACATCAAACTCGACACCAGGTAATTTCATAATCTCTACACATATGTATTTACTATGGTAAAAGGTAAGCGTATGCTTTATGTTTCACAGGTGTCGCTGATATGGAAAAGTCACTGTCCAGGACTATTGCTGAGAGTGACAACAAAGATGAAACATGTAACACTATAATTATAGTCGTTGCCAACTTATTACCTGTTACTTAACGATCTTATTATGAATATGCAGAGGACTTCGATTACCTGGGGCAACGTCAATTCCAGATCCCAGATTGGATGACCGAGATATGTTAGGACTTGGTAAAAAGGGCGGTGAGTCTAGATGTAAGCGATTATGACATCCCTTTGCCGAAGGTGCCAAAATTGACTTTCCCCTCTAATCTTCCCTCAAATGCTACTTTGGTAAATCGCGGGGGTAAAACAGGATCATTAGGAGCAAACACCACCATTGGTTCAAGCTGTAGTATGTTTGGGACGATCAACGCTCCTTTTGGATCTACCGGGTTAGCATCGAGCCGCAATTTTGTCATGACACAGTCTCCCGTTTTGCAATGTACTACCCTGCCTATTTCAACTAGCGAGGGTGTGCCATCAGGATCTATAAACGGGAGTACAGGGGGTGTAATTGGTGCAGCAGATATAAATATGTTCAATTGTTTTATGGATTACGTCCGACAGCTGGTAAGCAATGAACATGGGGAATTAAAGAAATCGTGCGCCGAGCTGCAGGTGCAAGTTGATAATAGCAAAGATGATATTACCTCTCTAAAGAAAGATCTAGTGCTTGAGCAGACTACAGCTAGTCGTTGTCAAGAGGAAGTGCGCATGCTTAAGGAGAAAATATCCCAGCAGGGGGTCATTTTGACTAAGGCTGAAACGGAAAAACAGGAGATGTCAGCAACCCTGAGTGCCCGTGATGAGCAGTTGGTGCAAAACGAGAAACATGTAATTGAAAAATATGTTGAGCTGGAGACTATGAGGCAAGCGATGGTCAAGATGCGTGAAGAACGCGATGCTGCCATGCAGATGAGGAAAGATTTAGTTGCTGCATTTCCTCAGCTATTTGATTTGATGCTTAAACATCCTGATGTTGCTAATGTTCTTAACGACTTTAACCGTGCCTCTCATATGTTTGGGAGACATCTTGCCAGCAAAAAAGTAAAAGATGCACTCCCCAATATTCCTCCTGAGAGCTTGCCTTTTTTGGACCCTGCAACGCATGGTAACATGACGCGTGCGACTGAGAAATTTGCAGACAGGTCTTTTCCCATTATGACTACCCTGGCGCAAGATTTGGAGTTGTCACTTCCAGCTATTATTGCCTTATTGTCGGCACAACCACAGCCTTAGCTTGTTTATGCATGTGATACGTTATGACTTTGTGACTTGGTTTTTTTTTACTCGCGAGGATATCGCTTCCGAATAGGAAGTGCTTATCTTTTATCAAGTTGATCAAAAGATGAAATTGAATGCATGTGTATAGACCAAGCAACGTTGTTTGATTGACCTGGTATAATTTATATTGAACTATGTTCTTGACTATGCCATTTGTGCATGCATGTGTTGTAACATTGTACATAATAAAAAGTGTTATCGCGTTGATTTTATTGAATAAAATTTGGGATACATGATCAAACCAAATTATTAAATATAACACTTCTTCAGGTTCATGACATTCCATGTCCTGGGAATAGCTTGTCCGTCCATGTCTGACAAGGTGTAAGACCCATTGCCATTAGCATGAAGTACCTGATAAGGGCCTTCCCATGTAGGGCCTAGCTTGCCTTGACTTTCTACCCTGCTGGCCTCATTCTTCCTCCATACCAGATCGTCTGGCTGAAAAGAGAGAGGACGGACTCGCTGATTGTAATAGTTTGCCATCTGCATGTGACTGGCGGCCTGATTGATGAGAGCGATCTCCCTACGCTCTTCCACGATGTTTAAGTTTTCTCGTAGTGCTTCCTCATTCTCTTCAGGGTTGAAGTCCATAACCCTTTGAGTTGGATGAGTAATTTCTGGAGGAACGACTGCTTCTGTGCCATAAACCAAGCTGAAAGGTGTTTCATATGTAGTTGTACTTGGAGTTGTTCGATGAGCCCAAAGGATACCTGGTAACAGATCCACCCATGCAGTTTTGCGCTGGCCCAATTTTGCTTTGATTGCTTTCACGATGGCTTTGTTCATGACCTCGACTTGGCCATTGGCTTGAGGATGTGCCACTGACGTGAACCTCTGTTGTATGTTCATGTCAGAGCACCACGCCTTGAATGGACCTTCTGCAAACTGTTTGCCATTATCGCTTACCATGACATGCGGTACCCCAAACCTGAAAACTATGTGTTCCCAGACAAAATTGATAACACGATTCCCAGTGATAGTTGTCAAGGGCTTCGCCTCTATCCACTTTGTAAAGTAATCAACAGCAACAATGAGAAACTTGACATTGCCAACGCCGGGTGGAAATGGCCCAACAATGTCAATCCCCCATTTGTAAAATGACCATGCAGTAGTGACAGGGATAAGATCTTGCTTTGGCGATTTGGCGATTTGGCGACAGAAGCATTTTGTTGACAGGCTGTGCACTTTTCGATTTCCTCTCTTGCATCTTGATGCATCGTTGGCCAAAAGTACCCCAATCTCATGATTTTACCAGTGATAGAGCGTGGACCTGCGTGGAGGGAACATGTGCGGCTATGTACAGCTTCAATGATACTTTTAGCCTGTGTTGGGCCAACACAACGTAGGTGTGGCCCCAGATAAGATTTGTGAAACAGGTAGTTGTCCACCAACGTGTACATTGGTAACTTCATACGAATTTTTCTTGCTAGCTGTGGATCAGCCGGTAGGACATCATGTTTGAGGAAATTTAAGATCGGAGTCATCCAACATTCTTCCTCTGCAACAGTGGTAACCTCCTTTGGTCGCGCATTGGACTTTTCTGTCAAGATCTCCACCAGTAATTCTTTTTTAAGATGGGCAAAGGCGGACGAAGCCAACTTGCTTAGTGCGTCAGCTAACTTGTTGCGATTTCTGGGCACTTGCTCAATGGTAAATTTCGTGAAGTATGAGATCACCTTTTTTGTTTCTTCTAAGTATAGCTGCATGGAGGTTTGGTTCGCAACGAATGCTCCACTGACTTGGTTGGCAACAAGCTGTGAATCTACAAATACAGATATGCTTTTCACCCCCATTTTCCTGGCAATTTTCAAGCCTGCTAACAAAGCTTCATACTCCGCTTCATTGTTAGTTGTGGGAAACTCGAACTTAAGGGCATACGTATACTCATTTTTATTGGGGTCTGTAAGAATTAAACCCGCTCTAGAACCTTCCAAGTTAGAGGCACCGTCAGTGAAAAGTGTCCATGGGATATCTTCCTCCTCCCGCACGTGCCTTTCCTTATCTTTTTCGTCTATCTCGGCAAGGAAATCGGCCAAGATCTGACCTTTCATAGAAGTTCTTGGATGAAAGGAAATTCCATGCTCCCCCAATTCCACTGCCCACTTAGCCAACCGTCCTGACACCTCAGGATTTCCTAAGACGTGCTTAATTGGTTTGTCTGTTAAGACATGAATAGGGTAAGCCTGGAAGTAACACCTCAAACGCCTAGTTGCATGTACCAAAGCAAGGGCTAATTTTTCCAAGCACGAGTAATTTATTTCTGGACCTTTCCACACACGGCTAACAAAATAAACTGGCATTTGGGTAGACCCACGCAGCGCCATCATAACTGCGCTAACACATTCCATAGAAGCAGCCAGGTATACAACCAATGTTTCTCCTGGTACAGGAGCTGTGAGCGTAGGAAGGGTGGCCAAAAACTGCTTTAGCTCTTTAAAGGGTAACTCAGCTTCAGGTGTCCATGAAAAATCTTGCTTCTTTATGCAGCCTTTCAAAGGGTGGAAAAATGGTAGAGACCGATCAGCTGCTTTTGAGAGGAAGCGGCTAAGTGCTGCCAGCTTACCATTCAAACTTTGCACCTGCTTTTTGGTGGATGGGGAGACCATGTCTAAAACAGCCTGTATTTTCTTGGGATTGGCTTTAATACCTCTTGGCGTGATGATGTGCCCTAGGAACTTGCCTTCTTCCATGCCAAAGCTGCATTTGGAGGGGTTAAGTTTCATGTTGATCTTCCGCAGTGCCTCAAAAGTTTCTTTTATATCTGCCAACATGATATCCTCCGCTTTGCTTTTGATGACAATGTCGTCGACATAAGCTTCCACATTTCGTCCAATCTGGTCCTTGAACGCCTGATCAATCAAGCGCTGGTAAGTTGCCCCTGCATTTTTTAGACCAAATCGCATTTTTTTTTGAAACAGTAGATACCTGATCAATCAAGCGCTGGTAAGTTGCACCTGCATTTTTTAGGCCAAATGGCATTTTTTGGAAACAGTAGATGCCCTGGTCTGTATGGAAAGCTGTCTTATCCTCGTCACTGCGCTTCATGTGGATCTGGTAATAACCTTTGTAAGCGTCCAAGAAACATTTTAGCCGGAAGTCATCCAAGGATTCTACCTTCCAGTCAATCTCTGGCAGCGGATAGTTATCCTTCGGACATGCTTTGTTGATATCTTTGAAGTCGACACATAACCGCCATGAACCATCACTTTTCTTTACCATGACCGGGTTAGCAATCCAGGTCTGGTATTTTACCTCCCTGACGATTCCACTTTCAACCATTTGGTTGACTTGTTCACATGCTGCTTTGCTGCGATCAATGGCAAGCCCGCGTTTTTTGCTTGATCGGGACGACGTTTGGATTGGCATTTAGAGCGTGCTCGACAAAACTCCTAGGGACACCTGTCATATCAGATGTTTGCCATGCGAAAACATCTAGGTTGGATTTTAACAAACGAATGAGTTTGTTTTTTATCTGCGAAGGTAATTGTGAGCCAATAATGACAGGTTGATCAGGAAAATTGGCATTGAGTACTACCTTGGTTTCTAGACCTTCCATGACCTCCGCCTGTGTAGTCCGATCGGTGCTTTGCTTTGGCTTCTCGACTTGCTTGCATTCCTGTGGCCATGACATCTGCCCCCTAACAGTAGCAACGCCAGATGGAGTAGGAAACTTCACCATGCCGTGAATAGTGGAAGGTATGGCCTTGAACTTCTCTAGCGATGGTCTGCCAAGAAGAACGTTGTATTCTGAAGGGGCGTTGACAATGACACAGTCTACCATTTCAACTCTATACTGTGGATATTCCCCCATCATCATCGGTAAAGTGATTTCTCTCACAGGCCAGTATGTTTCTCCAGAAAAACCGACCAACGGTGCTTGTGCTGGTCTTTTTGTGTCCTTGACTGTTTGGGGTAACTTCCTGAAACAATGCTCAAACACTATGTCAGTAGAGGAGCCTGTATCAACATAAGATTTGTTAATCTCATAATTGGACAATCGGATCTTAATGACAACAGGATTATGGGAAGTAGCTGCTACGGGAGGAAAGGAAATAGGAACCATCATCCAGCTTTGGAGGACCGATGCTTTTCTCTTAGACGATGCCTCGCCACAAACCATGAGCACTTGGCCATCAGGCGGTCCAGGATGATCACCATTGTCTCCCTTCTTCTGCCAACTATAAGCCTTTTTGGCCGGATTTTTTGTTGCTTGTTGTCTTTCCCCTGGTACGAGATGTTCGAGCAACGATTGTCAAACACGAAGACTAGGTGACGTCAACCTTGGATCTCCTGTGATAACCACAGTGCAGACCCAACAAGTTCTTGGCGAACCTAGGGTGATCAAGGTTGAGTAAGAACGTGAAAGTGAGAGTATACGAACTCTGGGTTTTAGGCTTTTTTAGTCTGTCTCTGTATATCCCCTCGACAATGATTTAGGCCATGTATTTATATGGCTCGTCTCAAGTATATGGAACGTTGGCCCATTAATGATGATCGTGGACGCTTGAGCTACGTCGTCTTACTATTATGATAGCAATAAATCAGTCATGCGCCATTATGACGGGCGTCAGCCAATAAGACGTGCTTCCAATGACAGGCGCTGACAATCCTGACAGGCGGTGATAACTTGACAGGCGATGATAACTTGACAGGCGGTCATGACTTGACAGACGCTCATTAGTAGCGGATCAAATTGTGACGTGGGCCATCATTAGTAGCGGATCCAATCGTGACGTGGGCTCAAAGCCCATCATCATTTAGGTTTTGGGGAATTACCTATATATACATAGGTAATCCCTACTAATCTCATCACATAGGGATATAATTTTGGCCATTTATGGATCAATCTATGACTAAAATGGATTAAATTGGTTTATATGTAGTTTTGACATGTAATAAATGACATTCAAATTTTGAAAGGAGTTATTTCACCACCATCTCCGACGGCCTAAACAATTCGGTTTGAGTATTGCATTTGTATATTTGTATGTATATTATCCAATAAACTACATTAAAAATGTTAAACAAACGATTATGGAAGTTCTTGTCCTTTAACATATGTTATTTTGATATCTCTTATGTTCTATTTGTTGGTTGGTGACGATGATGATTTTCCATCATTTGAATTGGAGTGGACAATTACTAATGTTACACTCTCATTAAACCACATGAACACTTGATATTTTCCTTTTTGTAACTTTTTTTCAAATCCACGTATCATAACTTTTTATATCTATTTAGTTTAAAATGATTAAACATGAGAGCATTGCTATTACTGCTTTTAAAGTTATCAAGAACGACCAACTGGATTTGTTCACCTTGCCGACACTTTTATTGATGATTTTTGTTTGAATAAACATTTTCTAGATTTATCGATCAGTGTTATATTAAGTATTTTATGGCAATTAATTAATTAATTAACTTATATACATTTACCAAAGGGAAATGTGAGTAAGATGAATAGTACAATTTCTTTTCTCTTTTTATTTTTTAATTGCATCTGCCCACCTTTGTTGACCTTTTCTTTTTTAGTTTCCTCTCTTGCTGCCTTATTCGCTTAATAAAATACGTGATGCCTTATTCACTTAATATAATACCTATAATATGCAAATAAATAAATATTTTATTATTATGTATAATTTTAAAATTTTAATATTTTAACTTACTTCGTTTGTGCCACGTGTATAATTGACAATAACCACGTGACCATCATATGAATATGCTAGCAAAAACTCTTCCTTTTTTTATAGCCCAACTATTTTTAAGTTTTTTTTTTCACTTTGTCGATAAAATAACCAAATTTAGCTTCTATTTTTTTCATTACATTCTTTCCACAGTACATTCTAAGTAAATTATATACAATATACTTATTATATATAATATACTACAAACTAGGTTAATAGTATTAGGCATACTGCTTAATTTTATTTATTTCTTTTTTACTAGTCTTAGCCATCAATTTTGGCTTTCTTTTTTCTTTTCTTAATTTTAACTTTTTAGAACTCTTGACATTTAGGTTTTGAATGTCTATATTTAACTCCTTTGTTTTAATATATTGATATATTTGTCCAAAAAATATAATGTGCAAATTAGTAATATAATATTTACCAACTTGATTTTACAACTCAAATTATTTATAGTATCCAGATTATTGATAATACGAATTTATGGTTGTACGAATATTAATAAACATTAGTTTAAGTATGAAAATCCCCCGCGGCATCGCACAGGTAGACACAATTAAAAACTTCATCCGTTTCAATATAAGTGATAGATTTTCTATTTTTTGCAGTTTCAAAATAAGTGACATATTTTGATAATTTAACTTATTTTGTTAAAGGTACTAGAGCTCATACCCACTAACGATCTCATTTAAATATTTAATATAATAAAATAATTCATAGACTATCATTTTCACTTTTAAATATCATTAACTTTACTTTATTCAAAAGATATAAAATTCATCTCCTACTAACTATCCAACTTAATATAATATAACTATCTTAAAAAGCTATGAAATCTAACATAAGTATAATATATTCCAAAATGGAGGAAGTATTCCATGTATCATCTGTAAAACGTTTTTTACTTGGGCTGTTGGGCCTCTTCATTTTGTCAACCTCACCTACAAACAAATACAATGATCAGAATATTAATTTAGACATCTCTCTATATCCCTACATATATTTATGTTATTAACACATCAAAATTGTTGGCCCTCTTTTTTTTTTAGCTCTGTACTATAGCAATATAGCACCGCTTGCATACCCCTTACAACAAGGGTGTTAAAAACAGGTATCTATACTTGATCTAGATTTTTGTATAGTGATTTTTACTATCTGTATTCAGTATCCGAAATTCGGATACCCGGATCTCAGATATCCGAGATTAGGATATCTGGTATCCGAAAAAAAAACAAAATATTCAAATATTTCTCGGATATTTCGGGTATGTTTCGGATATTTCGTGTATTTTTTGGATATTTCGGGTACTTTTCAGATATTTTATGTCTATTTTCGGATTATTTTTTTAAATTTTGGATAATTTTTCGTATATCAGGTATCCGAAATCTTGAAAACACTATCCGGATCCGGTATCAGAAATTCTGATACCCGGATTTTCGGGTACCTCGATTTTCGGGTATAGACTATTTTTTCGGATACCCCGGTTTCAGATTTTTTTTTACACCCCTATTACAGCTAGTTCTAAGTACCGTTCGACGGAATATGAATGAATTTTATGTTCTTTAATTAACACAACGAACTTAAACATTGGTCTCGTCCTTTCATTTATACTTGTGAGAGTTTTGTAAATCGTTCGTGATACCAACTAACGCTTCAATAATCAATGTCACGTAAGTTGACTTTCCAACTATCACTTAACTGACACAATTATGGGTAAGCGCGGTTTAGAAACCGAATCGAACCGATAGAAAAATCGAAACTGAAAATGATTAATTTTCAAAAGCGAACCTATTACATGTTATCAGTTTTGGTTTGATTAGTTTTTCAGCCTAAATGTTCATCTTTATCCGAAAACCGAACCGAACCGATAGTTACGAAACCGGAAATGGTAAATTTTCAAAATGAAAAGCGAACCGGTTGGTTTTCGACTGGTTAGTTTATTTCGACCTAAATGTTCACCCCTAGAACACTCATGTTAACAGTACAATTTCACTTAATATTTTGTACATAAAATAATATACACACAAAAGTATACCTATATCCACAAAATAACCTACAATTTTGTCTTTTTACACTTTGGCTAGCTGAAGAGAAATAACCTAAGGCACAACCATTAATGGCGTGTCAACAGCTCCCCCAATTGAAGGCATAACTGAAGTGTCGTTGGCTATAGTATAATCTACATACTCAACAACATCAGATAATATTTTCATTTATTTTTGTTAATTAAACATGGTAATAAAATGTAATTTATCATTTTATTACATTCTCATGTACATTCCATTCTTTTTGTAGTTCCATTATATCAACCAAAACAGTAGAAAATATATGAATCGGTTCTAAGTGAAATAAAATCCAGCTGGGATTCCCCAAAATAAGCGCAAAAACTCAGTTTGAGTAAAAGCCAATACAGACCACACTAGGCTAGCAAATTCGCAGTGATACTAAACAAAGAGGATATTAGGTTGTGTACGAAGATAAGAAAAAAATGAGAACTTCACTGATCTTAATTTTGTCTCTGTTGACGATTAATGTCTGTAATGGGTTATTTACATCTCGATTTAATCGTATGAGCAGCAGCAGCAGGAATTACATAACAAAGGATGTCTTTTGGTTCAATCAGACTCTCGATCACTTTTCCCCTTATGTATGAATCCCCTCTCTGCAGTTATGTGTTTAATTTTGATATTGATATTGATTTTGATTTACAAAAAATGATGCTTGCATGCAGGTTTTACAAATTGGTTTTAGGTTGAAATTTGTAACACACATCTAGTATATTTGTTATGTTTTCCCCCAATTGATGCTTTCATTAAATCCTGTGTTGACTTTAATATATTTCTTAATTTGTTTCAACCTATAATCTACAGGATCACCGTAAATTTCAACAGCGATACTATGAATACTTGGACAATTTCAGGATTCCCGATGGACCAATTTTCTTAATAATATGTGGTGAATCTACATGTGGTGGGATATCGAATGACTATATCAAAGTATGCCCCAATAATTTGTTTTCTTAAAACAAATATGAAAATTTAAAATACAAGTTATTAATGAATTTACTTGCAGGTTTTGGCAAAGAAATTTGGGGCTGCAATGGTTACCCTCGAGCATCGCTACTATGGAAAAAGTTGGCCTTTTAATTCCTATTCTACAGAAAATCTAAAATATCTTTCATCTAAGCAGGCACTTTTTGATTTGGCTGCATTTCGTCAATTTTATCAGGTAATTAATTTCTCAAGTAAAATCAAGACCCTTTAAATAATAAATTGTTTCATAATATTGTAGGAATCTTTAAATCAGAAGCTCAACAGAACGAATACTGAAAATCGGTGGTTTGTTTTTGGTATCTCGTATGCTGGAGCTCTGAGTGCATGGTTCCGGTTAAAATTCCCTCATTTAACATGTGGAAGTCTTGCAAGTTCTGGTGTGGTCAATGCTATTCTTGACTTTAGTCAATATGATCAACAGGTGAATAAATAAAATATTTTCTTTAAATTATTTAATCTTGTTCTATAATGATAATATTTGTGTAGGTTGGTGAATCAACAGGCCCAGAATGTAAAGCTATTTTACAACAAGTTACACAACTTGTTGAAAAACGGCTTTCTTCAGATAATGAAGCAATTAAAGCTAAATTTGGTGCTTCTGTGGTATAACTTTCGCTATATTTTATATGTTTTTTTTAACTTGTTAAGATTTGTCAATTTATTTTTAATTTAATTTCAGCTAAAGGTTGATGGTGATTTCATGTATTATCTGGCGGATGCTGCTGCTTCAGCCGTAAGTTTATTTTTATAAGCTGTTTTTTTGGTTTTGTTGCAATGTTTTTTTAATTAATTAAACTTATTTTTACGAATAATTTCTAGATTCAATATGGAGATCCAGATAAACTTTGCACCCCAATGATCGAGGCTAAAAAAGCTGGAGAGGATCTAGTGGTAATTAATTTTATTTTATTTTTACTTTTGTAACACTTTTAAGGCATATATATCAATTTATTTAAACAATTTTGTGCAGGAAGCTTATGCAAAATTTGTATATGAATATTATGAGGTTTATTTTAAAACAAATGTTGCAACGTATACTCAAGAATACCTACAGAATACGAGTGTTGCAGATCGATTATGGTGGTTTCAAGTTTGTACTGAAGTTGCCTTTTTTCAAACTGCACCTGCTAATGATAGTATTCGTTCTTCAAAGATCGACACGAGGCATGAATGATTTTAAAATACAATTATGACTTGTGATTATAAAATAAAATTTTTATTGATGTGTGACAGGTACCACTTGGATTTATGCAAAAATGTTTTTGGAGAAGGTGTCTATCCTGTTGTAAATTCTACAAATCTTTACTATGGGGGCAAGGACATTGCTGGTATAAACATTAATTAATCAATTTGTGTGTGTGTGTATATATATATATGCATTCATGTATAAATCTTTGTTTCTTGATCGAATTGTAATATGTGTTGTGTGTTCAGGTTCAAAAATAATTTTTGCAAATGGGTCACAAGATCCGTGGAAACATGCATCCAAATTAGTCTCGTCTCCAGATAGTAAGTTACCATAATCTTTTATTTTGTTTTTTTATTTTTTATATATATTATTCTCCTCTTTTATGTTTTTATTTGTTTTGGTATTTTGTAGTGCCATCATACATAGTAAAGTGTGAGAATTGTGGGCATGGAAGTGATATGAGAGGATGCCCTCAGTCTCATTTAGTTCCTGAAGGTTAGTTTGGACAATTTCATGTACTTTTTCTTATAATGCAAATTTTAATGTAGTAGAAATATAAATTATAATTATAATGCAGGAAATTCGAAAAACTGTAGTGACCCTGAAGCGGTTAATAAAGTGAGGCAAGAGATTGTAGAACAGATAGACTTGTGGCTGTCTGAGTGTCAGCCTACAACTAAAAGTTCAATGTAAATACCAGGGGAATGTATGTATGTATGATGTGCCAAGGATATGTTAATGTCTAAGTTATAATAAGAAGTTTTTGTGAGTAATGATATATGGCCTCTTTGTTTCTAGATGGTCGGAATCCCATATCTGATTGACCTCATGATTAGCATTGTTTTTGGGCACTATCCCAACTGTCAACCACCCACCAACCGTTTAAGTTATATGAGTCTGGGTTAGGGTTGATTTTTCTTACCTAAACGGGTGGGGTTTGGGTTGACTCTTAACCTAAACTCGACTTGACTTGATTGACACCCCTACCATTATTTAATTAGGCCCATACATAACCTTGATTAACCTTCCGCCCAGAAAATCATAGTTTCTGTAGATGGTGTTGAGGGAAGATTTGACACTAAATCCATTATTAGTTTCTCAATTTGTTGGCTTAAGATACACCATAAACAAAACATTTCTAATGTTTTTTTTAATCATTACAGTTTAATGTCTGCCTTTACAACTGAAATTAGTAGATAACATACATGATCCCTGCCACCACATCATTAAGAAAGAAAGGAGATGATATCTAAACCATAAAAACTACTTCACTTATCATATTATACAAACAGATTGTACAAATATACTAAAACATAAGTTGTGGCGTGTGATTAAGTTTTTGGGGTGTAGATATGAAAGGAAAGAAATAAAAAAACATAACATAAGTTAGAAATCACACTGAAATGGAACAATACATAATTCAAGTTGTTTTGAAGCTCGGAAAACTGTAAATGGCAAGAGGTAAAATCTATCACTGCATAACATACAATTCACTATAACAAATATTATTCCCACGAAAATCAACATCTCATAAAAATTACTATATATAAGAATCCATCTCAAACAATACATACTATCAACAAAACACCACTCTCCATTTCCCTTAAATGATACACATTCATCATTTTTTTTCCATAAAACTTGAACCCGTTTAGTAGACATAGCCCTTAACAAACATTCCCTTTTTAGCCTCCTCGGATTCACCTTCACCCGTGTATTTCCCGAGCTGAGCAAGAGAGTTAGCACTAGCCCGCAAAAGCAAAGCATCTTGAGCCGCCTTCACATTCTCGGGCCTTCCTCCCCATGTCTTCAAACATGTGTTTTGAAGTGCACGTGCATATGAGAACGACACGTGCCACGGGTTGGGAGTTTGGTTCATGGCATTCAGGTTGAGTGTAGCTTCCACTTCAGATTGTCCACCGGACAAAAACTGCATTTCACAAAACACGTACACATGATTAATTAAGAAACTATAATGACATGCATGGTTAGTTTGGTGATTATTGGTACCATGATTCCGGGAACTGCGGGTGGGATTCTTTGTTGGAGGAGTTTAAGAGTGTAATCGGCTACTTGTTGAGGTGTGGCTCGTTCTTTGCAATCGGCGCCAGGTGTCACCATGCTCGGTTTCAAAAGGATGCCTTCAAATAACACATTGTTTTCGGCTAGGTTAAAGAACACCTCCGCCCACACCTTCTTTGCCACCTCAAATGTTCTGTCTATTCCGTGTTCACCGTCTAGCAAAATCTCTGGTTCAACAATTGGGACCAACCCGTTGTCCTGAAACAAAATCAAATATCCCATTTTAAAACCACATCTAACCAAAATACAACTCCAGAGGACACAAACTAAAAAAAAAAAAAAAAGAAAAAAAAAAGTATTAGTGAGTTGTTTTACCTGAGAAATAGCAGCGTAACGAGCAAGACCCCATGCGGCTTCCTTGACTGCAAGTGCCGATGGACCATTGGGAATGCTCACAACTGTACGCCTACAACCGAAATAAAATTTGGTTATTCGAAGCATTGACTAAAGTCAAACACATGAGCTTTGACTTTTTTTTACCATTTAGCGAAACGAGCACCCTGTTGGTAGTAAGCTGCAGTGCGTGAGGCGAGCCCATCAAGACCTTGGCACCATGATTCATCGTTCGAGCCAGCCAATGGAACCAAACCCTGACAAACTCAAAAACATTTGTAAATCCGTTTTTTGTTTGTTTTTTAAGGTTGATACTGGAAAAGGTGGTAATTTTTAAACCACATATTTTAATCTATGTACCATAACAATTGCATTATTTATTTGTACAGTATACAACATTACTTGTATAAGCATCAAAAAATATGGTAGACAAATTAATTAATACGTACCTTGTCAACCTTGATACCGGGAACAATGCCTTGTTCAAGAAGGATATCAACAATCTTTTTGCCATCGACGGTTGATTGGTACAAGGTTTCTTCAAAGAGGATGGCACCCGAGATGTAGTTGCCAAGACCGGGTGGGGTAACAAGCAGGGTACGGTAGGCTTGGCGGTTAGCCTCCGTGTTCTCAAGTCCAATGGAATCTAACCGCTTTCCACATGTCGCGTTTGACTCATCCATCGCCAGGATTCCTCGCCCAGGCGATGCTACAGTTTTCTGTATATTTTAAAAATATTAAAATAAAAAAAAACACATTTTTGATATTTGCATCTATGTCATATTAGTGCATCTAACATTTTCAACATTATATGAAAATATAACTATGATATACAAAAATGTTAATTTTGTGAATTTGTTTGATACGAATATTTGTGAGCAGATATAAAAAAAAAACACATACGTACCGCGGTTTTAACGAGCTCATCGGCGTATGAAGCACGAACGGCTAGTGCAGAGGGTGCACCAGGGCTGAACCGAACCAAGGAGACCGATGGCTGGCGAAGGGTTTGACCCTTGACCCACTCAGACTTATCAAGAATGGCTGGGGATGACTGGAAGAGAAATGTTGAGGCCATTTTATTTATTTTTTATTTTTAAAAACGTAAGTTAGTAATAAAAGCACATAAAGAAAAGCTCTTGGGCTCTCTTTCTATAGTTGTAATTTGAGGTGGGAAAAGATATATTTTTTAAGGCTATAATGGGTTGGCGAATTAGAGAGTGACACGTGGATTGATAACTTTGTTGACATGGCTGTTGGAATTTAGCAAACTTGGAGATGATATGTGATGAGGGGATGAAAATTGTCTCATGGGAATCTCATGGTTTGGGGATGATTAGTTGTTAATGGCTGTTGTTTGTTGTATTTTTGCAATAAAAGACAAAAAACATGAACTTTTTCATCAAACTTCTATGGGCCCACCAGGTTTATATGTGAGGATCTAGATAAACCATCTTGCAAGTTGCAATCGTTCAAGACAAAAGACGTTGAATATCTAAATTCCCAAACGCTATTAAGTTATTATAATCGAATAAGAAACACAAATCCGTTGTAGTCTAGTTGGTTAGGATACTCGGCTCTCACCCGAGAGACCCGGGTTCAAGTCCCGGCAACGGAATTTTTTATTCTAAATTACTTTTTGACTCTCATATTAACTACTTCCTCCGTATCAAAATAAATGACACAAATGAGCTTACACGTTTTTTAAGGTAAAAGATTAAAGTGGAGGTTAAAATATATTAAAAAACATAGTTAGTGGAGAATGGGTCCCACTTTTCTTGAATAAAGTGATATTAATGAGTTTTAAAAGTAAAAGTAAGGGTATAAGGGTAATTTCACTTTATTAAAGTGGATAGTTAGTGGGTATGGGTCCCATTATTTTTACCAAATAAGGAAAGTTTTCAAAGTGTGTCACTTATTTTGATACACCCTAAAATAGAAAGTGTGTCACTTATTTTGATACGGAGGAAGTATTTGGGTAGTAAAACGACTATAATGGTATCATACTATGGATTCAACTAATAGGTACACACACGCTACTAAAATATGTCCTATTTTTAAACAATTTTTTTTTTATAAATATAAGTACATCTATTTCTAAATCATAATATCATAAGTACATCTATTTCTAAGCATGTTTTAGCAATAATATCAGTCTAGTATGTCGACTCATTTAAATTATAATTAACTCATGTGTTTAATAAACGGGTCAGTTGAGTTGACCAAAAACTTATTTGACTCAACCCTAACCTGTTTATTTTCGTGTCGAGTTTTTGTGTCGGGTTAGAAGATATCACCCTAATATATGGTATGTGTGTGTTAGATATAGATAAAAGGTATAACGAGTCAACATACCAATTCAAAATTCGACCTGAATAAAAAAAAATGCATGACCGATATACCTTTATTTAGCTTCTCATACCTTGTTTAAGTCTTTAGCCATTCATTACATTGATATTGTGATATATGCCCGTGTCTTTATATTTCAGCATACACAAACATATCACAACTTAGAAATGATGAAACAATTAATAGATATAAGCATGAGTATATAATTATTATTTCTAGGGAAATATAAATACCAGCCTTAAGGGGCCATCAATAAGATGTTCGCAAATACATAAAAAAAAGTTGTACATTAAGTAATAAACGCCTCATGCATTTAATGAATTTTTTTCCATATTGAATATACAAGTTAATATGTAATTATTTCTTAAAGAGAACTACATTCTTTTTTTTTTCTGGTTTTGTTTTCGTGTTAGCACCTTGTTACATTCTTCCTCTGTACCACTTTCAAACTATGATAACAGAAAACTACTGAAACAATAAACAAGATTAAAACCAACTTAAAAGTAAAAAGTCAACAAAGTTGGTGCAGAAAACACCCTGTACTTTTTTACTAATTATGAATATTCAAATAGTTACTGTACAAGTTTCAATTTTAACCTGCTGTGACTTAAAGCTGTACATCCATCACATCCTACAAAACAATAATACTTTATTTTAGTTAACTGTAATTACTATAAAAATATTAAAAATCCAGGTTTTCTTAATGTTGAAACATACCATTTTTTAGAATCTTAGGATGACCGGAAAAGAGTCACAGTAGCAATATACCCATTTTTCATCACCTAATTAAACCAACAAAATATCAAAACAATAACAGAAACAAGTATTATACAAACCCAGAACGTAATTTTTATTTATTTATTTATTTATAAATTACCTCAAAAGCAACATTGGGGTACCCATAAACAAAAGTGGAGCCAAATGGATTGCTTGCAGAACCTTGTGTTTGAATAGCAGCTCGCCCACAATCTCCAAGAATTTCCTAAAAAAATATCAAAATTAAATATTTATACTTATTTCATGTAATAACATATTTTCAAATTTACTACATTTTACAGGAAAAATTGTGAGCTTTGAGTAGAGGTAATTAATATTAACCTTCACTTGATCCCATTTGGTGCCAGGTGTTATCGAGGAATTTATATCAACTGAATGTAGAAAAAATAAAATAAATAAATAAAGTTGATTTAATAAAATGACTAATAAATAATATATACTATGATATGATATGGCATTACTTACATTCTGTTGCATGAATAACAAAATTACACTTCATGTATGTATTGAAGTCAGCATGCCCAGGGTAGTTTGTATGTAGGACAAACTTTTTAATCTTATGAGTCTGAAATATTCAAATTAATTCCTTCATAAACAATATTCTTAAAAATTTAAATTTATAAAATTATTACCTGGCCATCAAATAATATGTCTAAACCACGAGCAAAATAATTGTAGAAATAATCACCACATAGAGTTGTTTTTGGTCGTGGGTCTGAAGCAGAGTGGATTACCATTTGGTCTACCTATAATATTAATATTAATATCCTTTGTGAATTAGTTATAATTAATATTTACTTATAATTTTGAAATTAAATGAAGAGAACCTGTTTTTGATGAATTCCATCAGGTCGACCTAATTCTGTCCACAAATCCTGCATTTTTAAGATAAAATAATCATTAAAAAAGCAGAAAAGTGCTATATTATCTTAAAAGTGGAAACTATAAAAAGATTTACCACTTTACCTGTGGTGATGCACCAAAAGGGATATGTTGTCCACCTATGCTAAACCATAATTCTTCACCTAGCTGGAAAATTAAACAAATCAGTTAAATTATAATAAATAAAAACAAATCGAAAGAATGTATTAATGAACATCCTTTTTGGTCATTATATGCATTAATGATCCAAAACTTACTTAAAAAAATAAAAAATATTAAGCAAACCTTAGCATGGAGTTGTTCCATGTAAAGACTGCCAGCTGGCAATGCAGGAGCAGAAGCTTTGTTCATTAATGATCCTACACCAACTTTACTATCTGTTGAACTATCATATATGCTTACGCGACATGTTACTGGAGTCGTTCCATCCGGAAATCCCAACGGTAATTCAGCTATATAATTTAAAAACTTAGTATAAAAAGGTAAAAATTAAATCATGAAATACATATAAAAAAGATCTTATACCTTCCCCATTATGGCAACAATCTGTATACTGACAAGGAATGGGGAAAGCAAATGATAGCCCCTGCAAAGTAAAGACTGTGAGAAAACCGAGTGTAATAAAATATAAAATTAAAAAAAAAAAGTAAATTACATAATTCGTCCCCGTGGTTTGTATGGTATCATGGATTTCGTCCCTCTACACGCGCAGAGTCCCTAATTTTGAAACTTAGGGACTATCTGTGTAATAAAAGAAATTGAGGGACGAATTTTGTAAATTTATACTAACCACAGGGACGATTAATGTAATTTACTGATGAGGAAGAATGATACGATTGAGAAGTAAAGCATACCGGATAGAAGAGAGTGTAAACCCCTCTTTCTTTATCATAAATTCCAGGAAATGTTGGCCCAAAAACAGCATATACAGCTACAAAAGTAGCTGGAGTTGATGGGCCTCTGGAAATAATTAAAAATATTAAAAACAAAATGGGTCGAAATGTAAACAAATCAGTGTAAAAGGGTCAAAGGGGTTAATATTTCGTCCAGAGTTTTTTTTTTAATGCATAAAAGCTCCTAAACCATTGATGTCGAAATAATATAACTTTTGGTGCACTAGCAAATAACAATATGTAGAAAATTAAAAAAAAAAAATTGGGAAAAAAAGTGTATGATCTGGATACCCACCCAATGAGAGATGTTGCATAGCGCATTTGAAGCCGTTTCACATCGAAAATTTCAATAAGACGTAGTCTCTGACAAAAAAAAAGAAGAAGCAAAATCAGATGTCAATTTCAACCTTAAATTTGATTATCTTAAGTCTTAATCTAGCAACATTGTCAATGCCTACCAAATACCATCTGAAACATTACTTTTGTATCATCAAACAAATTTTCTTCTTGAATTATGATCTCATTCTTGCAGTAAAAATGTAAGATGCTTCAAGATAGATGACAAGAGAGTACCTGAGACCAAGGATCAAAACGAAGATGGAAACCATGATCTGGGAAGCTTATAACTACATCCAACTTTAATGGATCCTGTATACAACATTTTATTTTATTTTATTGAATAAAAAAATTACTTTTACAATCACAAACCTCATCAAAGTATTTGACATGAACAACATCATAGATGTTAGGTTGTTGCTCTATCTGTGCAAATGCTTCACATATAGGCATTCCTGAAACATAAACATCAACTCTGAACTAACAAACACATCTTCTTTAAAATTAAATTTTACAAAGATCATCGAAATCCAAATTCAATATTTAGTAGCTTTAATTTAGTCCCATTTCAGTAAATATAGCATTTAATAACAATGAACTACAAGGATGAAGACCATCCACATAAATACAACACAAACTTCCACTGAAATCCCCTTTCTACATTTAAAGCCAAGAAAATCAATCTATCGTTTCGTAATTTGCATTAAATGCACTCCAATACATAGTTTAATACGAAACGAATTAGTAAATATCCGCAGTAAATTAATTGAGCCTCATAGTTTCACAAGCTATACTTTACAAGGAAATACCGACGGATTTAGATAAAATGCAAGAACGAAATTTACCGAGAGAAAAAGGACCGATTCCGAGTCCTGGACGAAGATCGACAACGGTTACACCCATGGCTGTCCCCTCACACCTTCTTCCAGTTCTCTGCAACATAATAATTGGATAGTATCAACACCGATTTCAGTTACAATTCCCCTTTCCGAAACCCTAAAAATCTTGTTCGCAGTAATTGACCTTCTGTGCACCCCGTTTCTTGGTGATCGGAGGATGATGCTTCAGTTGGCCCCCGCTACACGGCAAAAATGGATCGTACCAGTGACGCCAGTGTGCTTTACCATTTGTACTTTATGCATCGAGAATTGTCCCAAGTTCAATTGTAGGAAAAATTTGGTAGACCAAAAGTTACACTTATAAACCTTGATGTTTGTTGGGTGTTGACATTTGAATGCATTTTTCATGAATTAAATAAACAACTAAACTTTTTTGAAAGGAAATAAATAACTAAACAAAATACTAGTAATTAGTTATTGACCATGAGGTCCTTTTAGTGAAATTATTTAACTTCTTAAAACCAGTCTTGTAATTATTAGTTTATCCTTCGGTTTCTTCCTTCCTTTAGAATAGCCCTTCGCTTCTTCTCCTTCGATAGTTTGCTTCAGATAGCCGAAGAGAACATACGAGGGAAAAATGGGACCTTAGAAATATTTTAGTACAGTATTTTGTACTTATATTTTATAATGACGTGACCAAAACATATGTCAATTACAATGTCAGTTGATATGATGTTGATGTGATAAAAACTAAGGGTATCGATTGGTGTTATGTTGACACCTATAACAAATCTTAAATAGTCAATAAAACTAAATTAAAAAGGTAATAAACCTTCTATGAAGAATCTTTTTCTTTTTGGGAAAAGATGAAATATATTAGTATTATGAATCTGTTACTTGTCTTATTTATGTACTATAGATTTGGTTAAGTTGTTCATTAAAGGGAAATTACGCGTAATGTTTATGCAAGCTTCAGTAAAGTTAACGAGAAAGGAGAGCTAATTTGGGGTATTTGTGTGCATGTAAGAAAGTTATATAAACATAGTCTAACACTTTCAAAGTTATATACTGATAACAATCTATTTAAAGTGCATTTGGTAAAGAGACATTCATATAAATGAAATGGAAAAGAAAAATGGAATGTTGAAATATGAAAGGATTATTACAGTTTGATCGACACATGATAAATTAATAGAGAACTCAGTTCTCTTATTTAGTAGCAAAAAGTCAAAAACCAGATAAACCAAATAATTTGTAATTACGTTAAAGTCATTACTTTATATTTATTTTGAGTTTTAATGTTGTTTCCTTATTCTTCTCATTAGTATATGAACAAAACGATTCATCTTACAAAGTTAGTGGACTCAATTAAGTCCATGGTCTTTAGTTGGAAGAAACATAGGGGCCGGGGTTTGAACTATAGTTGGGAGAACTGGGGTTTACACCCGCTTTTATGTATTTAGTCTCTCTTATTTGTTTTTCTTTCCATGTTTTTGTACTTTGTCGCCTAGCTCCTTGCTAGAGGCCTTTTCTTTATATAATTTATTTGCCGGTTCCAAAAAAAGTATATGAAAAAAACGGTATAAATGGAAAATGTATAATTTTGACACGCTTGCAACGCAGGCAAAAATAAGTTCACAGAATTAACTGATCGAATAGTTTAATTGAGACTAAAACTACTCAAGTGGAAAGGTGAGGGAAAGGGTTAAATTCGTAAGTGACGTTTAAGTTATGTATGCATGAGTTAAAAAGATCGAGCGTGTGCTATTTTGGCTACGCTATTGCCGGTGTTATGACATTACCGAAATAATATTACTTTTAACTTTCATTGCATGACGAAAAGTGACATTTTTTTATAACATTCGTCTTTTATATTTTTATTGGCTTAAATATAGATATTGTAAGTTTAGTAACTAAAAATATATGACTGTTCTTTATGATTCTCTAGCTTTTTGTTATATTCTTTTCTAATATAATGACATACAAATAGAAGAATTATTATCTTTTGTATACATAAAGAAGGATAATAGTTTGAATATAACACTTTTAAACAAGGAAAATTGACAAAAAAAAGAAGCTAAAAATCTCAAATTTGAAAATAAGGTTACTGAAAATTTCCTCGCTTATATAAAAGAGAGAAGTTTAGTTTTAAAATATGTAGGTAAAGTACTAAAGTGTGTCGAAACAGAACTGAATTTGGATTTCAAAAATCTTCAAAAGATTTTCAGTCCTAAATTTGTTAAAAGCTAATCTTTCATTAATAAATGTACTAAAATTGAACTTTAACTCTTTTTAACGAGCAAAATTTATTTTTAGTACCCCGCATTGTTAACTTTGGGATCATTAATACTTGGCAATTCTCCTTTCTAATCTCTACTATATATAATGCATCTAGGACATTTCCTTAAATAGTTGGCTGAAAATTCAGCCAAATTCTTACTATTTTGGGAATTTAATCCTTTTGCTAAAAAATTATGCCAGCCAAGTTTCGAACACGGGAGCTATGGATACCATTACAACGACCAAACCGCCTGATCTAGACTTCAACTACGTTAAATTACAAAACACAACATTAATAAAGTTAAGATGTGGCTATCATCCGCCAGTTCAGCCCACCAAATCTTTGAAAGTCATAACCCAAAATATATACACAAATCTGCGATGTGGGCTTCAGCCCACGAAAACTATTGAATGCCCGATATGTAAATAAACCGGTTAAGAAGTTCATCCGCCTCCTCGATTGATACGCTCCTCCATGTACCTTCATACGTCTCCTTGATTCTCCATTTGGGCTCCTCGGTTGCTTCAATGATGAGTATTTTTCACACTATAAATACTGCACATCGGTTGGGATAAACAATGATTCCATACGAAATCTCCAGCAAAAAAATCGAGGTAAGTTTGTGTAATTGAATGGTCTAATTCGAAATCTTCATAGGAAATCTCTATAGTTATACGACTCATTCTTTTACTTCTTTTCCCCGTTTTCTCCTATTGGCACACAATCAGTAGTACTTGAAGATCCCTAATTTGTATCATTTCTTTCATGGAAATTGTACTTTTTATACTTTAAGCAAATTTATGATCATAGAAATTTTACCTTTCTTAGTTTTTGTTTGTACTTAGGTTGTACAAAGTATCATAAGTGAGCTTGAATCACAAGGGGCACTTCCGAGAAGTAATTAGAGGCTTTCTTCACTGGCTACCTGTTGTGGACCGAGGTTGGCTGGATTAACTTAAAATTTTAATACTTTTCTATGTTTTCAATTGACGTAACACGATTTTAATGCTTGGCATATTTTATTAGTATGATTTTTGAAGTATTGTTGGTAGAAATATCATATTGGATACTTCAATAGAGTTAATATCATTGGTCTTTTAACCCTGAAAGTTGTTATGAATTCAATATCGAGTTTTACATTGCTTTGTTTAGGTTTTGTAATCTATGTCCAGTGATGGGATTTATGGAACTATTGTGACAACTTTTTTGCACACCTTATTAGAAGTTTGTAGACGAACATATGCAGCAGATGTAATCTCTAATACGCTGCCTGCTTCTTCAATAACTGTTGTTGGTTTGTCACTTGCGGCTACATTTCTTCCTGTACAAAAGTTCATCATCAACCATTCATTATAATGAAGTAATTGATTATTTACCTTAAAGTGAAATTTCAAGATTTAAGACACTTGTTGTATTGATTTCGAATTAAGTATTAGGTATTCATTCATAAGTTGAATAAAAAGTTTTATTTATTTCAATTAATGGTACTGGAGTAGAACTATTAGTTTGAAGTTTATTTTTTTTGACACATTTTGGATAATTATCATTTGACCCATTTTGGTTAATACGTTATTGAAAGTCACAAATGTAGTGTGAATTCATGCCTGAATTAGTTGGTGAAAATCAAGATTGATTTAATACTAATGATTGACATTTTTAATTATGCAAGTGTTAACTAATAACAAGTTTTTTCGTAGCTCTGTGAAACCAGCCTAACGCAGTGCACCCTACTTTAGGACCCATGAGACCCAAGCCTTCGCTCGAGGCACATGGTCCAACTCATAACTTGGAATGGGCAAACCAGTTTATGCACCAACAGATCCAACCTAGCTAGGCTTATCTCCGTCCAACCATCTTTAATACCCTCACTCGAGGCACATGGTCCAACTCATAACTTGAAGCGGGTGATGGCATTGCCGTAGCTCGTCTTTGATTCCCTTTTGCTGTTCAAAAAAAAAAAAAAAAAAAAACTAATAACAAGTTTATTATGTAGTTTTGGTTTCCGTTATATTTAGTAATTTGGTAGAGTCAATTTGCAGATTACTATAGTCAGGCTACAATGCAAATCCAAGTTCATAAGTTTCAATAACTTTGATTTCAACAATTTGGAAACGACTAACATTGTGTTGCTGATCTGTGAGATTAATTTGAATGGTGAAACTCAAGTTATAAAGTCATAAAGGATCGTAATGTGGTAATCTGCAGCACAAAGGAATCTTTGATGTGAATTTTAGGAATCTTTGATGTGAATTTTGAAGTATATGGATTTTGAAATTTTTTTAAAAATAATTAATTTTATGGTTGAAAATGGTAATAGAACTTTTACGATATAATGTATTTTAGACTTTCCCCAATTGCAATGTTTTTTTAGCCAACACACTTGCTATTTGGGATAAATTTGTGTTTATTAAAAGTATGCACTTGTGACCCCTGAGGTATTAACACAATTCCCTAACCAACATAGCTACTATAATATACGTTCCTTATATGACTATTGTCTATAATTATATTTTTATTAATCTCTTAAAAGTTAAAAAGTTCAAAATTACCACAACTACCCACCATCTGCGAACACCACCACCACCATCATTAGTTCATTACCGCCTCTACCACCACCATCATCCCACCCTCCAATTAATCACCGTAAAATATAGTCACAGGGTACCCGCCGCCGCATTGCGCGGGTACCCTGCTAGTATTTTATAAACGATGAATCAACATAATAGTTGGACTGTTGTCAACGACAACTTTAGCTATCTTCGGTTAGGAGAGCCATTGGCATGCCCTCTTCGGTTATGTTCTCTCGGCTAGCCGAAGTGCAAAGAGATGAATTTGTGGGCTAATTTTGTGGGTATTGGTATTTTATGTGTGTGTATTTTATGTATAAAATTTTAAGTAAGATGTATTGTTGACATTAGTGTGTCAATTGGAATGTCAACTGACATGACGTTGATTTGACAAAAAATGAGGTATACGATTGGCACCAGTTTTAAACTAATTCGTAATTTGAAGAAGAAATGAGTTGATAGAATAGATGTGACAATTCATAATAAAATGAAAAGAACACAAAATGGAGTTCAACAACACGATGGATTATGAAAGTCACTGATGATAGATGAAGTGTGAAATTTAACACAACTCTTCTCATATAAACATCCACATTACACATGCATTGGAGTGTCACTTTAAATGTTATTGTTAGCGTTTGAATAGAAAATGTTGAGAAGAAAGAAACGTGATATAAAATGTTAGTACATAAATAGTATATGTTGCGTATATTGACATTAAATTTGATACGACTCATGATGTGACACTAATAAATAGTTGTTTAGAAGATGCAACTAATCATGCAATAAATACAAATAACATACTATTGTAATTCGTATGGTAAAGTTAATTATCTTAGTTAAAGGGGCGATATAACAAGTATGAACTGGGGCCAGTTTTTCAAGATTACACACCGTGACACACAAACATCTATAGTTTTATCCTTTGTGTCATTTTGCCAGGCATGTTCAATGCTTAATCACACACATAGTTTGTCCTCGAGCTGGCACTAAATAAGGACAAATTTTTGTGACAAAAATAAAAAAGTTTAGAGCTTGAGTCTAAACTAGTTATGGTTGTAAAAATATCAACACGACTAACCTATTTAATAAATGTGTTGAATTGAGTTAAGCTTCTCGAACTATTTATAACCTGCTAGGTCGTTTAAAATTATTACAAGAAGTAAATATATTGTATTACAAGTATATGTTAGGGTCCAAGACATTGTGCATAGATTTGATGATAACAATCCATAGGAACACTTAAAATATTATCTAGTTTAGTGTTATTAACACATAGATTTATTTAGTGCAAATGAGATAATAATAAAGGGGTATGTTTCGCATTTCTTTGAAAGTATAGGGGGTTTTGTATTGGTAGAAAAGGAAGTGGAAAAACCGATCACGTGTTGGCAAGCATAAGAAGGAATCGACAGGGGCCGCGTTCAACGCTCTCACTTTCTCTCTCTCTTCCGTGTTGTGTTGTGTTGTGTTGTGTTAGATTGATTAAGTCGTGTCGCCGAAAGGTAAAAACCCCACCCAACTCACCCCCACTCGGCGTACCATTCATCTCTCCGGTCAACTCAACAACTACAACAATCTAGGGTTTCTTCACCGGTCATGCTATTACTGCTGATTCTGATGATGTTCAACACCTGACTTCTAATTTGAGTTCAATTTTGTACTTTTCTGAAATGACGGAGAGTCAAAATTTGGTAGCTGAGGGTCAAATTCCTGATACGAGTCAACCGATTGGCGATGGATTGGATATGGTCGGTGCTCCGGTGGATGCGATTGAGGTTGCGACGGATGTAAAAGTGAACGCGGTTGAGTTAGGTAGCGGTGGTCGGGAACTGGTGAGGAAGAGGCGAGGGCGGCCGTCTAAAGCTCAGGCGAAACCTCCGCTTGCTAAGAAGAATAAGGAAGTGGTGGTGGTGCCGGAGGAGGATGAGGATGTTTGTTTCATCTGCTTCGATGGCGGGAGTCTCGTGCTTTGCGATCGGAAGTATGTGTTGGTTTTTGTTTCTTGATTTGATTTGATTTGATTTGCGAGTGATTGATTCATTTGAATTGCATGCGATCATTAGTTTCATTTAGGAAAATAATTTAATCTGTTGTTATTGATTTACTAGATTTTGCTATTTGATTTGTGAATTATAGGGTTTATGTATCTATTTGGGATTTTTGTTTGGTGCAGGGGTTGTCCAAAGGCGTACCATCCAGCTTGTATCAAACGAGATGAAGCATTTTTCGAATCTGCAGCTAAATGGAATTGTGGTATGTTTCAACCGTTTTTAGCTTGCTTCAGAATATAATCATGTGTTTTTTTTAAACAAGATAATATTTATGTAACTTAAATCTTATTACCTATATTCCCTTATTGGTAACCTAGGGTTTTGGTCTCTAGAGTGTTCATTACATACTTGGTAACTTGTAGATGTTTGTACACTTATAACTAAGCATTCTTAAAGATAATTCATGGCTTTTGTTGTCTACAAAGATATGTTAAAACACTAGAATAAGAAATGCTGGCCACATGAACAGGTAAATTTAAGAGTAGACATTTAGTAAGTTGCGCCCTTGTAATATGATTAGATCGTTGAAATACGTGAATATATGGTAATGATTAGTCATTATGTTTTGTCAACTTTAGGCAAGATTCTATGAGCTAAAAATATTTCTATTAGGGTTTCAAGGTGGTAGCTTTACGGGCTTGTTTGATTATCGAATATCATTTATTGACATACTTACCAATTTCTTGGTTAATTCCAGGTTGGCATATTTGTAGTATATGCCAGAAAACGGCGCACCATATGTGCTACACTTGTACATATTCGTTATGCAGAGGTTGCATTAGAAAAGCTGATTATGTTTGTGTCAGAGGTGATAAAGGCTTTTGCACTATTTGCATGAAAACAATCTTGCTCATTGAAAATAACGGTCAAGGAGAAGACGGAAAGGTATTAACTATTAAATTCTTTATAATTATTAATTTTTTATATATTTATTATGTGTATGAAAATAATTATCTTTTATTTTTCAGGTTCAAGCGGATTTTGATGATAAACTTAGTTGGGAGTATCTTTTTAAAGTATATTGGGTTTATATAAAAGGGAAATTATCATTAACTGTTGATGAACTTACACAAGCTAAAAACCCTTGGAAAGAAGCTTCTACAACTACAACTACAATATCTTCATCTTTACCTACAAATGGTGTACATAAACCAATATCTGTTGATAATTTGGATGAAAATGAATCTAAAAGAAGGAAAATTGATGAACATGTGGACATTCCTATTCCTATTCCTCCAAAAGAAACCCTAAATTTGGAAAATGTTAAAAGTGAACAAATTGAAAATGCAACTACAAAAGTGGTCAAGTGCAAAGAATGGGCAACGAAGGAATTATTGGAATTTATTTCACATATGAAAAATGGAAATACATCTGTATTATCACGGTTTGATGTACAAGCACTTATGATGGAATACATAAACACAAACAATCTTCGTGACCCGAAAAATAAAAATCGAATCGTTTGTGATTCGAGATTAGAAAACATGTTTAAAAAGCCACGTGTTGGTCATATTCAAATCTGGAAGCTTCTAGAACACCATTTTTTAGTAAAAGAAAAGTCAAGGAAAACCAGGGTGGTCAAACGTGCTTCAGTACAAGATGATGCTGACTGGACATGTGAAAATGTGTTGACTTTAGGTAAAGACAAGAAGCGTAAAAATCGTAGTAAAGGTGACGAACGTCAGTTACAGAATAAAGTGGATGATTTTGCTGCAGTTGATGTTTACAATATGAATTTAATATATTTAAGGCGTGATTTGATGGAGAATCTTCTAGAAGATTGTGAAAATTTTCATAATAAGGTAGTTGGATCAATAGTGAGGGTAAAAATATTGGGTAGTGATTTGAAGCATGATATGTACAGACTTGTACAAGTTGTAGGTAATGTTTTCTTAGCTCTATTTATGGAAACTTTTATTTGTCGTTTATAACCTAAAGTTTTTATAATTAATATTTGCAGGTACGAGCAAAGTAGATGTACCATACAAAATTGACAAAAAATTGACAGACTTTATGCTTGAAGTATTGAATTTAGACAAGAAGGAGACTATATCCATTGATAATGTTTCAGATCAAGACTTCTCTGAGGTAATTAATTAGTGCTTAATAATAATGTGTTTTCTATCTTTATTAAAAAAATACAACTTGTGATGAACCATTTTATGCTTCTTAATTCTGATTCTTTTTTTCAAGAAATGTTACTATGATTTTGTAATATAGTTGCGTAAAACTTATGGTTTGAAGCATATTTTTGTTATAAAAACCGTCATAGAACAATTCGTATTTTAGAAAGTTATTACGTATATATGCCACGTTCCAAAAAAGGTGGTATCATTAAACCAAATGAAACATTTATAGAAAGTTTTCTGTCACATTGTTAAATGAACTGATACTTAAAAAAACATTTTTTGCTATAATATTTTTTTATATTGTTTTTCAGGAAGAATGCAGACGTCTGCAACAAAGTATAAAATGTGGGCTAGTACAACACTTCACTGTAGTAAGTTTCATGCCTACTTTTTCTAAATTTTTCTTTTTCTTTTTCTTTTTAATAAAAATACTTTTTCTCCTTCTTTCAGGGCGAGATACAAGAAAAGGCTGTGGCCCTGCAGTCTCTCAAGCTAAATGACGTGAGCTCATATTTATTTTTAAAATTTATTTTTCTTTATAATGTTTCGATGAACTCAAACTCACCATTTTTATTTAAATATACATTTAATTCATGCAAAAAATAGACTTCATTAATGACTAATAAACCCTTTTATTTGTTTATTTAAATGGCTTATAATTCTTTTTCTTATGTCATTTAGTGGATGGAAAAGGAGACATTGCGACTCACCCGTCTTCGTGACCTAGCAACCGAAAAAGGACATAAGAAGGGATATCCTTATCTAACACTGCATTTCATAATATTTATATTCTTTTATTAACTAATAACATAAAAATTGGATATCAACATTAATTATTTTTTATTGATTTTTCTTAACTAACCATACATATAAAGAATGTGTGGAAAAACTCCAACTTCTGAAGACACCAGATGAACGAGAACGCATATTACAACAAATCCCACAAGTTCATTCTGATCGCAAAATGAATCCACATTACGAGTCAGATGACACTGAGGAGTATTTCAACAAGGAACATGGTATATTTTAATTAATTTATTTTTTAAGTAGAGGGGTATATTCACGTCTTAAAAACTAAGGCATTAAGTTATGCCATTTGACTCTACAGGAGATCAGATGGAGTCAAAATATTCTATTGTCAGTACCAAAAAAAGACGAGCTAGATCAAACAATTCAGATACCAAATCACAAAAAGACGAAAAAGCCCCCGCAATTATGGATACCGAAACTACCAAATCCACAGAGAGAATAAATACGGAAAAAGACGCAACTGTTTCAACTTTAGTTAACAACTCAGAACTTGAAATCGATTGCAACAATTCAACAATCACAAAACTTGACCAACAACCCACAATTAGTTCATCAGTATCCAACATTCCACCAGAAACAACACCCGCAACAAACGCCACGTCATCATCTCCAGATGATGTAGTCTGGCATTATCTTGACCCAAATGGAAGAGTTCAAGGCCCGTTTTCATTACTACAGCTTCAGAGATGGAATACAACTGGATATTTCCCAATTGATATGAGAATATGGGCTAACCATGAGGACAAAACCATACTTTTAATCGACGTGTTAAAAGACCAGTTTGATAATTACGAGAGCACAACTGCTACTGTTAAAGTTAAAGTAACCGAAAATATAAACGTTTCAAGTGCAATTCCATCAGATGCCCCAAATTCGTCTGGTCAAAATTGGAGTGCTACTAATAACCCTAAAAATGTAGAGCTTAAAAACCCAATTGAAGCTGAAACTGATAATAATAATAACCATGTTTCTGTTCCTACTCCAGTTGTTGATCTACCGGGTCCCAAATTGGTCAACGGAGTTGACCAGATACAACCCGTGCCCGATTCAAAACTTGTGGTTCAGGATTCGGGTAACCCGCCTAGCTGGAGTAGTGCTTCAAGTTTGGTAATTGGTGGGCCCACTAAACTTCCGGTTTCTAATGAATGGGTTGAGTCTTTTAAACAACCTCTAGAGATTGCAGGAGATCTGAATGTTGCTACACCAACTTCCAACATTGACCAAAATGTCGATAATAATAATAATATAAATATTAATATTAATATTGATATCGATAATCAATCACAAGCTATGTGTAACGATTTCACAACATGGCAAGGAATGGGGGAAATGATTGAATTCAGCACTTTAGCAGAAGAATCGGTTTCAGATTTATTAGCTGAAGTTGATGCAATGGAATCACAATACGGGCTGCCTTCACCAACTTCTAGAAGAAATAGTTTTGTTGATGATTTGTTTAACGGGTCATTTGATGAGTTTAGCCCGACACCCGATCAAGGTACAAGAAGTGATGGGTTTAGTTCTAGTGGAGATATTCAGTTACCAGCTCAATCAACAGATGAACAACAGCATTTAGTTGGATTTGATCTCATGAAAACGTCGTTTAAGTGGCCCGAAATGATTGATATAAATCGGTCTGCTAAAGGTGAAGGTGATGAAGGAGAAATGGAAATGAAAACTAGTGATAATAAATCTCATGTTCAAGTGAAGGTGGAAAATGGGAATTTGAATTTACAAAATGTGGGGTTTTCGGGTCAGATTAAGTCAAACGATGGGTTATTTGTTGAACCGATGAAGGAAACTAAAAGTATTGGTGCAAAGTTGGTTAATCGGGTTGCTCAGATTAAAGGGTTTGATGGTTCAACCAATCACAGGCGGCCTAAAAACGAGGAGGATGGTGAGTTTGTGAAGCCGCAACCGTTACCACCACCACCGCCGCCTTTGACTTTAGGGTTGGACCCGTTTGACCCGAATGACTTGGAATCGGAAGGTAAGTTTAGTCATACGAGTCAAAGTCGGAATGACCCGAATCCAAGCCCGAACCTGAACCTGAACCAGAGTCAGGGGAGGGTTAACAGTAGTAGTAATAGTCAAAGTCAAAGTCCACGGGAAAGAAGGCACGATGTTGAGAGAAGCAGTAGGAGGTCTTCATTGGGCGGCAGTGGTAGTGGTTCAAGGCCGCCAGTAAAAGGTGGGCAACAGCAGCAACAGCAGCGGTTGTGTAGATTTAATGAGAATGGGAGATGTAAGAAGGGGGCATCTTGCAGGTATTTGCATTCATCACCAGCAGGCTGAGAGGCTGGTTGGTTGGTTGGTTAATTGGTGTTGTTTTTTGTACAATCAGTTATTATTATTATTAATAATTAATATTAATATAATATAATATAATATAATATAATATATATATAAGGCGTGTTGTCAAGAGTAAGTGTTAGTTTTACTTGATGTAACTAGCCTCTCTATTAAATTAAGTCTCACTCTCATAATCGTCAGATACAATTCTCTTCTCTTGCCTTCAATTTCATTATTTTACTAGAGATGTTTCGTTAATTGTTGGGTTTGTGTATGTATCTTATCATCTAATAGCCAGTTAAAGACTTAAGGTGAATCACCCGGTTGCTATTGCTTCCATGTTCTTTTGTTTCATTAAAAAATATAGTTGGTCTATTTAAAATGTACAATATGATTGCGTTCAATTAGCAAGTGTCTCACATATTACAACCAAATCTATTTCACGATGGATAGGGAAGTTCATGTTTCCGGCCAACCCAACGCCATAAAACTTTTTAGCCTGTCATCCGTCCATTGTGCTCAACGCTTTTAAATGGCACGTGGGCACTTCGATTACTTTTCATGGCAACTAAGGCTAAACGGTATGGGTGTATGAGTGTGGTGCTGACACCTCACCCCTGGTGATGGTGCCCATACCCATAGCCTTAGGAGCTCACAGTTATGCCTATAAAATAACGAAGCTTCCATGGTAAATATTAACTTAAAAAGAAATTGAATCCGTTGGCTTTTATTTTGTACTAGTAGTATATCTACTTAAAAAAATGTATGTTTTTAGTAAGCTGCCAGTTTTATAGATGAGATGAGTTAATAGTTAAGACAGAAGAGAAGACATGCAAATGCAAAGGTGGTAGTCATTTGATAATGACACCGACGTTAATTCAGACCAAGAAACGGGCCGCCGGAGCTCTCTTTGCCTTAGCCCTAAACCAGGTCCAGATCCACCAGACCCGTCCTTTGTTGGGGAGTGCAATCGGTGCCGATGCCTTCTCCAGCGAGCGTCGTCTTTGGGTTCACGAGTCCTCCGGTCTGCTCCGACCAATTTTCAGGTCTTCTTCTACTTCGATTACCATAACTGTTTCGTGTATGCACTTCAATTTACTAATTTACCTTTGATTTACTCATCTTGTTGCAATGGCTTCAGGTGAAGAAATTTAGATTGTAGATTGGGTAAAATTCATGAGATTAATAACCAATGATGAAAAATTGCCCTAATTTCTGCGTTTCATGTTTGAAGAACAGGTTCCTAGATATTGATAGTTCATCCTGGCCTGATATAGAGACCACTGCTACCACTTCTTATGTGAAAAGCCATGTTGGATCAGTATGTAAATTAGGTTTTCAATTTCTAAAAAATTACAAGAATTCAATATTTTTAACATTTTATATAATTGCTGATATTCTTACAGTTCTTACGAGTACTTGCAGATGAAAGTGACGTTTGTAATCCAGAAATCACAAAACAAGAAGTTGCATTATCAGAAGCAGTAGATGCAATGGTGACAAACATAGAAACATCTGCAGAACATTTTGAAGACAGAAAAGAAAAACATCGTGCATACGCGCACGAATGGCGGGAAAAGTTTTCAGTTAAAGAATCAATGGCTGAAACAAAAGAACACCTTAAGGAAAAAGAAGAAAAAGACTGCAAATCACCGAGACCTGAACAAGTTCCAACTGCTTCAAACAACCAAGTTGAAGAAAAAACATTTGAAGAAGCAAAAATGATTGATAACCGTTATAAAGTTGCGGTTTTATATGAACTTCTTTCAGCTTGCTTAGCAGATATACATGAAAATGATAAGAAAACTGATCAAAAACCACCAAAAGGGTATGATTCGCGACATCGTGCTGCTTTGAGATTGCTGACTTCATGGTTTGATGTTAATTGGATTAAAATGGTTTGTTTTTTAAATTTATTTAAGTTTTTTGTTTTGGATTATTTTTTAAAATGGATATATTATTTGTAGGTAGCGATTGAAGTGGTTATTTCTTCTTCTGCAATGGCTATATTGAAACAAAAAGATGGAAATGAAAATGAGAAACCTTCAGATGATTCATGGGAAAAGTTGAAACGTGGTGGTCTTATTGGTGCAGCTGCTATAACTGGCGGAACCCTAATGGCAATCACCGGGGGTATATACCTAATTTTAATATTTTATAGATATTGGTAGTTATTTAATTGGGATTATTGTATAAAATGGTAACCGAGATTAGTTTAGTTTCCTATTTTAGTTAGTCAACTTTCTTTGGCCATCAAGTATTATTAAAATGAGTACATTACATAAATCGTCCCTGTGGTTTGCATGAAAATATGGATTTCGTCCCTTGGCTTTTTTCGTTACATAGATAGACCCAAATTTTGGAACTTGTAATCCATAATTTTGATTTGTAACACCAAAGGTCCCTAGAAACTTAACGGTCTTTTTTGCTTTAGGGACCGTTGGTGTTACAAGTTTCAAAATTAGGGACTATCTGTGTAATAAAAATAATTTGGGCAGGGTTAGCTGCACCAGCAATTGCATCAGGAGTAGGTGCTTTAGCTCCAACCTTAGGCACAATTGTGCCTGTAATTGGAGCTGGTGGTTTTGCTGCTGTTGCAACTGCTGCAGGCAGTGTTGCAGGTTCTGTTGCAGTTGCTGCATCTTTTGGAGGTAATTTTCAAAATTCATTTATTTATAATGCTTAATTAACCGTTTGATTTTGTCCAGCTGCTGGAGCTGGACTCTCAGGGACTAAAATGGCTAGAAGAACAGGAAGTGTGGATGAATTTGAGTTTAAAGCAATTGGGGATAATCATAATCAAGGGGTCAGTAATCACTTCTGACCATCAGATCATCATTTTTGTGGTCTAACAGAATTTTATTTATTTATTCATTTAACATTGTATCATTATTCCCAGAGGTTGGCGGTTGAAATTGTAGTTGCAGGATTCGTCTTTAACAAGGAAGATTTTCTGAGACCTTGGGAAGGACAAGATCACAATATGGAAAGGTGAGTAATGTCTGTACAAGAATGACGAAATGACTATTTTACCCTCATGTGCATTGCACATGGGGAGACTTGACAGAAAAAAGTTTACACCGTTTGGCCTAACGTGACAAAAGTTTCAAAAATAAGGACTATCTTTGTCGGTTTTAAAAGATTAGGACCAAAGTTGAAATCGGTTATCAACCTATTTGTGTAATTAACTCAACAAATAAAAAAGTGATAATTTTGGGCAGGTATGCGTTACAGTGGGAATCTGAGCATTTGATTGCTGTAAGCACCGCCATCCAAGACTGGCTTACATCAAGTAATTTCACCTTCTTTATAATTATGTTAATAACAATTAATTAATATTATCATTTTTCAATTAATATAAGATATGATGCAGGAATTGCAATGGAATTAATGAAACAAGGTGCTATGATGACTGTATTAAGCTCTCTTTTAACCGCTTTAGCATTGCCTGCTACATTACTTACCCTAACTGATATTATCGACAGCAAATGGTCTATTGCTGTTGACAGGTTTTTACTTTTATAATTTTTATTTTTAATTTAAATTCTCTCTTCTTGTTGACTTACATCACATTGACTTTTTTTTCTGCATCAGATCAGACAAGGCTGGAAAACTACTTGCTGAAGTTTTGGTCAACGGTGTGCAAGGTAACAGGTAACATAAATGAAGTTTTGGTCAACGTTTGTAGAAAAAAGTGATTTTTTTATAAATCTAAAATTCTTTAATAATTTGTTGATTAAACTTTTGCAGGCCTGTGACACTGGTAGGTTTCTCACTTGGAGCACGTGCAATATTTAAGTGTCTTGAAAATTTGGCTGAATCTGGTCATGGTAATATTAACTAGTTTATGCAGTTTGAAGAAATTTTGTATAAATGAAGGATACTAATTTATATTTATTTTGCAGTTGGAATTGTGGAAAGAGCTGTTCTTCTTGGAGCACCAGTTGCTATAAAAGATGAAAAATGGGAAGCTGCTAGAAAGGTGAATTACTCTATATTATTTTTAAATTATAACAAGTCATGAAATACTAATCCAATAATTTAATCTTCTATTCTTTAGGTTGTTTCTGGTAGATTAATAAATGCATATTCCACAACTGATTGGATGCTTGGAGTAGCATTTCGTGCCAGGTAAATTAATCATAATATTTTTAATTAAATAAATGAATTTAACCATGGTTAAACAACAGTCTCCTTAGCGAAGGATTAGCTGGAATTCAACCGGTTGATGTTCCTGGAATCGAGAACGTAAGTTTTTTATATTTTATTTTAATATTTTTTTTAAAGATTTAATGGAAAATGGTTTTGTATGGTATTAGGTTGATGTCACAGAAGTCATAGAGGGACATTCTTCTTATCTATGGGCTACTCGAGAAATACTAGATCGCCTTGATCTTGATGCTTATTATCCTGTTTTTAAAGTTACTCATAAAAACACCATTTAGTCCTCTTTTTTATATTATTTTATTAAAATGTCTATGATTCATATTTAATTGCTCAAATGGAGAAGTGCATATATCTCAACTGTTTATTTCTCAGTTTTTTTGTATGTGGAATATATATTACATCTGTTTGGAATTTGAATACGCACTGCAAGAAAGGTTTATTTTTAGTGTGGATAAAACTCGAATCACTCACACATGTTAATGGTGTTTGATTATTACTCATAGTTTCTGGAATGTATTAATGATTTTTGACTTAATACTTTTTGAAAAATGAAAAAAAGAGTGTGTACTTTTTGAAAAATGGATTTACTTCTACACACACTTTTTAAAATGTCTCAATTAATCATGATTTAAAAACATATATTTAAAAGATACTTTTTCTTTTTATAATTATCAACAATACTTAATTCGTATATGAAGAGACTAGGATAAAACCTGCGCGATGCGGCGGGCTGCGAAATATATAAACATGGCGATTAAAAGTCCATTGGTTACATATTTTTATAACGAACACAATACATAATCATAAACTGTGTATACAATAGAGGTAAAAAACAAGAATTAGCATTGTCGTTGAAATGTTGTTTGGTTACATGTTTTGATATATAGTAGGGTACCCGCGCAAATGAGGCGGCGGGTACAGTGATACATCTATTCCGCGACGATGTTGATGGTGTTCGTGTACATGTTTTTGTATAACGATTATTATACAAATGACTGATAGTTGTGAATGAAATATTTATAAAACTACATTGAAAACTTATCGGCGTTTAAAATTTGTTAAATTACATGGTTTGAACAAAACAAATCATACATGGGGAAGAATTATCACGTATATTATCCATCATGTAAGACCTCTCGATACACCACATTTGCTGTGTAAACGCCGTCAACATTAAATTGTTTTGCTGGAGTTACCAATACTTTTGTCGTCTGCCGTGAAATTCCTCTTGACAAGGCAACGTAAAGTTGCCCATGCGAGAACACTGATTCCGAAAGATAAACGCCGACGTTTGGAATTGTTTGTCCCTGGGCTTTGTTGATTGTCATAGCGAAGCTTAGCCGAACCGGAAACTGTTTTCTTTTCAACTTGAAAGGAAACATGTCGGATTCAGACGGACATAGAGGTATTCTTGGCAAGAAAACCTTTTTTCCAGCATGCTGACCAACAACTATTTCTGCATCAATCAGATTTGGCTCAAACTTTCTGCATATAAGTCTCGTGCCATTACATAATCCATGCGAGGGATCGAGATTCCGTAAAAGTATAATCGGACACCCAATTTTAAGCCGGAGAACATGAGGCGGCAGACCATTCACACTAAGGGAGTTTAAGAATTCCATAGGATATAAGCCGTTTCTGTCGTCTTCTGCTTCATCGAAACTATATCACGTTTTCTCTTCACCAGAAAATCTGTTGATCAACTTATCGTTAAGTTCATCAACATGGTCGTTTTTT
The DNA here is from genome assembly GCA_963853835.1 of Calendula officinalis. Classification (NCBI taxonomy): domain Eukaryota; kingdom Viridiplantae; phylum Streptophyta; class Magnoliopsida; order Asterales; family Asteraceae; genus Calendula; species Calendula officinalis. Next base: position 22,490,853 of record OY970823.1, read on the forward strand.
GTCGATAATATTGCCCTAGAAATGATATAATCAGCTGATCTTCCATTGACGTCCATAGAAGGAAATATCGAATTAATCAACTCTTCCTTGGACGCCTCATTATCAATGTATGGAATGGCCATGCCGTCTGGGATGCGAATATACTTTTCATCTATAACTTCTTCTTCCCCATCCCCCACTCGTAAAAGAAAGTCGGAAAACCATGGATCCGTTCGCGCTCTCATATTGATAGTGAGCCTCATCTTTTTAATGACAGACCACAGCGGTGACATTCTTAGGCTGGAGTCTTCAATTTGGGCTCACGTTCCACGTCTAACAACCGGCAAGACTTGCCTAAAGTCGCCTCCCAACACCATAACTTTACCGCCGAAAGGGACTGTCCTCCCCGTGATGTCTTGCAATGATCGATCTAATGCCTCCACAGCCTGCCTCTTAGCCATGGAAGCCTCGTCCCATATGATTAGCTTTGCTGCTGTAAGAAGCTTTGCGGTCCCACTTTGTTTCTTAATGCTACAGAGTGAGTTGTTTTCAAGATTTATTGGAATCTTGAAGCGGGAGTGAGCAGTTCTACCGCCCGACATGTTATTGGCTGCCGCGCCGGACGAAGCTGTCACGAGTGCAATGAAACCACGAGAACGGACCTTTGCAAGGAGAGCTTTATACAGAAAAGTTTTTTCCTGTTCCGCCAGGCCCATCTATAAAGAAGACACCGGGAATGTTGTTATCCACATGCCTCAATATATCATCATACGCGACTCTCTGGTCGGAATTTAGTGAGTCAGAAGCAACCAAGTCTTCTTCTTCCACAATTATGGAGTACTCCTCTTGTAATTCCCGAACAACCCCAGATGATAAACTCGTGTCAGTATTTAATTTAGGAAGATCAAAATCATCTAGATCTTTACCCATAGACTGGAGAAAAACTTTGATGTCTTTAAGGACCATGTTGCGGGAGATCTCCAGATTTGCGCACTGTCGTCTATAATCGTCCGACAATGATTCGTAGTGGTCATCCCACAACTTCCGAACATCCCCCGGCTCACAGTATATCAAAATAGTAGCAAATAACCTCCTAAGAGCAGGTGGAAACTGAAACAAAGAACCCTCCGCAAGACATGCCGAGATATTATTATCATCCTGAATTAAACCTCTCGCGAGAGCTGCCGCGCGAAAAGTCTCGTACAACACATCCCCAACAGTATAGAGACAACTCCAACCCATAGGACCAGGAACATGGCACAAGAGTAGGCGCAGGTAGAATCGTTCTCCTTCAGCGGGGTTAGCGGCAACCATTCTTCCCATCATTAATCTTCTGTGTCTAGTATTCCAGGTCCGTGACATGTTGTTCCATGTGAAGTATCTGGGAAAGTCCTTGTACAATAAACCCCTGGCGTCTTCATTGATTCTATTCATCTCAAAAAACGCTGTAAGCATAGATGCCTTGTCTCTTTCCCTGGCAACAACGTCGCCCATTCTATCGTTGTCTCGAAATCTAACCATTTGTTTATTTGGGAGATGATTTGTAGAGCCATTACGTATGGGTTAATTTGTGAAATCGACACGTATCGCCTTTATGTTATACCAAATATGGGGGAATGGAATGGTGGAGAAATCGTCAACATCAAGATGGCAGTCAAATGTCTTCAAAAAAAAGGGTGAATGTAAGTAGGAAAGAGTACTACATATCATTAGTAACATGATACCTAATATGCGCAATGAGTAATTAAATAATAAAAACTGTTAGTTGATCTTCAAAATGTATATATTTTAATAGAAAGCTATATGCTTATAACTTATAAAGACTAATCATTATTTTAAATATTTAAAGATACTAAAAAATAGGTAGGGGTTTATGTGAATGTAACATCATAACACGGTTTTTAAGTGTTGGTTTAGGGGTTAGCACCGATCAAAGAAAAGTTTATATGGATTATAACGTATACAAGGAGGTGAGGCTGGGTCTTCATGCTGGTTCGTGATGTTGTAGGAGCGAATTTAATCCCTTAATGATTATCAATAGGATTTTTTTAAAGAATTAGGATGTTGTGATAAGTAATGAAATTTGAATTACTTTCGAATTATGGATTAATCATTAAAGATAAAGATTATAATATAATATTTTATTAAAATTCGACTAGTCTCTAAGGAAGCATGTAATATAAGCCCAAAATATAAGAGCTAACATTGAATTAAAAATCATATAAGTTTGAAGCATAGGGTTTGCACGCCCTTATTTATAACAAAAAAATCGCACATCACACATTACATATAGTGGCAAAAAACCATAGACTAAAATAAAAATAGATCATCATCATCAGACTCGTCGATTAGGCGGTATACTTTGTTGTTGCCAAAAACAGAATCTTGGTTTAAGTTGTTCGGGTTTGAATTATGTGAGAAGTTAAAGGTGTAATCAGAATGATTATCACGATCGTCTTCAGAAGATTGGATTTCAATAATGTTGTCCCATTTCCAATTTAACAAACTTATCTCTCGTTTTCGCTTTTTAGAATTGTCATGAATCTGGTTACACAAGAAGTATAGGATTTGGATTTAATAGGTTAGGTCATTTTGTTTTGTCAACTATGTGGCCTTATTAATAACGAAACAATTAATTCGCGAGTACGTTATGAATTGAAATGGGATATTACCTCTACAACAGGCGTAGGAGCAATGATTTCACCAACAATTGGAGAATTGTTTAGGTTTTCGTGGATGGCCATCTTGAGATAAAATTAGAAAACATTAGGTTAGTCAATATAATGAGATAAAAATAAAAAAAAAGTAAAGGTATCCAATATAATTATGGATATGAAGTTGTCGACTGGGGTGTTACCTCAGGGACTGGTGTGGTAGGGGGAGTTGACCAAGAGTAGTAGCGGTAGGCGTAGCTGGGAGAATTTCACCCACAATTGGAGGAAGTGGTACATGTGGTGGCATGTCCGTCTAAAAAAAAGCAAAGGATAATATTAGAGAAAGACATGTAATAACATAATATAAGCTATGTAGTAACAATCTCAAAAACAAATAATAAGGAAACAACTAACGGAATGTTGAATATCAAAGGCATAATTTCATGGTAAAGTTTTGGAAACACTTAATTTGACCATATAAAATTCAATCCCATGATAAAATCATATTCAATTTCCTAAATTAATATATGTAAACAAAGGCAGATTATGGAGCATTAATAGGTTTATTATTATTTTTTTCTTAAGTATTACGGGGTATATTCAATTTCCTTAAGTATATAGTTTCAATTTCCTTAATCCATCTTTGACTGTTTTCGTTTTATAATTGATTTCTTTTTACTATTTTAGTATAAAAAACAAACTACGTTGTATTACAGCAAATAGTGCAATGTATGCTGCATAAGTTTTTCATATATTTTGATATAACTTGCATATATAATAAAAACTTAAATGAATTGCATAAAATATGTGTTTTCTGTAAAAATATGAGTTTAACTTTTAATTGATATTTTGATTTTCCATATATTTTAAATGAAATGAGTTGCACAGTTTGACTACCTCGATAATCAGTTTGCCTGTTGCTGTAATATGACTTTTGCTGTAATATGGTCTGATTAATATGAGTTTAAATGAAATGAATTGCACAGTTTGACTTTCATATATTTTGACTTTTTGATGTAAAAATATGAGTTTAGAAAACTATGAAGTCAGAAACAAATTATGTTGCATTATCTTATGTATTTAAACTATATGTTAAAAAAAGTCAAAATTCTATTTAGTAAAAGATATGTAGTAAAGGAAATATAATTTTTAACTTATTCCTTATTGCAGGATGTGATTTTGACTTTTGAAGTCAAGCTATGAGTGACAGCAAACTTTGAAGTCAAAAACAGATTATGTTGTAGCATCTTTTTTATTTTTAAACTATGTAGTTAAAAGTCAAAATTCTAAGTAATATAATTTGTGTTATTTATATTAGGTTACTTTAATTAAAGTCAAACAAGTATTTTGACTTTATAGTCAAAATCAAATTGACAATACAAAATATGGATTTACTGTATGATTTTAAAAGTCAAACTTTATAAACCGTACTTTAAACAACTGTATTTTGGATGGTAACATACGTATTATTTTTAGCGGGGTCAACAACAATTGACAGTTAAAATGGTCTGCATATTTTTACGATTCCACATATGGTAATTATAAACGCAATTGACAGTTTTGATGAACGATTTATATGGTAATTACGTTTCAAGGTTATAATACATTAAATACGTTTTTATGGTAATTACGTTTTGATTTAGGAAAATACATATGATAATTACGTTTTCTAATAAATACATCTCCATCTTTTCAAACATGGTAAGTAAAATATGGTCAAAATAGTATATATATATACCGAATTTTATTTGGTTAAACAACTTAAAATATTTTTATTAAAGACGTAATTGACAGTTTTAGTTGGACAATAAAAACGTCTATAAGTAATTTAATTTTCGTCAACCAAATTACGTTTTTTGCGATTCCACATATGTTAATTATAAATACATTAAATTGAGATATGGTAGTTACGTTTTGATGAACGATTTATATGGTAATTACGATTTAAGGTTATAATACATTAATTACGTATTTATGGTAGTTACGTTTTGATTTTCGAAAATACATATGGTAATTACGTTTTCTAATAAAAACGTCTGCATCTTTTCAAATGGTCTGCATATTTTTAGCCTTTTTCGTTTTGTCAAAAGACTATATAAATCGAAATTTATTAAAGAACTTAAAACTTATTTATTAAAGACGTAATTGGCAGTTTTAGTTGGATAATAAAAACGTCTATAAATAATTCAATTTTAGTCGGTAGTAAAAAACGTAAAATATCTGCAGTAAATATTTTACAATTTAACGTAAAATATCTACAGTTTATGATTACGTGTTGACGAAATATTTCCATTAACACCACAAAATATATAATTCGAGTAGGTGTACAAAATTGTACAGTACACAGACAACGATTATTTGGTTCATGACAAAATTAATATTATTAAGGCAAACCATATTGAAACAAAAAAAAAAAAAAAACACCAATTGTGTAACAGAAACTAAGAGTAACCTAACTAACTAATTATTGTGGTCCGATTAGCAGGGCTCTCTTTCAACAAGAACTTTCGAACCATCCTGCCTTGGGCGAAAATGCCGCCCTATTGTTTTTGTGTGTAAGTTGATAGACGCTTATTTCCAGAGAGGGTAGTTCTTAAGCGTCTCAAACTATTATTTGGTTGCGTGTCGGACGCGACATCGGGTTCTTCATCACATAAAACAATGGCATCATCATATTGCACAATCGGATGGATGCGTTGAAGTGCATATGTTTCTGGCATCGGCGGGTTGAACTCGATGTTTGTAACGTCAGTAGAAACAAGATATTTGACTGAAATTTAACCAAATAAAAAAGAGATATCAATATATTTTTAATTAAAGTAAAATGAAGCACTTAATTGGAATTAACCTGTTGGTTTTATAATCGGTTTAACGCGACATGCGTACACAGTTATGTTTTCAGAAGCACATCTCCGAATCATTGTTGTCGTGGCTGTCGGTATATGATACAAGATGAGCTTGATACGGTTGCCCCTGTCGGAAATTACATTTTAAATGGGTTATTTCGTAGGTGTGGTGATCATGTAAATCAGGTATAAATACTTACAGACAGTCATGCAGCAGTATTGCACACGATATCCGACCGGATGTAAAAAAAAGCAACCGTTCGACATGTTTCCAGCAACGTCTGTGAAATGTTTATTAATTACGAAAAGTATTAAAATATTATCACTTTAAAGTAAAACAGCTAAAAATGTAACGTGGACGTACCAATCAACATTTTTCGAGTTGTTTGATTCTGCAATAGCCATTTCGGAGATCTGACCAACGGGTACTTGGGGAACCAGGCATCTTCTCCATTCGCAGTTTCAGCAAGCACGGTTTTAGTGTTAAATACTATTGCCCATTCATTACGAATAAAGCTATAGTTCTCGAAGCGAGGAAAGGATTCGACATTGGTGTAATCAATTTTGAAATAATTTAAAGAGAAGACACCGCCTTCTAGTCTTCGGTTTTGGTATGCAGAAAATAAGCTGGGGGAGGGGGGGGGGGGGGGATAATGGCTGCAAATTTGTGTCTCTGAAAATAAATGATTAGTATTTAAAACCAAAAACAAAAAATAGTATCTTAATTAGTAGGAACTTACAAATCTGTCAAGCAGGAACAAATATAGTTTGTTATGTTTGTGGTCAAGCCAAACATAATTAACGCGAACAAATTTGCATTTGTACCACAAATGTGGATTCCAGAGGTCTTCAAAGTTTTCAACAGGTTCGTATCCATCAAAATCCATCGTTTGTATGCTGCACAACAACTCCATCGTTAGTTGATGGAGTATATATATAGTTTAAAAAAAACTTAGAATTCAATATGTATTTAATTTAAAAAAAAACGTAAATCAAAATATTTAGTATCTGCCTATTTAATATTCAATATTTATTTAACATTTAAAAAACCGTACAACCCAAAAAACGTAGAATTAAACATTGAAATCACTGGATTTAATTAGTTTGTAAACGTAATTTTAATTTAGGAAGGCTATTAAATGCGAATTATCTCTAAAGGAAGTTGACTGTTTATTGATATGTATTATATCGTGGACGTTATGTATATTATGCGCGTGTTAACAGATGCATAACAAAAAACCACATGGCCTAGTGGTTATCACCTTGGTTGTTTTCCGAATGGTCTTGGGTTCGAATCTCGTGTAAGGCGCAATTATTTTGTTTTTGAAGGGTGTTTGAACATTGCTAAAAAAGGAAGTGTTGAAAATTCAGACTTCCTCTTTTAGAAATGTCTAGAATGCTTTTTAAAGTAGTAAGATAATATATAAACACTTATATTTATTGAGATATACAGAGTGCTTCCGGACTTTTCTTCTTGTAACGTGAGTTATTAATCAGACATTTATCATGTGTATTTTTCTAATAATTTGATTTTTTATTCTATAAAAGGATTTTAATAATAATAGCTCTATCTTAAGGTTGTCATTAAAATGAATATTATAGAAAATTTTTAGTTGAATTAATTACTTAACTAGTTGAATATTTTTAAAAGTATGGAATAAATTTGACTAATAAAGATAAACATAGATAAAATGGTTTACAATTTAATTAATTATTTCTTTATAAAACAGAATATTTATCCTTAAAGTATTCATTTTTAAAAACTATCATTATCAAAACTGATCATAAAAACAAAATGAGTTGAAATAAAATAAAAACAAAATAAAAATAAGAACCAACCACTACCATAAATAGCAACTGTCTATGGTCTTTAATTCTTCACAATTTTCGAGAACAGATATGATCCAGATCATGTATTTAAATTACGGATAGGGATATAGAATTATAGAGTATAAATTGGTCCGGAAGTGGAACCGGTTAGACCAGTGCCAATGGTGGCGGCAACTGACGTCGTCAGTTGCTGCCAACTCAGCGCCACATCAGCAGACAAACTAACTAACATTAAACTGACGTAGTCATGCCAACAGCACTCCGTCACTTCACCAAATTTGGGTCCCACCATTTACTTTTCTTTTTCTAATTAAAATATACAACTAATTAAAACATATAACTAATAAAAATAAATTACATTAATTATAAGAAAACATTACATAAAAAGTTTATCTTTTTTTTGAATTTTTTAGATTTTTTTATAAATATTACGTTTTTTTTTTCTAATTATTATAAGGAGTTAAATGAATTAAAAAAAAATATTAAAATAAAAGTTAAAATAATGTCTGGAAAAAAAAGAAAAAAAAATAAAATAAAAGGTTAAATAAGGTCTGGAAAAAAAAAGAAAAAAAAAATTAATTTTTTAATCACCATTTCAACCGCCGCTCGCCCCTTCGCTCGTCGCCAAAGGCATTGCACCTCAACCGGCGCCACCACCGACGGCCCGTGCCAACGGTGCCGGTACCGGCGGCCAACCGGCGGTGCCCAACCGGCGGACCGTTGGCACCGGTCTTAGAAATAGATTTTGAATAACTAATTTGGCTATTGCCTATTGGATCTAACTTTTTCATGAAATCATGTATCGATTATCGAACAGATTAGGTGTAAGTTTCGGAACTAAAATTTAATTAATCTTGTACTTGGAATTTGTTATAATATAATACTATTAATAGTGTTCGGTTCATATTAATTACATAATTATTATTGTATACTATACTAATATTACATGTATCAACTAACAAATATGATAAAACACCCGAAACTAGTGCCAATTACTATGTCGGTTCTAATCGGGTCTATACCCGTGTTAGTCCCTAGACTAAGTAAATATAATTTGATGATCGATAACTAAGAAGAATAAATCAGCTGAAGTATGTATTTAGCTGAAGTACAAGTATATTCATAATCCTTCAGCTGCGTACGTACTTAGCTCTAGGAAACAAGTCGAATCAGCAGCTATATAAGAGTGTTCATTCGAAGTCTATGGCCAAAGGACAAAGATCAGAAAAAGACCACTCAGCTGATAGTGGAATCAGCTGATGGTACCTGCTGCAGATAATGACTTAGCGGAAAATGTTCTTGACACTTTGAACATTTTCTTTTCCCGCTCAAAGAAGAAGAAAACGATGAAGATCTTCTATTTTGGAATAGAAGATAATATGTCAGTACATCATCGTTTGTCCCTCCAAGCATGTAAAGGGAAAGTCAACTACTTTTGTATTATCATAGTACACCTTTTCACTGTACGTCAGAAAAGGTAGCAAAAGGAGTTGACACAAAGTACAATTGGGACTATAACCTATGCAAGTGCATTAAATGTTTCCGTGGACAAGTCTACATCGACGAATGATATGTTTACACGTCGATTAACTTGTGGACAAAGGAACATGGATCTTGGGCTATATATAGAGACGTAAATGCTTGCATTTACACACACCTTTTAGCATTCATAGCACAAGAACATTCTCTGAGAGTTTGTTATTGTCTGGTATTCTCTCTCATAGTTATTACTAAGGCATTTAATATCAGTTGTTGGTATCAGCTGATATAACTCTCCTTGCATTGTCTTCTAGTTTGAGCGAGCAAAAGTGTCGCTTCAAGTATAGAGTTTTAGTTAGTGTGTACTATCTATTTCCGCAAACTTTGTACTGTATAAAGTTGTTTTAATAAACTCTTAATCATTAAAAACTTGTGTGTTCTTTATCTTATCGTCTTTATTCGTCATAACGCAACACATTTGTGTTGTTGGGATCCAACAACCCGATTTACTAGAACCGAACCGGAACCGTACACTGTAAAACGGTTTGATTCTCGGGTCTACTAACCCTCTCAAATCGGATCTCGGGTATTTCGGGTCCGGATCTATCCAGGTTGGTTCTAGACCGGATCCCATCCCTAATTTTAATGTTCAAGAATCCATCTATGTCGTTTTCGGATTTGATTTCAACAGGATCTTTATTATGAAAACATTTTTTTTGGAAACGGCTTATTATGAACACATATACCCAAAGACGGCTTATTATGAACACACATACCATATATTGTCATATATACATGGTCATTCCAAAATCAAGATTAAGACAACAAGAAAGTAACACAAACGCACAAATAAGAACAAATTAAGTACCTACCACGGATCAACTGTCACCTACTAATTTTAAACTTCATAACTCAACGCATTAAACATTCACTTTATGTTAGTTTAACCGAGTTGCGTTGAAGGAGATTTATGATTTTTAAAAATTCTTAAGCAACAAATCCCAACCATTGATCAATAAGATCTAATGATCAAGATTAATCACATATTTTATATATTGAGGGGTATTTTGGTCATTTTTTATAAAATAAAAATATTTTTATATTATTTTTATTTTTTATTTTTTATTATTTCTATTATGAAGGGGTATTTTGGTCATTTGGCACTTAAAAAAAATTTCAATTTATTTTTTATTTTAATTTTATTTTAATTTTTTTATTAATTTATTTATTAAAAAATAATATTTATTTGATAATTACGTGTATGACTTAATCACATGTGATTTTATAATGTAATTGCATAGTAAATCACATGTGATTGTATATTTAATCACATTGGTGTTATAGTTCAATCACATGTGATTCAGTATGCAATCACATGTGATTATATATTTAATCACATTTGATGTTTTAGTTCAATCACATGTGATTTAGTACGCAATCACATTATGTGTTATTAATGAAAAAATAATTTTTTTTAAAATAATAATAATAAAAATATAATATTTTTAAAATAATAAAAATTTTAAAATAAAAAATAAATATTTTTCTAAATGACCAAAATACCCTTCAATTAAAAATATTAAAAAAATCAAAAAAATCAAATTTTTTTAAATGCCAAATGACCAAAATACCCATTTATGTGTAAAATATGTGATGAATCTTAACTATTAGATTTTATTGATCAATGGTTAAGATTTATTATTCTGGACTTAATAAAAATAATGAATCTTTTTTAACGTTTATTTAGTTTGACATAAAGTCAAGTAATTGAGACATACTGATTGATGATAGTAACATAGATAAGAAATTTAACATATTGACTAACTTCGTGACGATGTAGAGTTGGATTATTTTGTAAGTTTGTGTGTTGAAATGATACTTCACATTATAAAATGTCAGTTTTAGATTAAGCCGACTGACTCATACCTAACCTAAATGTTTTTATGACGGTTCTGCGCCATCAACCTATTTATAAGCTACATGCTTTTGTTTATATATTATATAGTTATCTTTTTTAAAATAAATATACTCCCACCGTCCCTAAATAAAGTTCTCATTTCTCTTGAGCACAACTTTTTAGAAGATAGTTAGTGGTGGGGTATTTGGTATTACTTTTTATTAAAATATAAGGTTTGATTGGAGAGAGAAAGTGTTTTAAGAGATAGTTAGTGCTGAAAATATTGGCAATAATATTATTATATTAAGTGGACCCCTTAAGTTTGAGAAATGAGAACTTTATTTAGGGACAAAATTTGAAGGATAAATGAGAACTTTATTTAGGGACGGAAGGAGTATTTCTCAATGATGAAGACGTGAGGTAGTAGACGTGAAGTCACACCCAACGCAAGAAACCCCATCGAGGCACGCAGATGAACCAAATATTCAAAGAATCGTTCATGATTTGTTCAGCGGTAAGTTCATTTAAGTTCGCTTTTATTAAAAAGAGTTTTTCTAACATGTGCCCCTAGGCACATGTTTAGATACATTAAATAACTCAAAATTTCCTAATAAACTCTTATTAAACATCAATGAAGTACATATGTTACATTTTTAAGAGATGTATTAAATGCATTTTTAAGTTTTAATAGAAAGTTTGAGTTATTTAATGCATCTAAACCATGTGCCTAGGGGGCACATATTAAAAAACCCCTATTAGAAAAACTAATATGAACAAGATTTTATATACATTAAATTGAATATATGTATGATCCATTCATTTATGTTCGTTTGTGTATTTGTTATTCGTTTACGTTCGATAATAATATATTAACGAACCAAACACCAATTCTTAATTCTAGCAAATAATTATTAAAATCATCTAGAATAGAAAGCAACTAATAATTTTATGAATGGTAGATTGTTATCGACGAGTACTAACCCCTAAAATATTTGATATACTAAGGAAGAAACGTTCAAAGAGGTCCATCATCTTTAGAAAATCCCAAGGAACAAATCACAACTATTGATCAATAGAATCTAATGGTCAAGATTAATCACATATTTTATATATTGAGGGGTATTTTGGTATTTTTTTAAAAATAAAAATAAAAATATTTTTTTTTTATTTTTTTTTATTTTAAAATTTTTATTTTTTTATTTTTTTTATTTTTTTTTATGAAGGGGTATTTTGGTTATTTGGCACTTAAAAAAATTTCAATTTCAATTTCAATTTTATTTTTATTTTATTTTTTTAATCTTAAATTTTTTTTATTATTTTTTATTATTTTTATTAATTTTTTTATTAAAACATAATATTTATTTAATAATTACGTGTATAACTTAATGACATGTGATTTTAGTGTAAAATCACATGTGATTTTAGTGTAAAATCACATGTGATTTTAGTGTAAATCACATGTGATTTTAGTGTAAAATCATGTTTTGATTTATTATGCAATCACATGTGATTCACTATACAATAACATTATGTATTATTAGTGAAAAATTAATAATTTAAAAAAAAATAATAAATAAATATTTTTTTTTAAAAAATATTTTGTTTAAAAAAAACTAAAAATTTTAAAATAATAAATAAAAATAAAAAAATAATTTTTTCAAAATGACCAAAATAACCCTCAATTAAAAATTACAAAATAAAAAAAATAAAAAAATTTAAAATAAAAAATAAAATAAAAACAATTTTAGTGCCAAATGACCAAAATACCCCTCCATATATAAAGTATGTGATTAATCTTGACTATTAGATCATATGGACCTCCTTGAACGCAACTCATACTAAAGAAATAAACTATATTAGACATCCAATTATTATCAAGACGCGAAAAGGATAGTAAGTTAAAAACAACTGTGACGTCGTGTCTGTTTCAAGTAATTTTAATATTTGGTTGTTAATATTTACAGTAATTTCTCTAGTTGATTATATAAAGTATAAAAGTTCCTTTGTATAGTTTATCTATATTTTTTATTTACCTTTTTTTGAATTGTTTACAAACTGTTCATGAATTAATTAGTTTTATAACATATGAATACAGATACAAAATTCGGTTTGTTTTTTTAAACGAAGTAATTTCATTAAAGAAAAACGCCCCAACAAAGAGTTATGGCGGAAAATTACATTACGAGTTCAATGCCAGAATAGTACTCCCTCTACCCTAATTTTATTATCGACCTAGCCTTTTTTGTTTGTCACAAAATTATTGTCAATTTGAAAATTTCACCAATCAAAAAATAATTTAGTAGTAAAGATAGAATTTTATTGATTAGATAATATGATAAATGCAATTTTTTTAAACTATTAAAACTATTTGATTTTTGTCTGTAGACAATAATTTTGAGACGAAGTATTACACAACCAACGGTTGCAATTTAGATTTACCTACATTCGTTGCTAATCCAATTAAAAGAAAACATGTAGCGACCAATTCCGCTTGTTTATATTATAGTATTTGTTTGTTCACTTAAACTCGAACAAACGAATATATATATTCGTCCGGACTTTAGGAACCCATCGTCTCATTTCATGTGTGGTAGTTGGATATTTTTGATTTGAAATTGCAACAGAAACAACGAAATTATTTCATTGATATGTCACAAAATCAATTTAGATTAAGATTAATATATATTATTAGATTTGTTTTTCTTTTCTGTGATATCCTTGGTAGAGTTGTGTATAAAGTAATCTATCTTTAAAACAAAATCTTAAAAGTGTGTAATCTCGGTGGATTCTCAAAAATGTGCAATCTTGTGGAAAAGGAAGCATTATGTTGGAGGAACACCTTTGGGGCATTAATTGCTAAGGTGAGTACGTGTGGACTTCACTGGGTACATAGCCATTGAAATATTTTATAATGTGTATTTGGTCTATTTGCTTAATTGTGTAGACTATTAGTATGTAGAGTTAATTATATATTATTATGAATATTAAAACTAACTTGTTTGATGATTGACGAGATAGCTAAGTGCTTAGATGAAATAACTCGAGAAGTTATGATGAGTGATAGATTGGCGGTGATTCGGGGGATCCCCGGTCACTTTGGATGGGGCGGATTGGGCGTCGTCCCATGGACCATCATGTGATAGGAGGCTTGCTAACCGGATGTGATCCGGCTAGAAGTCGGGTAACGGTAGATTGGACGATTCCCTCTTTCTGTTATCATAAGGCTTATTAAGGCGGGGGATCCCCAATTAATAAGTATGTGAGATGACGGATTATTTGGAGATGTTCCGGATAACTAGATAGACTTGCTAGGAAAGCAAGAATGATAGAGTCACAATAGGGTGACTAGACGTTTGATGATGATGATGATATATATATATATATATATATATATATATATATATATATATATATATATATATATATATATATATATATATATATATATATATATATATATATATATAGGGTCCGGATCCGGTGAGGACTGCGAGGACAATTTTCGTCCACTAATCTCATGAAGGGTACAAAGGATTTTTTTGAAACCCCCATTTCCCTCCTTGTCCACTTGTCATCCAATGATTGGATGTGGGTTTCCCCCCCACTTCGTTTTTCGCCAATAACTTTTTTTTATTTGAAAATTAAAAAATCTAAAAATGCCAAAAATTTTAAAATTAAATTCTCTACATAATGTGTATAGTCATGAAAATTTGAAAAAAAAAAATAACACAAAGATCCAAAAATTAAACAATGATCCAAAATTTACACAGTGATCCAAAAAATAACATGATCCAAAAATTAACATTGATTCAAAATTAACAAAATGATGCAAAACTTTACAATGATCCAAAACTAATAAAATGATCCAGAAATTAAAATGACTCAAAGTTAATAAAATGATCCATAAATAACAAAATGATCCATAAATAACAAAATGATTCAAATTTAACAAAATTAAAAAAATAAAATCAAATTTTCATGACTATGCTCATTTTGTAGAGAATTTAATTTTAAGAACTTTGGTTTTTTCAGAATTTTTTTTAATTAAAGAAAAAAAAAGTTATAGCCAAAAAACACAAGTGAGTGGAAAAAAAATAAATAGTGCGGCCAATCCCATTGTAACATGTGTCCGAGAGTAGGTGAGAGTGGGGGAAGGGAGAGTGGCAGCGAGTGAAGTGCTCCATACTTGCAAATCTCAAATTCAAAATGACAATTTAGACCCTCAAATATTTAACCTTTAGAGGAATTTTGAAAAAAGTCCATTATAATTACAAAGAATGCCACTACGAATTTTCTAAAAAAATAAGATAATCTGAGCCACATATTTTTTAGATTAACAACTGAGATTTGTCCTCGCAGTCCTCACCGGAAAAAGAGTCCTCACTCGATCTCACTTCCATATATATATATATATATATATATATATATATATATATATATATATATATATATATATATATATATATATATATATATAGAAGTGGGATCCTGTGGGATCCTATATATATATAGGGTCCGGATCCGGTGAGGACTCTTTTCCTCGCGAGGACTGTGAGGACTCCAAAAAACTCTAAAAATGATCCAAAACAAACTTTTTTCAAAAAATTCCTTTTTTAAACACTAAAATCGCTATGTATAAGATCCAAAAAATAAAAAAAAATTCCAAAAATGATCAAAAAAAAAAAAATATGGATCATAATAATGATCCACAAAAAAAATCTGGATCACTGTTATGATTCGCTAAAAAAAGTGGATCATAATTTTTTTTTTGAATTTTTTTTTGTCAAATGCAGTAATAATCCTGGTGGGTTATATATATTTTTTTCGGAATTTTTTGAAATTTTTATGAGGTGTCCTCGCGAGTCCTCACCGAAAAAAGAGTCCTCACAGGATCCCACTTCTATATATATATATATATATATATATATATATATATATATATATATAGGGTCCGGATCCGGTGAAGACTCTTTTCCCTGTGAGGACTGCGAGGACTCCAAAAAAAACTTAAAAAATGATTCAACACAAACTTTTTTCAAATTTTTTTTTAAACATTAAAATCGCAGCATATAAGATCCAAAAACAAATAAAATTTTTAAAAAATGATCCAAAAAAAAAAAATGGATCATAACAATGATCCACAAAAAAAATATGGATCATTGTTAAGATCCGCAAAAAAAAGTGGATCATAATTTTTTTTTCAAAATTTTTTTTTGGTCAAATGTAGTAATAATCATGGGGAGTTATATATATTTTTTCGGAATGTTTTTGAGGTGTCCTCGCGAGTCCTCACCGTTTTTTGAGTCCTCACAGGATCCCACTTCTATATATATATATATATATATATATATATATATATATATATATATATATATATATATATATATATATATATATATATATATATATATATATATATAGTGGAGAATTAAAATCAGAACCAATTTTAGCGTTAGAACTGTAAGAACCAATATCAACCAATCAGAAGTTAGAAAATTTGAAATTCCCCCCTAAAATTCGTGAGGGTATATTTGGCATTTCGTCCATATGTGTATTTTGGTAACTGATATATTCAATAAGACTATCCCATGATTTATGGAAAGGTAGTTATTATTTTTCAACATTGCTAAAATCGATTTTGATCATGATTTTAATTCAGCATCTTCATCATAATATTCGTTCCATATAATCTGCATCTTTTTGGTTGAGTTCAGAAGAAATAATTAGTATTGTTCATGATTAAATGACGATCATTCAAGAAGACGAAGCAGCCACCACCGAATCGACCACCACCGATGTCTCTTAACTGTCATCAAAATTGAAGAAGGTTCAAATCGGAAATGGAATTGAAGAAGGTCAAATCGGAATTGGAATTCGACGACACTGTCGGCAGCCCTAACGCCGCCAATGGTCTAAGGTTTGTCGTCCAGATCTGATGATGTCCTTTATACATGAATGTTACTACATAGGTGTCCTAATTCTACACCACAACTTGTTCCTCTGTCCTTTTCATTCGGTCGTCGCCGGCAACAAAAGGAGATCTGCAATATTGGAGTTCATTGTTGGTGAAATGATGTCATATTTCTACTAGTACGAACATGTATATATATCATTGGGGGTATACACGTATGTATATGTCTTCAAGTTTTTTATGAGACTTTTGTACCCATTTATTGTAGCATACATGTATGTATTTGGTAATCATTTTATAATGTAGATAAGCTATCCCTTGGGTATACATGTATGTATTTGTATTCATTGTTATATGAATATTTTTGGAAGCAGTTATTATAGCATACATATATGTACTTTTATAACATGCATGTATTTTTTGAAGTAATTTCTATTCTTGTGACGTTGAAGTTTCAAAAATGTCACCAAATCACGTTTTATATTTCATGGACATTAGTGTATTGATTAAAAAGTAAAAAACTAATAGGTAACTTCATAAAAACATAGGTGTAAACTCTTCATAAAAATGGAACTAAGAATTCGATAATTAAGGAAATGTAAATTACAAAAAAAGAATTTGCTTAAATGTAGGAACCACTAAAAATATGGCAGTTACCAAAATAATGGTGATGCATTACCCAATATACCCCTACCGAATTAATTAAAAATACAAATTAAAACCGAAAATTACTCTTCCCTCATTGGTTGAATTATAGTTCTGACGGTTCTGCTTCTAATTTGGTTTTGTCTTTAATGCATCCCTATATATATATATATATATATATATATATATATATATATATATATATATATATATATATATATATATATATATATATATATATATATATATATATATATATATATATATATATATATATATATAGAAGTGAGATCGAGTGAGGATTCAAAATCTGACTGCGAGGACAAATCTCAATCGTTGATCTCAAAGATGTGTGGCTCAGATTTACCCATTTTTTTAAAAGAATTCGTAATGACATTTTTGTAAATGGTATGAAAATATTTGTGGGTTTCCTCTAAAGGGTAAAATATCCAAGGGTGTTTTTGTCTTAAATGTTCACAAAAAAAACTCAGCAAAGCATTCCACGCGTTTTGAAAAAATTGTACACACTTGCGCCACATGTCGCTACCTGATTGGCTGAACAATATTTTTTTTCCACCCATTTCTGATTATTGGCTATATCTTTTTTTTTTCTTTGAAAAAAAAAAATCTGAAAAAACCAAAGTTCTTAAAATTAAATTCTCTACAAAATGAGCATAGTCATGAAAATTTGAAGATTTTTTTTTTTTTTTAAATTTGAATCATTTTGTTATTTATGGATCATTTTGCTACTTTTGGATCATTTTGTTATTTATTTATCATTTTGTTAATTTTGGATCATTTTGTTATTTTTGGATCATTATCATAATTTTGGTACATTTTGTTATTTTTTTATCATTGTTAATCTTGCATAAACATAATTATGCATAAATAATTAATCAAAATATATCATATATAATTTTGGATCATTTTGTTAATTTAGGATCATTTTATTAATTTTGTACGATTGTTAATTTTTGGATCATTTTGTTATTGATGGATCATTTTGTTATTTATAGATCATTTTTTTTTTCAAATTTTCATGACTATACTCATTTTTTAGAAAATTTAATTTTAAAATTATTGGCATTTTTAGATTTTTTATTTTACAAATAAAATAAAAAGTTATGGGCAAAAAACGAATCGGGTGGAAAAAACCCACATCCAATTAAAGGATGACAAGTGGCAAAAGAGGAAAGTGGGGGTTTCAAAAAGACCTTTGTGCCCTTTTGCAAACGAGTGGACGAGAATTGTCCTCGCAGTCCTCACCGGATCCGGACCATATATATATATATATATATATATATATATATATATATATATATATATATATATGTTTATATATAACGTGATACTTGTTTGTTTTATCGGGGTCTAAACCCATATAGCTCACGAGACATTTTTGTGTCCCGCGTACTACTTGTTGTTTTGCTATATACTCAGGTTCGGGATCGAAGATATAGGTACGCATGGATAGAGATATGTGGGGCCTGGAATAGAAGAGCATTAGAGCGGATTTATGCTTAGCTTTGGTTTTGATCTATTTTGTAACACCAAACTTTATATTCTGATTTTCATACCTAAAGTTTTTGTAAATCCGTATTTTTGGAATGGTTCTTCTATTTATAAAGTGATATATTTTGGCGAATGTTTTGACGTAAAAATTGAGGTGTTACAGTCTAGAAAATAATTTATCAAAAAATAATACTCCCCTGTCCCATAAAAAACTTCTCATTTCACTTTTGCACAAGTTTTAAAGTGATAGTGATGGCAACTTGCATATGATCCGATGATCATCCATCAAGTGATGTTTTTATATGTATCCTTTGAAACAATAGATTGGGATTCACTACAAATTATGCTCCATGCATCGAATGTAGATTAGTAAGTATGTCTTCATTCATATCTTATTTTGAAAGAAACTACGTACATACGCAACAAAAATCATGAATTATATATAAAACTATCGTACTTTCTTTCGTAAACAAAGTAATTTCAAAATCCAATGGATGTTTGTAACGA